>CM060345.1:33496104-33523604 GCA_030674155.1 Stramonita haemastoma
GATCATTTTCAACAGGATTCAAGGTCTTGGATCTAATATTCTTTTTTTTGTAAAAATTCACATTCGAAAATACGGAATTCGTGAAAACAAAAGGAAAGTCACCCATGATGTAAACACACACACACACACACACACACACACACACACCACACACACACACACACACACACACACACACACACACACACATTTTCCCCAAAGCTGTGAGGGTCTAATATTAGATCACCACATCAGCAGATGGGTACTCCTAGATACGATATATTAATACATCATAATGACTGTATAAACTTGGGTCATACCTCATTAAGATAGCAATAACATCAGTAACACCTCCATCTCCCCACCTCACGCACACATTATATCGATTTCAGTTACAACTGAAAAAAAAGAAAGAGCCTTCTTAGCTTTCCTTTCATGTGTTGAATGGATGGTGGTCTAGAGGTAACGGGCCTGCCAAAGATTGTGAAAAGTCCAGGTCGGAAGTGTGCCGTGGTTTCACCCCCGTTTGAGCCCCAAACTTTTCCCCCATCCATTAAACCATGAGTGATGGTATGGGTGCTAGTCGTTCAGATGAGACGGTAAAGAGGTCCCGTGTGTTACCAAAAAAATATATAGCGCACGTTAAAGAATCCACGGCAAAAAAAGAGAGTTGTCCCTGGCAAAATTCTGCAGAAAACAGCCACTCTGATAGGGAAACAAAGACTGCTGCAGACGGGAAAAGAAAAAAAAACAAGGGTGACACTGCTCTCGTGGTGACGCGCTCTCTCCCGGGAGAGCAGCCTGAATTTCACACAGAGAAATGTGCTGTGACTTAAAGAGGTGTGAAGGTGTAAAAAGGGAAACAATAAACCCCACTACAAACACGATCAAGCGAAACAGAAAAGGATGAGGCATAAAGGAAAGATCACTGTATAAGTTTACAAATCATGTTCTAAACCCCTTTATGTCACAGCAAATTTCTCTGCGTCAAAATCGGGCTGCTCTCCACATGAGAGCGCGTCGCCACAAGTACAGCGCCACCCATTATTTTTTTCTTTTTCCTGTCTGCAGCTGTATTTCTTTCCCTATCAGAGTGGCTGTTTTCTACAGAATTTTGCCAGGGACAGCCTTCTTGTTGCCGTGGGTTCTTTTACATGCGCTAAATAATGATGGGTAACACACGGGACCTCGGTTTATCGTCTCATCCGAAAGACTAGCAACTAGACCAGCACTCATGATCTAATGGTTGGGGAAAAGTTTGGGTCAAAACGGGATTCGAACCACCGGACACTTCGACCTGGACTTTTCGCTTTCTAGACAGGCGCGTTACCTCAGACCACGGAAACACTTATTTATGAAATAATTATATTTTACATGTGTTTTACTTAGACTGATCTTTGTTTTTGGTAAGTTTCAAAGTTTTGGGAGCCTAACCTGAGTACAAGAAGCTCGATTTGTAACAGTTTTATTTCTGGGTCTTTATTAGCAAGTGGTTGTCTATGCTTGTCATTTTCTTTCAATCTTTCATTATCTTGGGATGTGCAGTAACTAGGTTTTGATCTGCGCTTAAGAGAATTAGCTTTGTACCTTTATATCCTAAATTGTTCATTTGTACTGTGGGTTTAGATAATTTCTGAAGTTTATGTCTGGTTCAGTATCTTATATTATCTAAGGAAGTTTCATTTTTTTCTTTTACAGGGAGCTTATTTGTCCTACACTTAAACAGAATGTATTAATCCAATGTACTCTGTGTATGTGTGTGTGTGTGTTTGTGTGTGTGTGTGTGTTCTGTCTGTCTGTGTGTGTGTGTGCATGCGTGCGTGCGTGTGTGGTGCACACGCACGCAGCGTGGGCGACCTCATTTAGATCTCTCAGCGTCGCCACTAAAGCAGCACGGGTTTGTTTTGAAATTCAAACTGATGGGAAAAAGTGACGACCCACGCTTATTTTCAAACAAGGTGCTGCCTTGCTGTGATTGGTGGCTGAATTTAGGACACTGACGACAGGAGTGTGGAATGTGACCCCATTCTCTGTGTAAGAAGTTGGCGGCAGTTTGTTTAAGTGTCTGCTAAAGTCTCTTTACAATCTGGGATTTCAAATGGACAGATCTCCCAGTGGGGATAAAGATGGGGGGACGGGGTATCAGTATAGATAGCATCACCACTTTCTTGAAATTATCTGCTAATTCTCTTTTCAAATTCTCTTTTGTAGCTCTCTCATTGTTTCTGCCTTGGTTATTTTCTTCCTGTCACCACCTGTTTGTCTGTTGTCTGCCTTCTTGGTCTATTCCATTATAAACCGAGTCCCCGTGCAAACGTACGCAGAATATCTTGCCCACACATTAAATCCTGTTCTGCTTTTCGTAAGAGTAGGCCATTGTGTGCCGGTGGGAATAGATATTTACAAAACTGCATACACACGGGGACTGGATGTAAAAAAGCGCACGAGTGCTTATAAGAAAAAAATCAATAAAATAAATAAATCAATTCTGTCTTTTTTGCAGAAAGACTTAAAAAGAGAACAGTTCTCTTCTTGGCTGAAGAGGGATGAACTAGGCCTGACTTGTCAGGGGCTTAACAGTGCTACCCTGTTGTGCTCATGTGACAGACAACAAAAGCTACTGTCTGAGCATTCAAGGAAAAAAAGGGGGGTGGGAGGAGAGGGAGAGTGGTATAAAGGTGGTGTAAGTTAGTCACCGTTTGTGTCTGCCACTCTGTGCATGCATGTAGTCTATCTGCATGAATGAATGTTCGTATGCATGTATATCTTTGCATGTATGAAGGCGTTGTGTGCATTTGCATGAATGTCTTCCTACAGTGGTTTGGTTAGTTAAATTTGGTTAAATTCTTTTATATCGAGGATAATGGAATAAGCATTTATTTGCTTTTTTTTCAACCAGTCCCCATGTGTATACAGTATTGTAAATCTTGTCATCTGTTCCCACCGGCACACAATGGCCTACTCTTACGAAGAGCGGAACAGGATTGAACGTGTGCGCATGATGTTCTGTGTGCTGTTGTACACGGGGCCTCGATTTAATGTCTCATCCAAAAGACTTTTATGGAGAGTGGAGTCAGCACTGATGTTAACTCCAGGGGAAACATCCCCTCCAACGGAATCGAACTCGGGTCGTCAAATTGCCAGCGCCGTCTCCCATGTGTGTGTGTGTGTGTGTGTGTGTGTGTGTGTGTGTGTGTGTGTGTGTGTGTGTGTGTGTGTGTCTGTGTGTGTGTGTGTTTGAAAGGAATTGCTGTACACTAAAAAAGAATACAAACCAAATATACACACAATCATGAAAAACTATTCTCTAATAAACTGCAAGAATAATTAGATTCAAATAAATACCCAAGCAGCAACCTCTCACCTTCACTACAGGTGTCACAGACAGACAGTTGAGTTTGTAGACGCCCCTGTGTGCAGGTGCATGTTAGGGTGGAGGATGGGGGTGGAGACCTACCCTGCTGCTCCTGTTGAGGGTAGCAAGTTACCTGACAGTGGAAAACTATGAAAATAGAAGAAAGGAGGGGTGATTTGGATTTCGCGCGCTTTTAGATAGGTATATATGGGCAGAGTAGGAGCACAGAAAAGATTTTATAGTCAGCAGAAGTAGTGTGTTAGTAGTGTACCATTCTGATTGGTTGTTATTTCCGTACAACTGCCACCTTTACTTCACGTTCTTCACTGTTTAAAAAAAGAACCCAAGCAGCTATAGCAAGACCAGCTCTCTCTCTCTGTCTCTCTCTCTCTCTCTCTCCCCTCTCTCTCTCTCTGTCTCTCTCTGTCTCTCTCTCTCTGTCTCTCCCTCTCTCTCCCTCTCTCTCTCTCTCTGAGTCTCAGGATAAGTGTGTGCATGTGTGCATCTGATGCACGAAGGCATACCGGTGGCGACACGGACGCCGTCAAGAGCTGAGAAAGCTTGTTTGTGGCAAGGAAATCGGGTACAGTGTACGCACCGAAAACCAAGCAGGGCGCCCAAAAATAATGACAATATACAGCAATATCATGCACCAGGGGAAACTGCCGGGTGCCCGCTACATGCGCGCACACAAACAAACGCACTGACAAACACCAGCGCGCGCGCGCGTGCGCGCATGCATACCCACCCCCCTGCCAAAAAGGGGCCGCTTGGGGCAAAGACGGGACCCAAAGACCCGTTTTCCGGCCCGTCCTGCCCCGACTTTTGCACTCTGACAGACCCCAAACTACCAGGACTAAATGGCGCCGTATGCATACTCGCTCCCCTACCATCTCCGACGTGTGTGGCGCCCGATTTGTGGCGACACGGACGCCGTCAAGAGCTGAGAAAGCTTGTTTGTGGCAAGGAAATCGGGTACAGTGTACGCACCGAAAACCAAGCAGGGCGCACAAAAATAATGACAATATACAGCAATATCATGCACCAGGGGAAACTGCCGGGTCCCCTCCACATGCGGCGCAAGTTCATCTTCGCCGCAGCAAGTGTTAATCGCCAAATCACCTTCAAGAGTTCGTGGCCGCAGCAACAAGATCATCGTCGCTGCAGCAAGATCATCGTCGCCGCAAGTGCTAATCGCTTAATCACCATCAAGAGTTCGTCGCCGCAGCAACAAGATCATCGTTGCCGCAGCAAGATCATTGTCTCAGCAGCAAGGTCATCGTCGCCGCAGCAAGTGTTAATCGCCAAATCACCATCAAGAATTCGTCGCCACAGCAGCATCAAGATCATCGTCGCCGTAACATCATCGTCGTCGCCACAACATCAAGATAACCGCTGCAGCATCAAGGTCATCATCGCTGCAATATCAAGATTATCGCTGCCGCAACAACAAGAGTTCGTCGCTGGAGCATCAAGAGTTAGCATCGTCGCCGGAGCAGCATCAAGACCATTGTCGCTGCGTCAAGGTATAGTCGCCTTTGCAAAGTCATGGTCGCGGACGTAGAAACATTAAGAGTTCGTCGCCACAGCCTCAGCATCAACATCACCGTCGCTGCATCATCACCCTCGCCGCATCAACATCACCGTCGCCGCATCAACATCACCGTCGCCGCATCAACATCACCGTCGCCGCATCAACATCATCGTCGCCGCATCAACATCACCGTCGCCGCATCAACATCACCGTCGCCGCATCAACATCACCGTCGCCGCATCAACATCACCGTCGCCGCATCAACATCATCGTCGCCGCATCAACATCATCGTCGCCGCATCAACATCATCGTCGCCGCATCAACATCATCGTCGCCGCATCAACATCACTGTCACCGCATCAAGATCATCGTCGCCGCATCAACATCACCGTCGCCGCATCATCAACACCGTCGCCGCATCATCATGATCGTCGCCGCATCAACATCATCCTTGCCGGAGCCGCATCATCATCATCGTCGCCGCATCAAGATCATCGTCGCCGCATCAAGTTCATCGTCGCCGCATCAAGTTCATCGTCGCCGCATCAAGATCGTCGTCGCCGCATCATCATCGTCGCTGCAGCATCAAGATCATCGTCGCCGCATCAAGATCGTCGTCGCCGCATCATCATCGTCGCTGCAGCATCAAGATCATCGTCGCTGGAGCAACAAAGGTTCGTCGTCGCCGCTACATCAAGATTATCATCGCCGCTACATCAAGATCATCGTCGCCGCTACATCAAGATTATCGTCGCCGCTACATCAAGATCATCGTCACCGCTACATCAAGATTATCGTCGCCACTACATCAAGATTATCGTCGCCACAACCGCCACAGCAACGAGTTCGACGTCGGATCAGCATCAAGAGTTCGTCGCCGCAACATTAAGACGTCGCCGCAGCAGCATTAAGACGTCGCCGCAGCAACATTAAGACGTCGCCGCAGCAACATTAAGACATCGCCGCAGCAACATTAAGACGTCGCCGCAGCATCATCAAGATCATCGTCGCCGAAGCAACATCAAGATCATCGTAGCCGCATCAAGTTCATCGTTGCCGCATCAAGTTCATCGTTGCCGCATCAAGATCATCGTCGCCGCATCATCAAGATTATCGTCGCCGGAGCAACATCAAGATCATCGGCGACGCGACATCATCATTGTCGCACAACATCAAGATCATCGTCACTGCAACATCAAGATCATCGTCGCCGGCGCAACATCAAGATCATCGTCGCCGCATCAAGCTCTTCGTCGCCGCATCAGCATCGTCGTCGCCGCATCAAGATCATCGTCGCCGCATCAAGATCCTCGTCACCACATCATCATCGTCGCAGCAGCAGCATTGTCGCAGCAGCAGCATCGTCGCCGCATCAACATCATCGTCGCCGCATCAACATCATCGTCGCCGCATCAACATCATCGTCACCGCATCATCATCATCGTCGCCGCATCAACATCATCGTCACCGCGTCAACATCATCGTCACCGCATCATCATCATCGTCGCCGCATCAACATCGTCGTCGCCGCATCAACATCGTCGTCGCCGCATCAACATCGTCGCCGCTACATCAATATCGTCGTCGCTGCATCAAGATCATCGTCACCGGAGCAACATCATCGTCACCGGAGCAACATCATCGTTGCCAGAGCATCATCATCGTCGCCGCAACATCAAGATCATCGTCACCGCAACATCATCGTCGCCACAACAACATCATCGTCGCCGCAACATCATCATCGTCGCCGGAGCAGCAACATCATCGTCGCATCAAGATCATCGTCGCCGCAAAAACATCATTGTCGCCGCAACATCATCATTGTCGCCGCAACATCATCATCGTCGCCGGAGCAGCAGGATCATCGTCGCATCAAGATCATTGTCGCCGCAGCAACATCAAGATCATTGTCGCCGCAGCAACATCAAGATCATCGTCGCCGCAACAACATCATCGTTGCCGCAACATCATCATCACCGGAGCAGCAAGATCATCGTCGCATCAAGATCATTGGCGCTGGAGCAACATCAAGATCATCGTTGCATCAAGACCATTGTCCCTGCAGCAACATCAAGATCATCGTTGCTGGAGCAATAGCAAGAACCCACAAACGTAAGTGCACACATTTTTAAAAATCCTTTTTTCAGCTACAGCTAGGGGGCGGGATAGCTAAGTGGTCAGAGGCTAGCTGTCCCCCAGTCAAGTTTTTAAAAAAATTAAAGCCCCATCCCTCACGAAATTATAAAAACAACAACAACAACAAATGAAGAATATTTAGAATGATGATGTATGATAGAGGTAGAAAAACAAATCCAAACCTCTCTCTCTCTCTCTCTCTCTCTCTCTCTCTCTCTCTCTCTCTCTCTCTCTCTCTCTCCTCTCTCTCTCTCTCTCTCTCTCTCTCTCTCCTCTCTCTCTCTCTCTCTCTCTCTGTCTCGCACACACACACACACACACACACACACACACACACACACACACACACACACACACACACACACACACACACACACTCGCGCGCGCACGCGCGCTCTCGCTTGCAATCATGCACAGAGAGAGAGAGAGAGAGAGAGAGAGAGAGAGAGAGACAGACAGACAGACAGACAGACAGACAGACAGACAGACAGACAGACAGACAGACAGACAGACAGACAGACAGAGACAAGAAGACAGACAGACAGACAGACAGATACAAGACACAGAGAGAAGGAGAATAACAAGGAGGGAATACTGACAGGAAAAGACACCGTACACATCATGTTACCTAGTAAATAACACACACACACACACACACACACACACACACACACACACACACACACACACACACACACACACACACACACAACACACACACACACACACACACACACACACGGGTAGCTTAGTGGTCAGAACATTGCGCTGGTAATTTAACGACCCGGGTTCGAGTCCGGTCGAGGAAATTTTTCTCCTGGAGTTAACATCAGTGCCGACTCCACTCTCCCCAAAAGTCCTTCGGATGAGACTTTAAACCGAGGCCCCGTGTGCGAACGCACGCAGAACATCTTGCGCACACGTTAAATCCTGTTCCGCTTTTCGTAAGAGTAGGCCATCGTGTGCCGGTGGGAACAGATGACAATATTTACAAAACTGCATACACACGGGGACCGGATGAAAAAAAAGCACATGATTGCTTATTCTGTTATCCTCGATATAAAAGAATAAATAAATTAATAAGTAAATAAAAAAAAAATAAAACGCACGCACGCACGCACGCGCACCTATTACCCCACCTGCTCCAGTGGACCCTTAAAACCGCCACCTGAATAGCTAAGCTAGTCACATTGCCACATAACACCTCCACATTTCCAAATACACAGCCAGCATTTCACAAAACCTCCGTGTCTGTTGCGCGGTTTTTGGAAATATATTGCAGGTTATCATCAATAATACTTGAAAACATAATTAATTTATAGCCAACATAAGACTATTCATATTATGAAACATGTCCAGTTACAAAAGTACCAAATCTACAACCGATATTACAAAAATATAGACCCTGGTTTTTAAAAAAAAATCTACATAAAAATTACACGTGACAAACTCTTCACTAAGAGATTATTTATAATCGATATTATGCTTTTTTTTTCTTTCCTCAGCTCGAGTTCTAAGGTTCACTCAGCAGTGGAGAGATGCTTTGTGTATGCAATCGGGTATTTTTGCCTACAATCCAGGTAGCTGAACTCCGACTTTGGGGAAACCAATATTATGAAGTATACGACATGGCCAACACTGCAGAATTTACAAAAGACATCAAAAACTGTTCAGTCAAAAGAAGGAAATAAATAACCAACAATAATTTTTTTTTAAAAGCCACACAACTTACATAGAACATGACAACAAAATTACAACAGAAAGTATACAGCATTGGAAAATATACAGCTAGCATACAATATACATTTGCGTTAAGAAAATGTACATCTAACATAAAGTATACATTACAGAAATATAATCTAACATAAGAATGTATATGACATTACAGAAATATAATCTATCATAAAATATGCATTACATAATATACATATAACGTAGTATATGTATTACAAACTATACAATTAACAGAAGTTGTACAACATTACAAAAAATGTACAAGGAACACAAGGTATAAATTACAGACTATACAACTAATACGGAAAATACATTACAAAATATACAACTATTCTACTGTACTGTATGGTATTGTACTGTACTGTTTGGTGTTATATGATATATGATATCATATGATATCATGTCATATCATATACCATATCATATCATATCATATCATATCATATCATATCATATCATATCATATCATATCATATATCATATATCATATATCATATGTCGTATCATATGTCGTATTATATATCGTATCACATATCGTATCGTATATCGTATCGTATATCGTATCGTATATCGTATCGTATCGTATCTTATCGTATCGTACCGTATCACATCACATGACATCACATGACTTGACATCGTATCGTATCGTATCGTACCGTACCGTACCATACCATACCATATATATCATATATCATATCGTATCGTATCGTATTGTATTGTATCGTATCGTATCGTATCGTATCGTATCGTATCGTATCGTATTATATTGTACTGTATTGCATACTACTTTCGATCACGGCATATTTTTCTGTGTCAAAATTGGGGCTGCTGTCTCCCTGGGAAGAAGGTGTCACCTCAACAGTGGCGCTTCCCCTTTGATTTAAAAAAAACCAAAACAATTCCTGCCTGTAAGTGCCATAATTATTTCCCGATCAGAAAGACTGTTTTCACAGAACAGTGGGTTCTTTAACGAGCTCTAAATCTACAAACAACAGCATAAAAATCTACAGCTGACATTACAGCCCCTCCTCCCCCCCCCCCCCCCCCAAAAAAAAAAACAAACAAAAACCTAACAACCGAAACCCCCCCAAACCAAACGTAACCAAAAATTTTTTTTAAAACTCCACAACAAACAAAAAAACAAAACCCCCCCCCCCCCCCCCCCCCCAAAAAAAAAGAAAAAAAAAAGAAAAGTCAAACAAAAAAATCTCAAAACAACCAACAATTCCTTAAAAAAAAAGAACAAATCCCATAAACAACAAACTTACGTGATAAAACCCAAGACAACTAACTCCCTCCCACACAAATTCATTAACCGGAGAAAAACCAAACGATCATCATATAACACGAGGTGCCAGGGGTGGATTATTCCAAATTTAATCCTCCAATTAAGCGGGTGTAACAGTAGCTAATTGAAGATCAAGCAAAAGAAAAGACGTGGGTTTAATTTTCCAATTAAAGGGGACGGCATGTTGAAAGGAAACATGACTTGTATCGATATTATGGAAGTAAGCGCCTATGCTGCTAAACCGGAAACCACGTCCATAAGTGGGGATTGTGGGTAATCTACAACGTACGTAAAACGTAGAAGCATCTCTAATACTTATAGACGCTTCTTAAACGTTAAACAATCGAGAGATAGTAGGCCTATGTTGTTCTACAAATATCGAAAATGTACATCATATATATATATATATATAATACAAAAAAATCAAGACGTGATTACTGTATAGCCAAGTGTTCTTTTCTACATCTTTTTGTGTTCTTATTCTTTCTTTGTAGCCAAACACCTGTAAATCTTTATATTAGGTAAAATGCATAGCTTATATAGAATGTTGTCGCCGGTAACACCGGTGGCGCGTACGTAGCGAGCCCCTGATCGCCAGAAGACGTAGCAAGCCAAGATCTCGTAGGCGGAAGTTGTGGTGTATTGTATTAATAGCCGCTAATGTATTGTATTGTATTTATAATAGCCGCTAATGTATTGTATTGTATTTCGAGTGGTTGTGATTTGTCCATATGTATTGTGTTGTATTCGAGTGTGTTTGTTGTATTGTAGGTCCTTAAAGTCCTTCATACGTCCATATGTATTGTATTGTATTCCGAGTGGTCCATGGTTGTTGCTCTCTCTGAGCAGTATCGGGGAAGGGAAAGTAGTTACTACGCGCCCAATTTTTTTTTTTACAGGAATCTTTCTACTTAAGCAGCGTGGAGCGTGGTTACCAGTTGGATGGGTGACCGTTTGCGCGCCTTGGCTTCAGTACAGTCCCCCAGTTCACCCAGCTGTAAATGGGTACCTGCATTCTTTAGGGTCCGGGAAGGTAAAGCAGCGAGGGAGAGGAGATGGGCGCCGCCCTCAATATGCTGGCCCCAGGAGAAGCTGAGGTCTCTGATGCCTCGCTCCCCTACAACCACATAGGTTATGGGACACCTTTACGTTACCTTTACTTACTGAGCTGGAGCTTCAAGGCTCTCCTATGGTGAGATTTTGTGTATGCGATCGTGTGTGTGTGTGGGGTGGGGGGGGGGGGGGGTTGCCGGCCGTTAAGGTAGCTAAATTCCGACTTCGGAGATATCTAAAAACACAGCTGTGTTTGCGATTAATTTTTAAAAGATAGATTTTCTCATTTGCTTCTTTCAACACACAAAGGCCTACTCTCCCTAAAGGCAGAACGGGTTTTAATGTGTGCGTCAGGTGTTATACTTGTACAGTTTTAATGAGTTTTAAAATTTGATGAGGTGGCAGCCCCGATATGGCCTGTTAGTCGGCGGGGCTATAAACATGATTCACATAAATTTTTATTTCAAAATACAAGTTTTTGTGCTTTTTAATTTTTTTTAATCAAGTTAACAATATTGGGGGACAGGATAGCCCGGTGGTCAGTGATGCGCTCGTGATCTGCTCGAATCATTTTCAGAGAGGATTTTTCCTTTGGAGTTAAGATCAGTGCCGACTCCACTCTCCCCAAAAGTCCTTCGGATGACACTATAAACCGAGGCCCAGTGTGATAACGCATGCAGAACATCTTGCGCACACGTTAGAACCCGTTTTGTATTACGAAAGAGTAGACCATTGTGTACCGGTGGGAACGGATGACAGAATTTACAAAACTGCATGCACACGGGGACTGGATGTAAAAAAGCACATGAGTTCTTATCCCATCATCCATGAAATAAAAGAATAAAAGAAAAGAAAAAAATGAAAGATGTATTTAAAGTAAGTCTGAATTTGTTTCTGTTTGATCATGCAAACTGTCAGGATTTTTGCTCAAGTTGCTCGTTGATGCTGTTTTCAGGGGTTCTGGTGCCAAACCAAAGTATCCAGCGGCCAACGTATCCGAAGTGACCAGTTTTAGACCACAAGAAACGGTCAACGAGAAAGAGAACAAGATTGGATTGGGGGGAGGAGGAGGAGGAGGAAGTAGTAGTAGTAGTAGTAGTAGTAGTAGTAGTAGTAGTAGTAGTAGTAGTAGTAGTAGTAGTAGTAGTGTGTAGTGTGTGTAGAGTGTGTGTGTGTGTGCGTGCGTGCATGCGTGCGTGTGTGTGTTTTGGTGGGTGGGTTGGGGTTTTTTTTTTAATGAATCCGAGTTAGCATTGGATGTAAAAAAAAACAAAAAAACACTTTTTTTTTCTGCAAGTCTTGTAGGACTGGCAAACATTTTTTTCTTGGTAAATGGAATCGATTAAAAGTTTTAAGAATCGTCCCTCGAAATGCTTTGTAACATTTTTTTTTCTTCGTCAAACGTTCAGACAGCAACCATAGAGAATGTGACAAGGAAGAAAAGGAACAAAGCAGAATACAATGAGAGGGATAGAAAAGCGGGAATTTCTAGCACAGAATTTCCAGAAGGTGGGGATGCTATTTATGCCGACAGCTCCCTAGTATCCCAACGGGATTTTGTTTTTTTAGAATAAAAGAAGAAAATTTAGTTCTTGGAAAATAGGTAAAACAGGTTCCATTCTTATGCAGCTGTAGGGTAACTAAATGTCAGAGACCTCAAAAATTGAAATTTGCACAATCAGCACTTGAATAGCCAGCGTTTTTGCTCGTAGTAGAAATGCGCGCTAAACATTCTCTCGTGAGATGACTCGAAACAGGACTGTTCGTTATAAAATCTGAGAGCAGTTAAAGCCTGAAGATAATTTTTTGATGAGAAAAAATTTGGGTAACGAGTATCACAGTATTGTTAACAAATCTGTGATTATTTGCCTGTGTTATACCATTAGACTCTCTCTATATATACCTCTCTCTCTCTCGCTCGTCTCTCTCTCACGATCTCACCACTCTCACCTCACTCCACCAACACCTACACAACACATCCACTCTCCTACTCAACCAACATCTCTCTCTCTCTCTCTCTCTCTCTCTCTCTCTCTCTCTCTCTCTCTCTCTCTACATCACAACGACAAACATCTTAGACTACAACTTGACTAACACTGAACAACAGCATGTAACAACACATCAGTCTTTTCTCATTATCCTCGAATCTTTTCCCTTCCTTGCCTTTCTCTCTCTCTCTCTCTCTCTCATAAGAACACTCATAACACACACAACACTCATACACATACACACACACTCATACATACACACACACACACTCACACTCACACACACCACACACACACACACACACACACACCACACACACACACACACACACACACACACACACACACACACTACGTTTGTGTAGGCCTATATATGTCTGTGCGCGTGCGTGCACGCGTGTGGTGCGTGTGTGCGCGCGTTTGTGTGCGTGTGTGTGCGCGCGTTTATGTATGTGCTTGCGTGTGTGTTTGGTGTGTGTGTGTGGTGCGCTGTGTGGGAGGTGTGTGGTGCGCGCGGCGTGCGAGCGTTTGAGCGTGTGTGCGTGTGATCGTGTGTGCGTGTGAGCATGTGTGCGTGTATGTGTGTTTAGAAGGTAGTTGTTGGGAGGAGATAGTCTGGTTGAAAGGGGGAGGCAAAGACATGACAAGGGAGTTGAGGAGGGGTAGGGATGCACATAGAGCGGTGAGAGGACAGGCAGAGAAAAGGAGTCTGGCTATTGTTTTCTTACAAGAGCCATTTTGGGGGGGGTTTTTCAAAAATGGATGCAACTTGTTCAAAAAATTTTCGGACTTGAAATCACGTTATTCTAAGTGTTCTTACATGGTTTATTATGGGCTTTTAAGAAAAATGGATGCAACTCGTTCAAAAATGTTTCGCACTTAAAATCGCCTTATTCTAAGCATAATGGAATAAGCGCTCAAGTGCTTTTTTCCCCCTAAAATCCAGTCCCCCGTGCGTGTAGCGGTTTTGTAAGAGTTGTGTATCCGTTCCTGCTGACACACACTGGCCTACAAATTTTGAACGGCAGAATCAGGTTTTAACGTGTGCGGAAGACGTTCTGCGTGGGATCCCACACTGGGACCTCGGTTTATAGTCTTCTTCGAAAGACTTTTCGAGGAGATAGAAAAACCTGGAAATTTTACGGGAACCTTTTTCTGTTGATAGGACTGGTGATTCTGATTTAAAGCTCCACGCTATTTGCGAGGTATATGCCATTGTGTCTACAGCTACACACCATTTGTTTACCTGCTGTTGTGTCCACATGAATTCTAACATTCAGACCGACCAGCTGACAGACAACCCTTACATGCTGTTCAATAACTCTAACCCTAACACTTAACCTCAACACTAACCCCTGGCCCCACATGTGGACACAAAAAGGCAGATAGATAAAACGGTATGATGCTGACACTTTGGCTCAATTTTTTTCTTTCCTCCGGTTGGTGGGAGGAGGCGTGGGGGTGATAGATTATTTTTTAGAGAAAAGGATGCTAGGAAGGGGGAGGAGAGGAGGAAGGGCCTACTCCTCCGAAAAGCGAATCAGGTTTTAACGTGTGCGTAAGATCTGTGCGCGTTCGTACGCGGGACTTCGGTTTATAGTCCCGTCCGAAGAACTTTTGGGGGGAGTAGAGTCAGCGCTGACCCCCAGGGGAAAATATCCCCTTAAATGGGATTCGAACCGGGGTTAGCAGCGCAATGCGCAACACCCTAACCAACCAGGCTATCCTTCCTCACTGAGAGAGGGAAAAGGGGAGAGGGGAGGGACACACACACACACACACACACACACACACACAGACACACACACACACACACACCACGCACGCACCACGCACACCACAAACAACACAACCACACACCCCACACACACCCATACACCCGCACACACACGCACACACGCACTGCACACACACGCACACGCACGCACATGCACGCACATGCACACGCACACCACCAACACACACGCACACCACACACCACACACACCCCACACAACACACCACACACACACACACACACACACACACACACACACACACACACAACACACACACACACAGAAGCAAAGACACATGCAGTACTCATCTTGAGATAATGAATAAGTACACATGTCCGCCACCGGCACACAATGACCTACTCCTCTGAAAGCGGAACGGGTTTTAACGTGTGCGCAAGGTGTTCTGCGTGCGTTGGCCCCGTGTGGCCTCGGTTTAGTCTCATCCAAGGACTTTGGGGGGAGGGGGGAGGGGGGACAGTGGAATCGGCACTGTGTGGTGTGTGTGTGGGGGGGGGGGGGGGTATGGGTATGGGTGTGGTGTGTGTGGTGTGTGGTATGGGTGTGGGTGTGGTGTGTGGTGCGTGCGCGTGCGTGTTGTGTCCGTGACCCCTGCAGACAAATCTAGAAAATGGTATACCATAGGTATTTCTCATCACCAGTGAATCGTCAGCGTGTTTTAAGAAAAATCCTTCAAGCCGTTGTTCGACTTGCGCGGATTGTAAAATCGATTACTAAAAAAAATGATCACCGTAATTTTGGAAAAGGATTGAAGCGAAGCAGTGGAAGTGTCGCGTAAAAAATTGCAGTATTTTTGATTAAAAAAAAAAAAAGGTCCGTGTCATTGTTATTGGCCAACCTTGCAGAAGCAAAGCGGGATAGCTCAGTGGTCAGAGCACTCGCTGGTAGCATAGAGGGTTGGTTCCCACCCTCTCTACTACTACTCTCGCTATCCCCGAGCTTAGGTTAAGCAGCGTTGAGTGTGGTCACCTCTTGGAAGGGTAACCAACTGTTCATGCACCTAAGCTTCAGTACAGTCCCCAGCCACGAATTGGGTACCTGCCCTCTTTTAGGGTCAGGGAAGGTGAAACAGCGAGAGAGACAGACGGGATGGGCACTGCCCTCAATATGCTGGATCTCAGAGGATCTCCCAGAACCCAGTCCGTTGGAGGTGTGTTGTTGCAGCCCTTTGTTCCCCAGGGAATTCATAGACATAAGTTAGTCAGAGAAGCTGAGGTCTCTTACACTTCGTTCCCCAACGACTGCATAGGCTATGGGCATGTTTTTTTAACACCTTTTACAACCTTTTTAAGTGCTTTTACAATTTAGTTTTACTCTAGTGACTGGGTGAATGATTGAAAACCCCATGTGTCGGCATGTTTATGCTTTTGGGTTGCAAATATTAAAAGTCGATGCTCTGATAGCAGGCTTCAACAATCAGAATGTGTAAAGAAAATGTTTCTTTAGAGGATTTACAAAGTTTGTTGTAAACAGCATTGCTTCCATTTTTCCTATATTTATTTCATGACGGTCCTGTACAGACTTCATGAATTACCTTTAAATGTTTTTTGCTTTTTTTGTTTTTGTTGTTTTTTGGGGGGGTTAGGTGGTGAGCACACACCACAGGCACATGACTACCCAAATCACTTTCTTTTCTGAGGATAAAGCAAGCTTTTCTTTAAAATTGATAAGCTGATGTTTTACACTTACCCATTTCGAGGGTCTGTGTTTTCTGGCTGTAAAGATAACACGGCTGGAATTTAGCTTTTTCTCACTTTGTTTTAAAAGCATATTGGAATGAACATTGTGGTCTGAGATATATCGAATGATGGTGTGAGAAATAAAAAACTGACAATTGTCAGTGGGTCAGTCATTGTGTCACTGCTGGTCAGAGCACTGGGAAAAGCCTACCTCCCCCTTCAGCAAAAAAAGGCTGGAGTTAGGGTTGGGTAGGGCTCGCAGCTGAAATAGAATTGAAACTCCAAAATGACTTGTAAAATCTGGTTGTCAAATCTTGATGAAATGTTAGACAAATCAGCACCCCCCCCCCTCCCAAACAAAAATAAAACAAAAACTCGACAAAGGTCTTTGTTCAAAATTCTCTTAATGAATGAATGGCGGTGTGTTTAGTGTAGAGTATGTGCACAAGACCTCAGATACAGCTCTCTCTCTCTCTCTCTCTCTCTCTCTCTCTCTCTCTCTCTCTCTCTCTCTCTCTCTCTCTCTCTCTCTCTCGCTCGCTGGCTCGCGCGTGCGCACGCGCACACACACACACACACACACACACACACACACACACACACACACACACACACACACACACACACACACACACACACACACACACACACACACACACATTCAAACAAACTCAGTGCACCAAAATTACGGAAACAACTGTGACTGGTTTAAATAAATTCAAATTCCTGTCAAAAATAAAAATACATACACAAAATACCTAAAATCTTTATTTTCCAAAATATCTTGCGTATTTAATTAAATGCATTCCGGACAAAATTTGTTTAAGTACACGTGCACACACACACACACACACACACACACACACACACACACACACACACACACACACACACACACACACCACACACCACAATATCGAGCGTTCATTCTCGTTGTAATTCTCTAGTTTCAACAAATGCATTTTGTTCAATATACTTAACAAAAACACACTTTATGAATAATAAACTTAACGTCAATCATTACAATCAACGGAAACTCTGGCTGAATGTAAACGAAATACCCGATTTACGACAACTGCGTTTACTAGTTTCCATTACAAAACACACGATGATTCACCGGTAGCTTATCCCCCCCCCCCCCCCCGTGTGACACATCGATATTGATACTAAACTACACATACATATGTGACGCTCCACCACATAATGAGACGGAGTGCACCTGAAGTCAATTTTAAGTTATTGACATGTTATTAATGTCCAATAAAGTGGCTATCAAATACAAAAACAGATTGAAAATCGGACAATTCTGTGCAACATTATTACAAATTGAAATGATAGACTGCAGGATGGGACAAAATGAGAAACGGGCAAGTTTATTTTAGTAACAGGTTGTCAGAATGAGTGCTTTGGTATTTTCAAAACACATTTAAAAGCAAAAGGAATAAAAATTATGCCTTGATATTTCATTATAAGGTAAATAAACAGATGTAGTTTAATAATCAATCAAAATCTCAAAATTGACAACTTGACCCCCACCTGCCTTTAAAGGCTCCTAGCGCAAAATTGGGTAATGTGCTAAGCGACTCATTTCGTGGTGGAGCGCCACATATTTAATATAGTAGTAGGCACCCGTCAGTCTCTGAAGACTATGGAGTTGCGCTCTAGTCTTTAGGGCGCAAAGCCGGGGTAGGTAAGTATGGAGGGCAAGCTGTTACCCATGCAGCAGACACCCCCCCCCCCCTCCACTGGAATGGTCCATTGGAAAGGCAATGACCGATACGAATGGTTCCAGTACCGTTGCAGGAGCCGCCAGAATGTTGCCATATACAGCCCCAAGCTGCCCTGGGACTCCCAACTCCCGATTTTTTTCTCAGGGATGGTGTCTAAACACGACACCTGTGTGCGTGCTGTTTTTAAAAAAATAATTTTGTCATCCACTCCTGCCGGCACACAATGGCCTGCTCTTTCGACAGGCGGAACGGGGAACACAAACACACTGACAAACACCAGCGCGCGTGTGCGTGCGCGCATGCATACAAACCCCCCTCCAGAAAAAGGTGCCGTTTTGGCAAATATGCGATTGAAAGAGCCGTTTTCAGCCCTGTCCAACCCCCACTTTTGCACGGTAAAAGACCCAAGACAATATGGCACTGTATGCATACACTCTCCCACCATCTTGGATATGCGTGGCGGCGGATTTGTGGCGACGACACAGCGCCCAAGAGCTAAGAAAGGTAGTTTGTTGGAAGGAAAGTTGGTAAGTGTACGCGACAAAAAACAAGCAGTGCCTGCAAGAATAATGACAATATACAGCAATATGATGCAGCACGGCAATCTGCAGGGTAGTATTTTGACAGTGTAAAGGTTAACCTGTAGAGTACTTTGACAGTGTAAAGTTTTACATATGGAGTACTTTGACAGTGTAAAGGTTTACATGTGGAGTACTTTGACAGCGTGAAGGTTTACATGTACAGTACTTTGACAGTGTAAAGATTTACCTGTAGTATACTGTGACCGACAGTGTAAAGGTTTACATGTACAGTACTTTGACAGTGTAAATATTTACATGTAAAGTACTTTTACAGTGTAAAGTTTTACATGTGGAGTACTTTGACAGTGTAAAGGTTTACATGTGGAGTATTTTGACAGTGTGAAGGTTTACATGTGGAGTACTTTGACAGCGTGAAGGTTTACATGTACAGTACTTTTTACAGTGTAAAGATTTACCTGTAGTATACTGTGACCAGAGTAGAGTAGGAAACAGTGAAACCAGCTTCAGTGTAAAGACCGGCGTCAGACAAGGCTGCCCCATGTCGGCACTGCTCTTCAACCTGACAATCGACTGGGTGATGAGACAGACAACAGCTGACCAGCCGCGGGGCATCAGATGGACCCCTTTCACAACACTTGAAGACCTAGATTTTGCTGACGATCTGGCACTGCTCTCACACACCCACCATCATATACAGGAGAAGACATCCCGTCTCAACACTTTTGCCCAGCAAGTAGGCCTGAAAATCAGCCAGAAGAAGACAGAGGTGATGATGCTAAACGTTCAGAATCCCTCTCCTGTCACAGTGAACGGAGAAGATCTGCCAACAACTGAAGAGTTCACATACCTTGGGAGTATTGTCAGGCATGATGGCGGAGCAAACAGTGACATCAAAAACCGCATCAACAAAGCAAGAGCTGCTTACAGAAATCTGAACAATGTGTGGAAGTCATCCCAATACAGCACAAAGACCAAACTAAGACTGTATCAGAGCTGCGTACTTTCCACCCTCCTGTATGGCGCAGAATGCTGGAGGATGACTGAGAATGACATTAACAAACTGTCTACATTCCACACGAAGAATCTCAGGAGAATACTGCGCATCTTCTGGCCTGAGACCATCTCCAACCAAGAACTCCTGGCCCGCTGCGACCAAGAAAATATAGATACCATCATTATGCAAAGACGATGGAGATGGATAGGACACATCAGCCGACGGGAACAAGGGAACATCGCCCGAACAGCCCTCCACTGGACACCAGACGGAAAACGCAGGCGAGGACGACCCAAGAACACCTGGCGTCGGACAATAGAAACAGAGCTGAAGACCCTCCAACACTCCTGGGGAACCATTCAGAAACTGGCCCAAGACAGGCAAGAGTGGAGAACCTTTGTTGCTGCCCTACATGCCAAGAAGGCATAAAAAGGCTTTGGATGGATACTGTGACCAACAGTGTAACGGTTTACTGATGTTAACTCCAGAGGGAAAATCCTCTTGAACGAGATTCGAACCTGGGTTAGCAGAGCACGAGCGCATCACACTGACCACTAGGCTATCCCGTGGCTGAGACATGGGGACGGGATAGCTTAACGGTCAGAACATTGCACTCGCAATCTGACGACCTGAATTCAATTCCCGTTCGAGGGGATTGTTCCCCTGGAGTTAACATCAGTGCTGACTCCACTCTCCCCAAAAGTTCTTCGGATGAGACTGTAAACCTAGGCCCTGTGTGCGAACACATCTTGCACACATATCAAATCCTGTTCAGCTTTTCGTGAGAGAAGGCAATTGTAGGAATGTGGCGACCTCATGGGCAGACGGTCACATAGGCAGAATCTATTTATTTATTTATTTATTCTTTTATATTGAGGATAACAGAATAAGCAATCATGTGCTTTTTTTCATCCGGTCCCCGTGTGTATGCAGTTTTGTAAATATTGTCATCTGTTCCCACCGGCACACGATGGCCTACTCTTACGAAAAGCGGAACAGGATTTAACGTGTGCGCAAGATGTTCTGCGTGCGTTCGCACGCGGGGCCTCGGTTTAACGTCTCATCCGAAGGACTTTTGGGGAGAGTGGAGTCAGCACTGATGTTAACTCCAGGAGAAAAATCTCCTCGACCGGACTCGAACCCGGGTCGTCAAATTGTGAGCGCAATGTTCTGACCACTAGGCTATCCGTCCCCCGTTGTTCTCATGATTGGTGAACCTCCCTACAGTCATCATCATCCTTTACACCCAGTGGTGTGCAGGGCAGCAACAAAGTCTTTCCACCTCTGTCTATCCTGGGCCAGCCTGGCCAATGAACTCCAAGAGTGTTGATGGCTTCCATCTCACATTCCACTGTCCTCCTCCATGTTGTTCTTGGTGTTTTTTACACTGGTTCTTTTTTGTCGTTACTTTTGTTCTCTGCCTTTTTTGTATCAGAATTGACATTGGTATCGTTACATGTTTGACATTACATCATGAACAATCGTTGCTGTATGGAAAGGGTTGGATTGTATGCAACAAGTTTAACCTTGGGGGGGGGGGGGGGGTACCATGACTAGAAAACAAAGCTATTTAGTAGAAGTTATTTTGTGAAGAATAATAGAGAAGAGTAGCATGGCCATTCAGGGTGGTAACAGTGTCAAATTGTAGTGAGTGTCACGTCTAAATGTGGGACTAATTTGAATGCAAGCGCTTTGATTTGTGCGCTCTTCAAGATTCAGCGCTATATAAATCCCATAAATTATTATCATTATTTCTTCCTCTCTTTCTCTTGCCGTCACCTCCATACAGTACTTCAGAGAAAATAAGAAAAAAATGCTCTACTGCAAAATTCATGGGCAGACAGTACATATATGCAAAATCTCCGACTGGTGAAACTCCATACTTAAGCTAAGAAAAGCCACTGCTGTAGTCTAGTGGTTAGGGCGTTGGACTCGTAATCTAAAGGTTGCGGGTTCGATCCCAGCTTTCCGCTATGGCGTTGTGCCCTTGGAAAAGGCACTTTATGGTTATTTTCTCACCCCACCCAGGTGTAAAAGGGGTACCAACCTTGTGTTGGGGGTTAACCCTGCAATAGACTGGCGTCCTATCCAGGGGGAGTCTATGACTCACAGTTGCTTAACGCCACAGAAACCGGGATAAGCACCGGCCTGATGAGCCTTAGGCTCGGGACAGACTTGTAACTTTTAACTTAGCTAAGAAACAAGAAAATAAAGAAAAAAACAGCTGTGCTGAAAAATTTTCCAAGTTTTTCACCTAGGATAATTTATTTTCTACTGCTCAAAACTTTGTGCAAAACCTGATAATAATAAAAAAAATTTCAATTAAAAGATCACTATAACAAAACAACCAACTAACGTACAAACAAACAACACAAACCAATTTTCTTTTGGTCAAAACAGTCATCTTTATTTTAATCATTCAGTGTAGTATCAAAGAACTGGAAAAAAAAAAAAACTGACAAAAAAACAACCCAGAAATGGCAAAATCAAACTGTAGCAAACTCTCAAAACCTTATTTGGTCTGTGTCTATAGAGATAGCGAACGAAACACAGCTCACTGTTCAGAGCATTAGCCCAGAACTGCAATGACATAACAATGTAAACAATAACAACAATGTCAACAGCTCAGCATGGATGTTATGCCATGTTGACTTCAAAGACAACTTAACTCACTCCATAATAACTGATTTTTCCTATGCTGTGTTTCTCTGTGTATGCTGTTTCTGTTGATTTGTAAAATAAAATTTTTTTTTTAAAAATTCATAACTAAAAAGGTACTCAACATTAGTACATGAAATGTTCAGGGTTTATTGTTGAGTGTAGGTGGAGAGTGCAATCTGCAATAGCTATTGATTAAATAAATGACTAATCAACTCCAAAACCTTGGCCATGATTTCTGTGCAAATTTGCCACAATGATTTTAAACACATAGTCCTCTGTGTACCTTTCAAAGAACAACCCCCCACCCACCCACCCCCACCCCACCTCCTAAGTAATAAACATGGAAAAAAACAAACTGCAAAAACCCAAACGAAACCAAACAAAAAAACTGTACTCTCTCTCTTCTCTTTGCAAGGTCAATGAATGAAGAATGTTCATGTTTCACACACGTAGGTAACAAACTATAACCACATTCACCCATTTAGCTGAGCTCTAACACAAGTACACACATCCACATCCACAAACAACACAGAGACATACACTCTCCCTCTCTCTCTCTCTTCTCCTCTCTTCTCTTCACACACACACACAACACACACACACACACACACACACACACACACACACACACACTCACACACACACCTCTCTCTCTCTCTCTCTCTCTCTCTCTCTCTCTCTCTCTCCTCTCTTCTCTCTCTCACTCCTCACTCACTCTCTCACTCACTCACTCCTCATCATCACTCACTCACTCTCTCACTCACTCACTCACTCACTCACTCACTCACTCGACTCACTCACCACTCACTCACTCACTCACTCACTCACCACCCACCCACCCACCCACCACCCTCTCCCCCCACCCTCACTCACACTCCCTCTCTCAACTCTCCCCTTACACACTCTCTCACTATCTCTCCACTTCACGAAAAAGATTTGAACACTGAACAAGAGATGTCCCGTTCTCCTCCCCCCCCCCCCCACACACACACAGAAGGGATGGCCCGCTCATCGCTGTTTGTTCTGGGCAGCCTCCTTCCTGGCTGCGTCCTGCAATAGCTGAGTGTCGCATTCGTCTGCCGGCAACTGCACGTATCGCACCACTGAACCACGGATGAAACAGGTCTTCACCGACAGCTGGAAAAAACAATTCAACAAACTACTGTTTTTACAGCTGAAAAACAAATGAACAACTATGATGATTTACAAGCATCATGATGAAATTGACAAAACCGCATGCATACACATGGAGACTGGTTATGAAAAACAAGCACATGAGTGCTTATTCCATTATCCTCGAAATAAATGAATAATTTTAAAAGAATTTTTAAAAAAATAAATTTTTTTAATGTTTTAAAAAAAGAAAAGAAACTAGATTAAAAAATAAAAATAAAACAAGTCTCCTTGATCAAAACAGCTTGCAGTATGTACTCATTTTGAATTGATGAGAGAGAGACAGAGACAGAGACAGAGAGATGATATCTTACACTTAGACCTAAATTCAATTTCCATCCAAGAAATTTATCATAAAAATCTGCCTTTCACGCACGCGCGCACACACACACTCCATTATCCTCGTTATAAAAGAATGACTTTTTTAAAACCAAGCATCGCCCACACCCCCCACAACAAAGACCTCTTCCCACCCCCACCTTCACACACACAGACAACCCCATCCCCCCCCCACACACACACACACACATACACACACAGAGGGGGACGGATAGCCTAGTGGTCAGAACATTGCCGTAATTTGATGACCGAGTTTGATTCCGTTGGAGGATTTTTCCACTGAGTTAACATCATGCTGACTCTACTCTTTTCAAATGAGGCTGTAAACCGAGGCCCGTGTACGAACACAGGCAGAACATCTGTGCACACATTAAATCTGTTCCGCTTTTTGTAAGAGTAGCCATGTGTGCCGTGGAACAGATGACAATATTACACAACTGCATACACAAGGGACTGGATGTAAAAAAGCAAAGAGTGCTTATCCATTATCATCGATGTAAAATAATAAGAAATAAATAAATAAATTAATAAATAAACAACACACTATTACCACCATCACTCACACACACTCTTACACACACACACCACACACTTCCCCCACACCTTACACCCCCCCCCCCCCCCCCCCCCCCCCATTCCATTATCCTCATTATACAAGAATAAATAATAACCCCCACACAACAGACCCCCACACAAACAGACCCCACACCAACACAGACATACAGACACACACACACACACATGACACACACACACCACATAGACACTCACATAACACAGACACACAGACAGACTGACCATGTGTGGATATTTGTCCGGTCGGTGACGCTGATGTCGGTCAGTTTGATGTTGAGAATGATCCACCGATTTGAACGTGCCGCAGATACTACACCACCACATTACCACCATCACTGCACTAACAGTCGCTTTAATATCCTTGTTACAGGTGTTATACATCATTATATATGTCATAATAACAACTATTTACCACCATCACTGCACTAACAGTCGCTTTAATATCCGTTGTTACAGGTGTTATACATCATTATATATGTCATAAATAACAACTATATTACCACCATCACTGCACTAACAGTCGCTTTAATATCCGTTGTTACAGGTGTTATACATTGTTATATATGTCATAATAACAACTATATTACCACCATCACTGCACTAACAGTCGCTTTAATATCCATTGTTACAGGTGTTATACATCGTTATATATGTCATAATAACAACTATATTACCACCATCACTGCACTAACATCGCTTTAATATCCATTGTTACATGGGTTACACATCAATATATATTTTATATAAGATTATAACAATTATACAACCACCATCACTGCACTAACAGTCCTTTAATAGCCTTGATACATGTGTTATACATCGTTATATATCATAATCATATGTATAATATATATTTTATATATCATAACAACAACTTGTACTATAGAACCACCAGCATTACCACCATCACTGCACTAACAGTCGCTTTAATATCCATTGTTACAGGTGTTATACATCATTATATATGTCATAACAACAATCAGATTACCACCATCACTGCACTAACACTCGCTTTTAATATCCATTGTTACATGTGTTATACATCGTTATATATATGTATAATATGTCATAACAACAACTATAGAACTACCAGCATTACCACCATCACTGCACTAACACTCGCTTTAATATCGTTGTTACATGTGTTATACATCGTTTATATTATTATAATATTATAACAAATATTACAGCCACCAGCATTACCACCATCACTGCACTAACACTCGCTTTAATATCCGTTGTTACAGGTGTTATACATCGTTATATATATATAATATATAACAAATATTACAACCACCAGCATTACCACCATCACTGCACTAACACTCGCTTTAAATTCAATATCCACTGATACATGTGTTATACATTGTATATATCATAACAACAACTACATTAATTTATAACAACTACATTACCCACCATGACTGCACTAACAGTTGCTTTAATATCCGTTGTTACATGGGTTATACATCGTTATCATATATCATAGCAACAACTATAGAACCACCAGCATTACCACCATCACTGCACTAACACTCGCTTTAATATCCATTGTTACATGGGTTATACATCATATAATTTTATATATATATTTTATATATATTATGTATCACAACAACGACTATAGAACCACCAGCATTACCACTATCACTGCACTAACACTTGCCTTAATATCCGCTGATACACACATGTTTTATACATAAATAGATACCAAGATAGATAAGTAGACATGTTTTATACATCATATATATAACAATAAATATAGAACCACCAGCATTACCACCATCACTGCACTAACAGTCGCTTTAATATCTGTTCATACATGTGTTATACATCATATAATTTTTTTTATATGTATACATATCACAACAACTATACAACTACCAGCATTACCACCATCACTGCACTAACAGTTGCTTTAATATCTGTTCATACATGTATCATACATCATTATCATTTATCATAACAAACTACTATACATTTATTAGGTACCGGCAGCCCTTCTTTGAGCCTCCGGCAAAAGCCTACTTATGACACTTTTAAATCCAACCTCAAGACACACTTATTTCAAACCTAAGATTTTGTTCTTCTGTTTCCATCTCTTACCTGTCCCTGCCTTCAATATCTACCTGCCAAAGTGTATATATCCTTTGTGTGTGTGTGTGTGTGTGTGTGTGTGTGTGTGTGTGTGTGTGTGTGTGTGTGTGTGTGTGTGTGGGTGTGGGTGTGTGCATGTGCGCATGCGTGCGTGTGTGTATACATTCGAATTTGCTAAAATCATAAATTGTTATTGATTGCTTGTGAGTTGTATAGGCCGAATGCAAGCGCTTTGATTTGTTTTTTACAAGATATAGCACTATATAAATTCCACGTATTATTATTATCATTATCATTATCATCATCATCATCACCATCACCATCATAATTATTATACCATAAATGTTCGTGTTTCCGTAACGGAACAACGCTAACATGAATTACGGGATCTTTAAAGTGCATATTTGATCTTCAGTATGTGTATATATATATACATGACAGAATTTACGGCACTGGCAGGTCTGCACTTGAAGTTGACCTGGGAGATTCTAAAAATCCCCACCCTTGATTCACCTCTTGCCACCAAGTTAACCCGCGACTTCATGGACCCATGGGACTGAAGTCACAGGGTCTTAACCACTCAGCTATAATGTCAAAAAAAGAAAATAAGACCAAAAAAGATGAAGCCGGCGATGCCAGCCAGCAGCTCTGCTCACCTGAGGTCATTCTTCAGTTCCACCACCACGTCCTTGCCCACCAGAGACTTGAAGAAGGAGTAGAACAACTGAAAACAGTTATGAATAAAATTTATATATATTATCATGATTTACTGTATCGTGAATGAAACATCATCTACAGCATCACCAAAGACTTGAAGAAGGAGTAGAACAACTGAAAACATGAAT
>CM060345.1:33528604-33556104 GCA_030674155.1 Stramonita haemastoma
GTGCCGGTGGGAACAGATGACAATATTGACAAAAACTGCATGCACACGGGGACCGGATGAAAAAAAGCGTTGATTGCTTATTCTGTTATCCTCGATATAAGAAAAATAAATAAAAGAATGCCTCGCAATTTGAAGACCCGGGTTCGATCCCCGTTCGAGGGGATTTTCCCCCTAGACTCGGGCTGGAATTAACAATACATCGTACCGACTCCACTCTCCTCAAAAGTCCTTCGGATCAGACTATAAACCAAGGCCCCGTATGCAACGCACCAGAACATCTTGAACACACGTTAAATCCTGTTCCGCTTTTCGTAAGAGTAGGCCATTGTGTGCCAGTGGGAACAGATGACAAGATTTACAAAACAGAAAACTGCATACACACGGGGACTGGATGTAAAAAAAAAAAGCACATACGCGCTTATTCCATTATCCTCGATATAAAAGAATAAAATAGAATTTTAATAAATAAATGACTGTACTATGAAGTATGTTCAAGAAAGCTGATGTAAAACATCCGACATGAACTTGATGAAGCCAATTGATACACTGGCACTGGTAGAATCTAGAAAATCAAAATGTCTGTCACTTCGCCACAATGAATTATGCATGATCTCATCAGGTCATTGGTTGGTTTGTTTTTAGTAGAGTCCCAGCAGAGTTATCCGATTTAGTGTATGTACTATCAGGCAACCACCACTTTCTCTTTAAGTCCTCAAGTGAATAGTTGAACATTATCTGATATTGTGATCTTTTCCTTAGCTTTAATCTTCAGTAAGCTTTTGAACCATTTGATACTCATAGTCATACTTATGATACTGTTAGGCTACAGCCATAGTAAACCCGGCCTGTCCCGTTGTTTTGACGGCCGTTCTTGACGGGAGAACGGATCCGTCAAAGCGGCCATAGTCAACCCGGCCCGTCTCTTTCTGAAATATGGTCACCCCGAGACTGCGAGTGACGCAAAAATGAGGCTGCCGCGGTGACGCAAATCGACAGAAAAATTTGTTTGACATAAAAAGTTTTTTTACATAAAATCTCCCCCCAAAATTTTTATCAAAACCATTGGAATGTAATCGGGAAAGGTTAATTTACTAGTTTGTGTAGTCAGAATTTTTGAAGCACCATAAATAAGTTTTTCTTGATTATTTTCCTTTCCGTCGACCTGGCAAACGGACGTGTTGCTCAAACGTCAAAACGACGGGTTAAAAAGAACGGGCCGGGCGGGTCTACTATGGCCACGCACAGCCGTTTTCGTGACGCCACAGAGTAATTCAGCCGGGCAGCATTTTTCACCCGGCCCGTCATTTTGACGGCGTCAAAATGACGGGTTCACTATGGCCGCGGCCTTAGTGTTAGTCATTTAGTGCTTCTGTTGTGTTAGTAAATGTTATTCACTTATTCAGTTCTTGTTAGTGTACTGTCAGGTCCATAGAATGATTCAAATATTAAGTCACTATTCATTATATTATTATTTAATATAGTTTAGTACTTTAAAAAAAAAACAGTAATGCACACATGTGTCCATTGTGTGAACAGAACAGTGCTGGCCATCTCTGGTGAAGACTATGCTGTCATCGCCTCGGACAGTCGTCTGATGACGGGATTTTCCATTCTGTCCAGGGATGTCCCCAAAACCAGACAGGTGTAAGTATTCAATGTACCTAATATTACAGGAATACAGGTGTAAACTGTGTATGACCAGATATTACAGGAATACAGGTGTAAGTATGACCTGACACTACAGAGTATGACCCGACATAACAAGAATACAGTGTAGTATGACTAAATTACAGGTGTAAGTATGACCTGACATTACAAAATACAGGTGTAAGTATGACCTAACATTACAGTGTAAGTATGACCTGACTTAAGATACGTGTAAGTAGACCTAACATTACATGTGTAAGTACGACCTAACATTACAGGTGTAAGTATGACCTGACATTATAGCCAAGATGTACTTGTGGGACATGGTTAAGTATGTTTATTAAAAAGAGTTTGGTGTAACAAAAAAGAAGAGTGAGAAAAAGGGTTTCAACTTGGTGTGGAAAAAAAAAAAGCAGCTAAAAAAAAATTGTTTGTTTTCAGAGAGAAAACTAGCAGTGAAGTAAGACATGGGTTTATTTTCAGAACCAGCAACACAGTGGTTGGCAGTTGTGGTTTCCATGGTGATGTGCTGACCCTGACAAAGGTCGTGGAGACCAGGTTAAAGGTTAGTCATGTAGTCCTGTACATGGCATTGTTTACTTTAGTTTGTTATCGTTAATTTCTGAGGAAGTCGTTCTTGAGCTATTTTGGGGCACAGTTCTTTTGTTTTGGGTGTATGTCGTGTTTGTGTGTGTGTATACAAGTGTGTGTTCGTACATGTTTGTATATATACTTGTGTGTGTGTGTGTGTGTGTGTTTTAGTTTGCCTTATGCAGGTATAAAATGTATGTGTTGGGGGGGGGGGGGGGGGGGGGTTGAAATGTTTTATGTAATTTCTGTAAACACTTACTGCAGTTTCTGCATGGTCTATCTAAATTATCATTAATGACATTTTCTCTTGTCTTTTTTATAACAAGATCGGTCGATGACAGTATTTGAATTCACAATGATTGGTGAACAACAGAAGTATTTGAATTCATAATGATTCGTGAGTAACAATAGTATTTGAATTCATGATGATTGGTGAGTAAGAATAGTATTTGAATTCATAATGATAGGTGAATAACAATAGTATTTGAATGAATTCATAATGACTTTTTTGCTTTTACCATTTGTCTTTGTCAATTGTTTTAACTTGTTTTTCGCTCTGTGTGTGTGTGTGTGTGTGTGTGGTTGTTTTTGCTTTGATGTGTGTGTGTTTTATTTATGTATGTATTTATTTATTTATTTATTTATTCTTATATCGAGGATAATTGTGTGTGTGTGTGTGTGTGTGTGTGTCACTATGTGTGTGTGGGTTTTGTTTTTTTATTCTTTTATATCGAGGATAATGGAATAAGCACTCATGTGCTTGTGTGTGTGTGTGTGTGTTTATCAGATGTTCAACTACATCCACAACAAGGAGATGGACACGGCTTCGGTGGCAGCCATGTTGTCCACCATCCTGTACTACCGTCGTTTCTTCCCCTACTACGTCTACAACATTGTTGCCGGTCTGGACACTGAAGGTGACGCAGATTCTGTTGGTTTTTCTTTTTTCGTTTTGTTTTTTTGGTGGTAAAGGGGGGATGGGATAGCTCAGTGGTCCCAACCTCGTTTTCCCCAAGTCAGGTTAATTAACCTTAGTCCCGAACCAGGATTTGCCGGGATTGAATAATTACCCCCCCCCTCCCCTAACCCTTTGCTGGGCACAGCAAAATCATTTGTCACCTTCCTGCCGGGCAGAGAAAATGGAGGTGGATGGCTTGTGAGTGGGTGTATGTATTTAACTCTCCTACTACCGAGTTCCGTTTCTCTTACTCACCACTGTATACCAAGTAATTTCACCAGTGCCCATCAGTTTCACACCTACTGACTTTAAAAAATCATAAAAAATCGAAATAAAGACACATTTGCATGAAACTTTCTGTGCTTGTGTAGTTTTGAAGAAAGAAACATATTTCTTCATCTGACTCTTGTGTGACTTGTTGTTGTTGAATGCTGATGGTGATGATGTTGTGGTTGTTGTTGGCGACGGTGGTTACTCAATTTTTTTTTTTTAATACGAGTACTTCAAGCGGTAAAGAATCATCATGATGAAGTAAACTAAAATCAAACATGCGTGCATGGAAAATAAATGAAAATGATCAGATAATGCTAGAATAACATGCAAACACACTCGCAAACAAGCATACAGGCTGACGAACAAACAGCCATTGAAATCGGATCATGGTTAGTTCCAATTTTATTTTGCACTTCGTCCGGGAAAAAAAAACATTGTACATCTCACCAGTCACTAGCATCGTTTTTTAAGTTACTGGAGCCACTATTTTCACGTAATTCTTTCATTTTCAACCAGCAACAGTCACATGTTCCCCTCGGCAAGATCGTTATTTACGTCACTGCTATTGTCATCTTCATCACTCGAACTGTCCGTAAACACAGCACTTCGATTCCACTCTGCAACTCCTGCATCGTCTGTGCAGCTTATAAGTCCATTTCAGTCCACATAAGTTCAGATTCCACTGTTTTATTCACAGAAAATCCTCCAAAAAGTTCGCTGTAGCTGTCGCCATCTTGATGGGCTTCCCTCCATAACTCGTCACTCGATGACATCGCCGTAAAATCGCAAAAAAAAGCACAAAAATCGATCCACCGAAGACAAAATTGCAAATGGCGGCAGCTAACTCTATTTGGGAGCCACTGCGCATGCCCAAAGGGATAAAGGGTGTATGACCATGGTGTATAAATAGCGCAAAGGGAGACACTGGGTGTTCCCAGGTATTCGGCGGGTACACCCGCCCGCGGCTTCGCGGACCAAGTAGTAAGCGGGCGGGTCAACCCGCCGGCGGTAGTAGGAGAGTTAACATGCAATAACTCTACAATGGTCGGGTGGATTTTGATGAAATAAAAACAGCAAGATGCAGAAATGAATAAAGAAATTGCTAATACCCAATTTTTGTCATTATTTTTATTTTCTTTTAGAATTATAATGCATAAACACACAAAGTCATTGATTGGTTTGTGTGTGTTACAGTTAGTGTTGCAATAACTTTAGAATGCGTGCATGGATTTTGATTAAATAAAAACTAAAACATTAAGAAACAAATATAGAAAAGATATTTTCAACCTACTGTTGGTTTTATAGTTTTTTTTATAAATGGTGCACGAACACATCGAACATTCCGACGATCGCCATTTTTGTTCACCGATGATCGCGATCAGCTTAACGTTTAAGTTTGAGCCGCTACCGTATCAAAATCCCGAACAGCAACCAAATAACAAAATATATCAGGTTCTGAACCATTGCCGAACTTGAAATCCGCGATAATTTCCCCAAATCTAAGAGTAGAATTCAAAACGCGTATCGGCCGTGTTAGATTTGACGATCGATTTTTGTCTCGAACTTCGCCGTAGTCAAAGTCGTCTCTCTCACTTTAGTCAACAAACTCAGAAGTGCACACACTTCTAGGATCGATTACATCGATATTTGAGCCTAGATACACATCTCACAGCGTCATATTTTCGGCATGAAAGCTGTAAAAACGATCGTACATGTCGGGTTCGAAGATAGCATCCATCTTGGAAAAATTTGCAATTTTTTTCCTCCAAAACTTGCAACAAACTCACTCCAATCGCCGCCATTTGTAATAAACATACGGAAGTCTCGCGGGCAGTCTCGTGGCTTCTATATTCACGAGATTTGAAGCGAGATTGGCGGGAATTTCGAATGTATGATCGCTCTGAAGTGACGGTCATGTCGCCGGGCGCTTTGGGGTGTTTTGCCCAAGGACAGGGTCGGGCGCTTTGGGGCGTTGTGCCAAGCAAAGGGCTAAGTCCTAAACTGGGATTTGCAATCCGGGATGTACACAGAATAGATTGTTATCACTCTGTGACCATCACTAATTGCTACCACATGTCAAAGCTCTATCAGGCTAGAGGTAGAAACCCTGCTGAGAGTCCGGAAGCAATTATAGCTGCTGGTATGTACTTAGAAGGAGGAAAAGGCCAGTGAGCATGTGTGCCTGACCTGATTTCGTGATGGAATGTGAAATCTAGGGGCAGTTTGTGCTCACAGAATCCGAATGCAAGAGGGTTAAGCTGCATTGAGCATGGTTACCAGTTGGATGGATGACTGTTTGCGCCTTGGCTTCAGTACAGTCCCCCAGTTCACCCAGCTGTAAATGGGCACCTGCCATCTTTAGGGTCAGGGAAGGTAAAGCAGCGAGGGAGAGGAGATGGGTGCCACCCTCAATATGCTGGCCCCTAGAGAAGCTGAGGTCTCTGATGCCTTGCTCCCCTACGACAGCTGAGGTTATGGGACACCTTTACCCTTTTTTTTTTGGTGGGTTGTTTTGCTGCCTCTTATTTTGTAATGTCCCCCATCCTGCTGTTCCCACGCTGCTCGCTTCAATCTCCTCGCCACAGACATGCCCATATTCGTTGTCTCATCCTCAGGGTCCACAGGGAGTCCATCAATATCAGACCACCCTGGGGCCACCAGCCAGAGGGGCGCTAAACTGCTGCTCGGTCACTTTGGTGGTGTTCAGTAGTGCCTGCTCTGAGCTAACTTTTGTAGGACACCACCTACTAAGCCCCCTGCTAATGACATTATTAGTTCAGTCTAAATATATTGGACGATTTTTTTTTTTTTTTTACACTGAATAAATGAAGTGATCATTTCTGGTTTTGGTTGCTTTAGTCTTTTCTGAAGGAATTTTGGCAGAGTGGAGTCAGTACTGATGTTAACTCCAGGGGGGGAAAATTAACAGGGCATTCTTGGTGGTGGCCCAAACCCAGGCCAGCAAATCGTGAACACAGCACTCTAACCTTTAGGCAGGCTATCCTTTCCCCACCACACTTGATCCAGTGTTGAAAAGAAACGCAATAATATTTAAATATATATATACATGGTATGGTGCAATGAATGATTTTGTGTGTGTGTGTGTGTGTGTGTGTGTGCAGGCAAGGGGTGTGTGTACAGCTTTGACCCTGTGGGGTCTTACGAACGAGAAACGTACCGCGCTGGAGGCTCTGCCAGCTCCATGCTTCAGCCTTTGCTGGATAACCAGGTAGGGGGGATACATAGTGTATGCTTCTGTAGAGAGAGATAGATTGGTAATTAGGTAGATAGGCAAGTGGATAGATAGATAGGAAGGCAGGCAGATAGATGTAGGCCTACCCAACTCTCGGAAGGGGTGATACATATTATATGCTTCTATCAGGCATGGTACATCTCCGCGAGTTAGCGGAAATCCGCGAAAAAGAAAAAAAAGAAAAATAACGAGAACCAGTCAAGGGATAGGATGTAACTCTTCCATGCCAAATACTTCCCTTCTCTTCTTTACATCACCGGTCTACTAGGTATCTGTTGACAGAAGGGTGTCCATTGCAGCTGTAAGCCGAAGGCAGAGAGGGGTGAAGAGGGATGGTAGGAAGAGGGAAATGAGGGGGGGGGGCTTTCACTGTCTGCTCCACTTCAGCAGTGTATGGGGTCAGAGAGCAATGTTTACATAACAATCCGCTGGCCAACCAGCCTGCCCTTTCTCTTTCCACGAAGGCCACTGGCTGTTTCTCTCTCTCTCTCACTCACACACACACACACACACACACATACTCACACACACACACACATACATACTCACACACACACACTCTCTCTCTCTTTCTTTCTTTCTCCACCTCTCCCTCTCTTACACATACACACACTTCCCCCCCCCCCCCCCCCTTCCTGTTCCTGCTGTGTGTCTGTCCTTTCTTTCTTCCTCTATCTGCATTATTGCACATTGTCTAGAAATGTACTCATTTTTGCTATGTGCTACTTGGGTATAGAACCTCCTTTGGATTGAAGAAACGACAGAAAAAGTCATACTTAGCTTATATTAGGGCAGAAATTGCTTAGTATGAAAACTGAAATTAGGCTAGAATTGTTGAAAAACCTTCAGCTTCAGATCAGCACATTTTGTTTATGTTCAGATCGGCATGAAGAACCAGGAGGGAGCAAAGCAGGTGCCCTTTTCCAAGGCCAAGGCCGTTGCTCTGGTCAAGGACGTCTTCACGTCGGCGGCAGAGCGTGACATCAACACCGGAGACTCCGTCGTTATCCACGTCATCAACAAACAGGGCGTCACCAAGGAAACCTTCCCTCTGAGGCGCGATTGAGGACATTGATTGTGTGATTGAAACAGTGTTTGATGTTTGAGTTTTGTTCCTGTAGTTGTGCAGACGTCATTCATTGCATCCTGTGTTAGTGGCAAGTCAATGGCCCATGCAACATGAAACAGTTATTACACTGGTTCTTTTTTGTTGTTCTCTGTTCAAGTTGCCCTTTTCGTATCAGAATTGACATTGGTATCGTTAACATGTTGACATTACATCATGAATAATCGTTGCTGAATGGAAAGGGATGGATTGTAGGCAACAAGTTTAACCTATAGGAGGGGGGGGGGGGGTTAATATAACTAGAAAATAATGCTACAAAGTGGAAGTTATTTTGTGAAGAATATTAGAGAAGAGTAGCTTGGCCATTCAAGTTGGCAGCCATGTCAAATTGTAGTGAGTGCCACATCTAAATGTGGGACTAATTCGAATGCAAGCGGTTTGACTTGTGTGCTCTACAAGATTCAGCGCTATATAAGTACCCTTAAAATATTATTATTATGATGTCATTCAGGAACAAGGTTGTAAATTACAAGGATCTTTTTTTTGTTTGTGTTTTTTTTGTTGAGCTTCATCATTGTGTTTTCAGTGTTAACATTAATTTTGTCATTGAACATGCCTGGACATTTCAATAAACTTGGATATCACTTTTCTGGACTTGTATCATGCATCTAATTTTCTTGGGGAAAAAAAGCTGATGTCTTTCAATGTGTTTAGTATATTATTATCACTATCATCATTACAACTACTTCTACAATTTCACAGTGTCACTCAGGCGTGTACACACACGAGTCCAGATTTAATTCCTTTCACCCCTTATGGGGTATGGTCGATTACAAATTCAACAGGAATATTAACCTAACAGCAATACTCCCAAAAATAGTACTGACAATATTAAAGACTCCAGACTTTTCAGTGTGTAAATTTCTTTTTAAAAGACACAATCTACACTTTTGAAAGACAACTGAAAGTTCCAGAAATACCTACAAGTCATGAATTTTGCGAGAGACAGGACTTTTCCAAGATTTACATTTTATCAGCCTAAGAAAATTACAACTGGACATGGGTTGAAGAAAATGCTGAGGAATAAAATTTTGTTGTTAATGTTTTAAGTGGGGGCTTTCCATGATTAAATCAAATTCATCCCCTAAAACAGACGTATTGCTTTTGGAACACTCTCTTTCTTCCCGTGGTTTGTTATGGAAACGTCCAACCTCAATAGGAAGCTTGTGAGAACTACAATGAAATTCACCTACACCTGTCCCGCGGACCGTGGGTGCGCAACTGAAGATTCTACAACCAACCTCCTCCATTACCCACAACGATGAAATTCACAAGAGTGTAAACATGTACATCTGGTCGACAAGTCACATATTTTTCCATACCAAAATCAATCTTTTAGTTTTTACGAAAAAAGCATCCACACATTATTCCACAGTTCAGTTCTTCATTCATTATCATATTCTATAAAGTACACACACACACACACACACACACACACTCAGAGGCACACACGGGACGGGATAGCCTAGAGGTCAGAATAGTGGGCTGGCAATTTGACGACCTGAGTTTGATTCCCGTTGGAGGGGATTTTTCCCCTGGAATTAACATCAGTGCTGACTCCACTCTCCCCAAAAGTCTTTAGGATGAGACTGTAAACTGAAGCCCCGTGTGCGAACGCACACAGAAGATCTTGTGCACACGCTAAATCCTGTTCCGCTTTTCATGAGCAGGCCATTGTGTGCCGGTGGGAACAGATGACAATATTTACACAACTGCATACACACGGGGACTGGATGAAAAAAAGCACAGGAGTGCTTATCCCATTTTCCTTGATACAAAAGAATAAAATAAATAAAAAAAATAAAAACACAGAGAGCCAAACACACACACACACAGAGGCACACACAGAGCCAAACACACACACAAAAGACACACACAGAGCCAAACACACACACACAACACACAGAAACCATGGAGAATGTTTCGAATGCTCATTGTATTTGCAGCTATCCAATGGCCGACAGGACCTGCAGTCAATCCGTCAGAGATCACCAACAGCTGTGTTAGATGGAGCACCCCACCCCCACTACTCTTCTCTCCCTCTCCTCTCCTCTGCACCTCATTGTCACACACATTCTGCTTGTTTTTGTTGTTGTTTTGTGTATGTATAATATATCAAAAGAAAAGAAAACGACAGACACCACAGCAAGTCACTGCAGAGCAGCATTGTTCTGTCTGACAACGTCGCTCGTCATTTCCATCACACATGTAACGAATCCAATATCAAAATGCACTAACACCAGGAGCGGCAAAGAACGACCACAATGCAGCTGAAAACGTCTTCCTACCTCTACTACCGTTGACTCGACAGGAAGACACGAGTAGAAATGATGATAACTTTCCATTCCACTAGGGATGGGACAACAAAATGAATTCACTTTCCGTAGGAAAACTGTAAAACCGATTGAAAGCAATGAATGGGTAGAAAATAGAGAAAGGCAATTTTACAGCCATCGTGTTGAAACAATCATAGAAAAAAACGGTGACCTGTTCACAGCAAAAAGATCTAGTCACTTTAGGCAAAAAAATTCCCTTGGCCAAGAATTCGCTTGGCAAAAAATTCACTTGGTGAGGAACTCAACTGGTGTTGAAATGAGGACAGTGTCGGAACTGAACGAGCCAGTGAAAGGGGCTGTGGGGAGATAACCCTCCATCCAAAACGACAACTGTAAAAGTGACGCTACACTACACTACAGCAGACAGAAGCATTGATATATTTTCCCTTAGAACCAAATCCATAGAATGCCACAAGAAAATAAATGGGGGCAAAACAGAAAAACCCAAACAACAAACCCAGAACAAAAACTCTGAAGAGAAGAACCTTCACTGAACAATTAGCAAAAAAAAAAAAAAAAATTCTGAACAGTGCACTCAACTATAAAAACCCAAGAGTGGTAACATCGCCAACACCCAGCAATCACTTTCCATGAAAAAGAAAAACGGTTAAACTGTCAAACTCTGGAAACAAGCAAAGGGTTTGAAGGAAAGAGTGATGTTTCTGTTACAATGAGCACGGGTTTTCTGCTGGACACCAACGATGATGGATCAAATGGAAACGCCCTTTGTTTAACTGTATGTATCAAAAGAAAAGTGCCTGTGTGGCGTCCACGACACTCCAAGGTTGTTCAGAAAAAGCCTCCCGGAATGCCATCACTTCTTCCCAGTCAGAGGCTGTCCTTTGTCCTTGCCCCGAAGTTTGACAGCTGCACACACACACACAAAAACATATCGTCAGATTTTTAACACACTTTGTCCACAGACATTATCTACACACGTAAACACATCGTCAGATTTTTAACACTTTATCCCAGACATTATCTACACACATAAACACTTTATCCCACAGACATTATCTACACACATAAACACATCGTCAGATTTTTAACACACTTTGTCCACAGACATTATCTACACACGTAAACACATCGTCAGATTTTTAACACTTTATCCCAGACATTATCTACACACATAAACACTTTATCCCACAGACATTATCTACACACATAAACACATCATCAGATTTTTAACACACTTTATCCCAGACATTGTCTACACACATAAACATATCGTCAGATTTTTAACACACTTTATCCCAGACATTATCTACACACATAAACACTTTATCCCACTGACATTACCTACACACACAAAAAAATTGACCAGGTGATGAAGAGAAAATCTGTATTGATTGCCAAATTTAATCTGAGGCCCTCTGTATCTGTCATTGTTTTCTTGTGCTTTACGTTTTTGGGTTTTTTTAATCGTTTTCATGGACTGTTAACACTGCTTGCCATCTTGTTTTCAAAGCTAAGAGCCATGGTGATAAAAAGGGAAACAATGGTATCTCTGGAGAACAACAAACAACTGCCAATGGATGCAGTTCAATGCATACGATTAAATATGGGGGAATTGAACAAATGAAGTACAGCACCCTGACCCTAAAACCCTAAATATCTGGAGGAAAAAATCAGCAGATGGAATACAACCCCCTAATCCTTTTACCCTGAATATCTGAGGGGGGGGGGGGGGGGGGGGACGGTGATGGAATCAGCAGATGTAGTACAGCACCCTGACCCTAAAACCCTAAATATCTGGAGGAAAAAAATCGGCAGATGGAATACAATCAGTCCCTGACCCTATTACCCTGGATATATGGGAGAGGGAATGAGGAACTCGGAAGATGTAGTACAGCACACTCACCCAGTACTCTTTCCAACTTGCTCATCACTTGGTTGTTAGGTATGGCTCGACCTGATTCATAGTCGTTGATCACCTGCTGTTTTTCATTGATTTTCTGAAAAAAAGAACACACAGATCATATAAATTAGTATTAATGCAGTAGGCAAATACTATTACGATATATATGTGCATCTATCTTTTACACACACACACACACACACACACACACACGATGTATGCAAGTGCACATGATACACAAAACAACTGGACAAAAACAAAGAATTTCAAGACAAAAACAAAGAGAATCATCATAAAAAAAAGGGGGGGAAATGTCTAGCACAGAATTTCCAGAAGGTGCGGGGGGCGGGTGCTATCTGTACATCCATCTTTACACACATGCAAATGTATTAGAGGTCTTAAAAAGAAGGGGGGAAAAAGAAACACACACACACACACACACACACACACACACACACACACACACACACCAAGACACAAACACATTTACTTATTCTGAAGGGGACCAAAAAAAAAAAGGGAACCTTTTGTTTTGTCTACTTCTTGCCTAAAGAACAAAAAAAAAAAAAACCCACATGTACAGTATGTTCTTTTAAAATCATTCCAACTCTGGCCAAATCACTATCAGTGCTTCATGATCATCTATTGTTCAACAGAATGCATCTCTGTCTTCACAGTACAAAGTCCTACAACGTCATGCAGTGAAACAGCCAATGTTAGAAACTGAGAGCACACAGCCCACACCTCTCTGCCTTCACATCAGCAATGTCTTTCTGGATATTTTTTTTTTCTCGTGCCATGGATAGAGCTCAAGATGTTCTGTGTGCATTTGTACATGGGGCCTTGGTCATTAACAGGTAAAAAAAAAAAAAGAGTAAAGGTGTCCCATAACCTATGTGGTCATGGGGGAGCAAGGCATCCAAGACCTCAGCTTCTCCAGGGGCCAGCATATTGTGGGCGGCACCTATCGGTTTATAGTCTCATCCAAAGGACTTCTGATGGAATAGAGTCAGTGCTGATGTTAACTCAAGAGGAAAAATCTCCTTGAACAAGTGTCCCTAACCCTGGTTTGATCCCAGGCCGTCAAACCACCAGCCTAAGGCTCAAACCACCAGCCTAATGCTCAAACCACCGCATAAGGCTCAAACCACCAGCATAAGGCTCAAACCACCAGCCTAATGCTCAAACCACCAGCATAAGCTCAAACCACCAGCATAAGGCTCAAACCACCAGCATAAGCTCAAACCACCAGCATAAGGCTCAAACCACCAGCTAAGGCTCAAACCACCAGCATAAGGCTCAAACCACCAGCACAATGCTCAAACCACCAGCATAAGGCTCAAACCACCAGCATAAGGCTCAAACCACCAGCATAATGCTCAAACCACCAGCATAAGGCTCAAACCACACCATGGTATCCTGCCTTCCTTTCTGACATCCTATGGCCATGTAGCTCTACCTAGGATCAGAGAGAGAGAGACAGAGATAAACAGAGAGAGGTAGGGACAGAGACAGAGACAGGGCAGTGTGAACAGTCAGTGACCTGGGCGAGGTCTTTCTGGGTGATTCCCTTGGCCTGCCTGCCCTGCTGAATCAGCTTGGCCACGTCCAGACTGATGTGTTCGTGGTGCAGCTCCTCTGTCTCTCGGTCCAGCTTGGCCGTGTTCTTGGCTGCTGAAGACTGCTTGTTCTGTCCGGCAGCATCTGCACACACACACATCACCACATGCACACACATCACATACATGTACACACATCACCACAAGCACACACATCACATGCACACATTACCACATGCACACACATCCCCGCATGCACACACATCACAAGTACACACATCACATGAACACACACCACAGTCATGCACCCCCCCTCCACCACACACACACACACACACACACACACACACACACACACACACACACACACACACACACACACGCACAAAGAGTCAGTCAACATTTGGAGAGAGCACAGAATTCATTTTTCTCAAGAAAGATCTATATTCCATATTGAATTTTTTGTGTTAAGCCCTGTGCCTGCACACACATCACATGAACACACACAGTTACACAGGGGCGGGATAGCCCGGTGGTTAAGACTAAGAGTGATGAGCTCAAGATCTGCTGACCAGGGATTGAATATTGTTCCAGAAGATTTTTCCTAGAGAGTTAACATCAGTGCTGACTCCACTCCCTCCCCCAAATGTCCTTCAGATGAGACTATAGGCCGAGGTCCTGTGTGCAAAAGCAAGCAGAACATGTTGTGCTCATAATAAAATCCGTTCTGCTTTTCGGAAGGGTAGACCATTGTGTGCTGATGGGAACGGATGACAACATTGACAAAACTGCTCACAGTAATACACACGGGGACTGGATGTAAAAAGTAAATAAAAAGAATTAATAAAATCTCATCAGTTGTTGTTGTTGTTGTTGTTCCCCAGCTTAACACTCTGGGGGGTCACCCGGAATGTGTTCTCTGACTCACCAATCCCACCTGGGAATCCCTGTGAGATTGAAATTGCACACACTGAATGAGAAGTTTGCGTGTATGACTATTTTCAAGTACCTCACCATATAGGCAGCCATACTCCTACTTCAGAGGAGTCGCATCAGTTATTTGTTATTTAAAACTCAAGAGAAAATGGATGGCAGAACTGGCTTCACTAATCACTGGTTGGGGGTGGGGGGGTCCCCATGGAAACAAACTTTACTCATCGTCGTTTGTTTTCTTCTTCCTCCTTTCTCTCTTGAGAACAACTTTCCCTCATGTCATTGCTGGAGAGTTTTCCCACTTGCAAATAAATTTCACTAACACTGGTTTTTGTTATTGCGGGTTTTTGGTTTTTTCTTGGAAACAACCTTCAATGTTTAGGGGTTTTTTTCTCTTGAATTTGAAAACAAACGTTCACTCATCATTGGTTTTATCTTCTTTCTTGAAAACAACCTTAATTGGTTTTTTTCTTCTTGGAAACAACCTTCATTCAACGCCATTCCCATTTTCTTGGAAACAATGTTTTTAAGGGCTAGCCACCATGGCACAGTGGTTAGCTTCCACAAAACCCAAACTGAAACAAATTCAAAGAAAACAAACAAGAGAAAGACCACAAAAAACCCCAACCTTAAACCAAATCCCAAAACCCTAAGAGAAACCTTGGCAAAACTATGAAAAGGTCTGAACATCATAATATATCACTCACATTTTTTGGATGTTTCGACATCTCCTCCAGTTCTTCTGGCAGAATTCACCGCCTTCAAACAGAAAAACAAACACACAGCTAGTACTGATCGAGTTATCAAAACTATCTATAGACACAGTATTACTAGTAACTCGAACACTAACAGTATAACTATAAGTATATCAGTAACACCAATCTTACTGAATTTGTTCCCTGCAAATCTAGTAACAACTACTCTATCCCAAAAAGACAGAACACTTTCACATTGTACTGCATTTTAATCTGTAGTGTGGTATACAAAATTAGAATAATCAATATTACTAAAATTTAAAAAGTCCACTTTGGCATGGGTTTTTTTTCACACCTGAAAAAAAAATAAGGCTTTAGTTTGCCATTGTTGGTTCAATTTTAGGCTTTTTTAAAAAAAAACATTTGGACACTTTTTATACTTAATATATATTCAAAACAGCACAGTTTGTGCCTTATTTTTCAAAATTTCATTGAATAACAAATAAAACTGAAACTGTGACTATAGAATAAACGGTTCCAACCTTGCTCTCAATCACTTACTCAGCAAAAACTCAGCACAGTAAAAACCAGAAGAGTCTGAACAGTCTGATTTTTCTGCCTTTAAATTAATTTAATGTTTAAGTGTAAAAGCCTGTAAGCAACATTTTACATTACAAATTTACAGGTTCGCATAACCGGTAAATGTCGGTATTTTACCGATTGTAAACAGGGAATACCGAAAATTTTCGAAGCAGCCGGTACCGCGTACCGATTCTGTTTGCCTGTGACCGATTAGATTTCCGTCTAAAAAAAAAAAGTCTGAAGTGACGTTTTCTGACAGTCTGTCATGGGCCTGTACTGTGCTTACCGCACCTACCCCTTCCCACCCCTTCCGACGAACATGTTTAGCGCCAGCCTGATTAGCCTAGCACGCAGAACAGCAAGCTTTACTGTGAAAGAATAGAGCTTCGCGCTCTTCTCGGCATGACAGCGACTTCCATTCACATTGACTGAGTAAATGGGGCCTACATTTATTTATTCTGTATTCTTTTAATCTTTTATATCAAGGATAATGGAATAAGCACTCCTGTGCTTTTTCACATCCAGTCCCCATGTTTATGCAGTTTTGTAAATGTAATCCGTTCCAACCGGCACACGACGGCCTGCTCTTACGAAAAGCGAAAAGCGAGGGTCTATGACTATGAACTTGCGCGTTGCTTTCAGAGAGAAGAGTCGAAAACCAAATCTAAAATGAACAAAGATCTAGATGAGCGCTAAGCATAGAAACAAGAAAAAAGAATAAAAGTCACACGAATGATGCCATGCAAAACAACAGACTGACACGGACAGTGGCACAGGCGCTAGAAAAAAAACCCTATTTCCTTCATGGCTTCGTGCCCAAGAAGCGAGTGGCAGCAAGCAGCACGCAGTCAAAGTCTTAGAGATTCGCGTTCAATTTAGATTTAGTTTTGCTGCCGAACAATCCCCCCCTCCCCCACCCCCTCACTGAATAGTTTCGTTTTGTTCACAGTACGTACCGATTTTATTTTCTGGGGACCGATTTTGGGGGAGTTGGTCAAGATGTCTCTGAAATGGCAACTCGCAGTACCGGTTTTAAAAAATCCTAGCGCGAACCCTGGATTTAGTGTATGGCCCTACATTTGACATTTTCAGGGCAACAGTGGCTCTGACTCCAGGAAGAAAATTTAATTTCCCTTGGTTCTTCAAATGAGGAAGTTCTACGAGTCTGACTATCACTATGCATAACTCATTAAGCATGCTGCTCAAATTTCTATACCACCACTGCATGTGTCCATATTATAATTATCTTTATTATCTATCTCTCTGGCTAAGCTGATACAAGAAACTAGAAAGTAAGATATAATCATTATGATAGGAGCATAAAGTACAGCCCTGCAAATTTATATGGTCTCAACTACTAAACTACTACAGTTTAGTCAAAGCTGGTGATGCATTTCCAAAGCATCATCATTAGCAGACATTACATAATCCCTATCACCAATGATCATCATGCAATAAAACAAAAGTCAACATTGTCTGAATTGGGATGCCCTGGTTGCTCTGAAACCAGTGAAAGTCTCTTAGCCTGGTGAGTTGGTGTAAAAACCTTCAGGGCTAGAGAAGTTTATGGAATTTTGAAGAGCATTGGAAGAATGTGGTCACAACCCCAAACAGGCAATCACTGGTCTGATGTGGTTCTGTATATCTGTGACAATGCTTACCAAACTATCAATCATTTATGAATAATAATTTCATTTACAAACAGAACATGATATCTCAGAAAGGAAACTGGTAGGTGAAGTTTTTCGAACATATTACTTTACTCTTTAGCTCAGAACCTGCACTACTGAGCACAACTGAAGTCACCCAGCAGCAGTGCAGGGTTCTTCTGGCTGGTGGCTTCATGGCAGCCTAACATAAGTAACAAGTAAAATTGTAATGTCAATGTAAGTTTTTTTGTAACATTTAGCCTTTTACTGTTTTAGGATGCTCCCTGTGGATTCAAACCTGAAAATATTACATGACAAACTTGTCTACTGTCCAGCCATGACTCATTGACTGGAACAGAGAGATTGGGATGAGAACAGCAGGACTGGCACATCACCGAAGATGAAGTAGCAAAAAACAAAACAAAACCCAAATCAGCTTGTTGATTGCGGTCGCTCTCCTGGAAGAAGAAGAAACAAAAACTAAAAGACAAAAAATAAATTCAAAACTAGCTATAGCTTGAGCACACTTTATTTTTTTAACACACGGAATTATCAAACACACAATGAATAACAGCATCTGTGTGATATAATTCTGAGGTCTACATCAAATCTGTAAGCAGTGCAGCAGTACAATGCCCCGATCCGAAGGAAGAATGTCAAAAGTGTGTAAAATAGTATTTTAAATACTGACTTGCATGAAATTGTGCAAATCACGTCTTACGTCAGTTAGGCGTTAAACGACGGAAATTTTCAAGTTTTACGCATGCACATAGTGGGTAGCAGCTAATGTAAACAAAGTGCCAAACACCTGTCTAAATTGCATTCCACTGAACCGTGATCTGAACTTTAAATTTGAAATTAGCACAATGACAAGACTGGGCGAACAAACCTAGCCTAGCTTACCTGCTGGGACCTTTGCTGCGTTGCTCTGGCACGATGTCCGATGACTGTTACTTCTTCCCAGTCTGCTTCAGCCATTATTATCGATTTACAGACAAGTTTTCTTCGAATATGAACTAAAGTTAGTCAAGTGGATTGCACTCGATACGCTAGTTCTGGGATCTGTTATACAATGAAAATGTTCCACGATACGACCGTCGTCTGTTGATCAACTTGTTGCAACTTCTCCGGATCTGACGCAATAGTCGTAAAGTGGGGCAAGACCCTTTCTGTTTACTTTTATGAGAAAAGATTTTAATTCGGCTTGACATACTATATTAAGCAATGGTTTTGTTTGTTACAGCTATTGGTTTGTGTGCATTATTACATAAAATTAAACAATGGCTTATTCTGCTGTCGTTATAATAGCAACCAACCGGAAGAGGGCAAGGAGCATTTTGCATCCCCGATAGCTCTCTATCTCTCAGTCTCTCTCTCTCTCTTGTGTTGAAATATGGCTCTGTATTTACCATTCGTAAGCTTATATCTTTTCAATGCCTTAAAAATAAGGCAGGATTTTGTTGAAAACTTGGAGACTTGACAAACAAATAGCATCATTTAAAAGAGGTCAGTTTAATCTAAAAGGACACATGTTCACACTTGATATGTTTTAGCAGTTGCCACATATGTCATGAGGTTTTATTTTATTTTTGCATTATTTGCTTTGCTTTGCTATGCTTTGTTTACCCCATTCTTGGGGATGGTGGCCTGAAGAATAAAACTTGTACATTGTTCATTGTTCAGTCTCTCTCTCTCTCTGAGACTTGCATACTTTTAAAACACACACACACACACACACACACACACACACACACACACACACACACACACACACACACACACCATATCTCTCTCTCTCTCTTCTCTCTCTCTCTCTCTCTCTCTCTTCCCCTCCCCTCCTCTCTCTCTCTATATATATATATTTTATATATATATATTATATTATTTATATATATATATATATATATATATGCCTATATATATATATATATATATATATATATATATATATATATATATATATATATATATATAGAAAGAAAGTCGGAAAAACTTTTGCTAGGTAAAGATACAGTTTAAATGAGTTGCCAGCTGCCGACAAGTTTCAAAAGTTATTTGTTTTTCTTGGGTTCAATTTCTTTTAATTGTGATACTGTGACAGATTATTTCAATGTTCTTTTCATTCAATACATTTTCTGGTGGTGGTGGTGGTGGTGGTGGTTGGTGGTGGTGCTGGTGCGCGCGTGCGTGTGTGTGCGCGTGCGCGCGCGCTCGTGTGTGTGTGTGTGTGTGTGAATAAGCACTCGTGTGCTTTTTATTTACATCCAGTTCCCGTGTGTATGCAGTTTTTGTAAATCTTGTCATCTGTTCCCACCGGCACACAATAGACAACTCTTAAGAAAAACGAACATTTTTTTTTCCCGTTCTTTTATATTGAGGATAATGGAATAAGCACTCATGTGCTTTTTTTTTATCCAGTCCCTATGTGTATGCAGTTGTGTAAATTCATGTGCACATACCAGTCACTCCTGGATTTAACATCAGTGCCGACTCCACTCCACCAAAAGTCCTCGGATGAGACTGTTAAGGGGCTGCGTGTGCCAATGCGTGTAAAACATCTTGTGCACAGGTTCGATTCCCGTTCGACGAGATTTTTCCCCTGGAGTTAACATCAGTGCTGACTCCACTCTCCCCAAAAGTCCTTCGGATGAGACTATAAGCCGAGGCCCCGTGTGTGAACGCACGCAGAACATCTTGCGCACACGGGTAAATCCTGCTCCACTCTCCTGCTTTTCGGAAGCGTAGGACGTTGGAGTGGTAAGAACGGATGAGTTAAAAGCATAAAAACGCATGGACACGGTGTCGTGTTTAAATATCATCCCCGAAGTCGGAATGTGGCTACCTCCATGGTAGATCAAAACTGGTCACACACGTAAAAACTCTTATTATTGGTAGACTTATTTTTATTTTTTATTTATTCTTTTATATCGAGGATAACAGAATAAGCAACATGTGCTTTTTTTCATCCGGTCCCCGTGTGTATGCAGTTTTTGTAAATATTGTCATCTGTTCCCACCGGCACTCGATGGCCTACTCTTACGAAAAGCGGAACAGGATTTAACGTGTGCGCAAGATGTTCTGCGTGCGTTCGCACACGGGGCCTCGGTTTAAAGTCTCATCCGAAGGACTTTTGGGGAGAGTGGAGTCAGCACTGATGTTAACTCCAGGAAGAAAATTTCCTCGACCGGATTCGAACCCGGGTCTTCAAATTGCCAGCGCAATGTTTGGGAGATCTAGCACAGGAACACACACAAAACACAAACAAATCTCCGTGACAATGTTCTGATTTTGTGTGTGTGTGTGTGTGTGTGTGTGTGTGTGTGTGTGTGTGTGTGTGTGTGTGTGTGTGTGTGTGTGTGTGTGTGTGTCTTTGATTGCGTTTGAGAGAGAGAGAGAGAGAGAGAGAGAGAGAGAGAGAGAGAGAGAGAGAGAGAGAGAGAGAGAGAGAGAGAGAGAGAGAGAGAGAGAGAGAGAGTCACTTGATTTGGTGCTGCTGGCGCTAGAACTCCCATGTCCACTCATTAGACCATGAGTGGTGGCCAGGGTGCTTGTCTTTCAGACGAAATGAGACAAACAGAGAGAGAGAAAGACAGACAGACAGACAGACAGACAGACAGACAGACACAGTGATATGTAAGACATGCTGACGCAAATAGTCATATGGCTGTGCACACACACACACACACACACACACACACACACACACACACACACACACACACACACACACACACACAACCGTCACCCAAAACGAATTCACGGCTTTATCATTATTTATTTCTTAAAAGTGTCCAACCTTTCATTCTTTCCAAATTGAATTCTTATACAATCAACTTTCGGTACAATACTTTCGAATAAAAAATAATAATCAAAGATCATAAAACACAACAACATAAAATTATTCATAACTTTGCTTGCTAAATTCAAGCGGATTTCACCTGTTCTGTTTAAAATATCCTTCACAAATGTTCTCCACAACAACCAACAAGACACACAAAGAACTGAGGAAAAAATGCTTTCATTTTTATTATCGTCCAAACACACTTGTCAACTATCAACAACTTTCATGCGCAGTGACTGGGACGACATAACTCGATGACTGTGGGTACGGGATAGCCTAGTGGTCAGAACATTGCGCTCGCAATCTGACGACCCGGGTTCGAATCCCGTTTGAGGGGATATTTTCCCCCTGGAGTTAACATCAGTGCTGACTCCACTCTCCCCCAAAAGTCCTTCGGATGAGACTATAAACGATAAACGAGCCCCCTGGGGGAACGCACCCAGAACATCTTGCGCACACGTTTAATCCTGTTCCGCTTTTCGTAAGAGTAGGCCATCGTGTCCCGGTGGGAACAGATGACAAAACAACTGCATACACACGGGGCTGGATGTAAAAAAGCACATGAGTGCTTATTCCATTTATCCTCGATATAAAAGAATAAAATGGAAAAAAAATGAATGCAGATATTAACGTTAACAGCACGAAACAAAAACGAAGATATTTATTATGGCTAAACATGCCTTGGCACACTTTGTTTTTTTTTGTCAGTGAAGACATTGAATGGATACGTAAGTGCTGGTATTGGTGTTGGTATGGGTATTGTAGTGTGTGAGAGGTGATGATGGCATACTGTTCTGTGTTATACCTCTGTGATGAATGTTTTCATACTTACTTTTTTATGTTCAACTTGTAACCCACATGAATTTCTCCTTTATTGAGATAACAAACATGTTTGAATTGAATTGAATTGAACGGATATATAGCCCAGATATGCAAGTACGGTACAGTTTTGATTTGAAGCAACCAACGGCAAGTTTTCTGGCAAACAGGCCCCACCGGTATTCATAGTTGTGATACGCACGCACGCACGCACGCACGCACGCGCGCACACCAACGCACGCAACCACCACCACACACACCACACACCACACACACCACACCACCCGGTAAGCAGTGTAAACTCAATTTGGGAAATGGGGTGAGACATTCCACAGAAGTAACACAACAGACACTGAACAATATGAACAACACGTCATCGCTGACGAAACAAAATACATAATGAACAATATGAAGAACATGTTACCATCGCTGAAATAACACAACACATAATGAACAATATGAAGAACACTTTACCATCGCTGAAATAACACAAGACATAATGAATACACGAAGTATGAAAAACACGGTGCCATCGCTGAAGTAACACAAGACATAATAAACAGCATGCACACACTTTGAATGTCACGCTCCCACAGCTGAAATAGCACAATAAATATTGAACAGTATGGCTACACGTACGTTAAAGAACATGGGCGCTACCGCTGAAATAACACAAGACATAATAAATAGTCTGACAAAACGTGAATAACACAATAAATATTGAACAGTATGGCCACACGTTACCGAACAAGTCGGTATCGCTGAAATAACACAAGACATAATGAATAGTATGGCAAAAGTGAAATAACGCAATACATAACGAACAGTACTTCCTCACGTAGAAGGACAAGTTTCCACACTCAAAATACTGTCAGAATATTTTCATACAAAAAGGACATCAAACCTGATTTTGAGCATTCTGAATAGCAAAAAAAACAATCAAACGTCATTACACAGACTCACCCAGATTTTGATCATGGGCACAAATCAAAGCGATCATAAGAATATCAATTTTGTCTTTATCATGATTTATCGATATATGTTCTGCATAATTCATCGAGATAGTCATAACAACATCAGTTATTCTTCATTATTATCTTCACCATAATCCATTGATATATAATATTCACCACAATCCACTGGTACTCTATTCAACACAATTCATTGATATTCTTCACCAAAATTCATTGATATATATTCAGCATAATTCATGATATATCTTCACCATAATTCATTAACATATATATTCAACACAATTCATTAATATACCTTCACAATAATTCATTAATATAATTATTATAATCAACATAGTTCACTGATATATCTTCACCATAATTCACTCATACATCTTCAGCAGAGTGTATCAATGCACACCTTCATAAATATTCATTACTACAGCCTCATCATTCCTCACCACTTTTCAACAAGTCCACTGATATTATGTAGGGGGTATAGAAATCGTCAGACGTTCCGCAGCTTAACATCCCAGGGGTGGCCAAGAACATACAGTGTATAAATTTCAGCGTTCATAGCTGGCAATAACCGCTAGACCGTCAACATGAACACGCTCAAAGAACTGTTTTTCTGTTAGTGTGGCAGTTTTCAAGTTTCTCGTCCGTATTTGTATCCGTACTCTGACTTCCGAGGATTTTTTTTTTTTGGTGGGGTGGGGGGTCCATTCGTGTTGATGGGGACAGGATAGCTCAGTGGTCAGAGCGCTCGCTTTCCCCAAGTCAAGTTAAGCAGCGTCGAGCGTGGTTACCGGTTGGATGGGTGACCTTTTGCACGCCTTGTCTTCAGTACAGTCCCCCAATTCACCCAGCTGTAAATGGGTACCTGCCCTCTTTAGGGTCAGGGAAGGTAAAGCAGCGAGGGAGAGGAGATGGGCGCCACCCTCAATATTCTGGCCCTTAGAGAAGCTGAGGTCTCTGACGCCTCGCTCCCCTACTACCACACAGGTTATGGGACACCTTTATCTTACCTATAACACTCATGTTGACGGAGTACAGGTTGTTTTGTTGACAGCTTGTCATGGATCGGTGGTCTAGAGGTAACGCACCTGCCTACAACGCGAAAAGTCCGGGTCAGAAGTGTGCGGTGGTTTGATCTCCGTTTGGGCCAGAAACTTGTCCTCCATCCATTAGACCATGATTGGTGGTCTGGGTGCTAGTCTTTCGGATAAGAGGTCCACTGTGTTACACAAAATTAGTTAGCGCACGTAAAAGAATCCATGGCAACAAGAGAGTTGTCCCTAGTAAAATTCTGTAGAAAAAGCCACTCTGATTGGGAAACAAATACATAGGGAAAAAATATATATAATGGGTGGCGCTGCTCTTGTGGCGACGCGCTCTCCCCAGGCAGAGCAGCCCAATTTTCACACAAAGAAATCTGCTGTAACTTAAAGAGGTATGAATATCGTCATAATCATCATCCTCATCATAAAAAGGACTGTTATGATGATAGTGAAAATGAGCAAAGACCACATGCTGTGATTAGAAAAAATATATGTACATAAAAAGCAAGCAAAATAAAGTGACAGTAACAACAATTGACAACAGTAGTATTTCACAGATCACACTGGTAAACAGTGTTGAAACCATTAAGGAATGAAATCAAAAGAAAAGAAAGCTGAAATTCATGATGAAACTACAATCAGTATTTTGAGCAACAACAGCACAACAACACTACTACTACAACAACGACAAAAACAACAATCACTACTACTACTACTACAACGACTATAACAAAAACAACAACAAACCAAACGGAAAAGAAATCAACACAGCGCACCATAAAAACATATAGAAGAAACAAACCACACCTAGCATTAAACCATGCGTACAGATCATAACTCCGTAGATCTTATGACATCTCGTGCAATTCTTTCTGATAACAAGCGGTACAACAATCTAACCCATTTTCATGTAACACAAAATGTCATAATAGATAATGATATCCTTAAGAGACAAAAAGCGAAGGATATTTATAATTAAGACACAAAGGACAGTACATAAAATCTTGTCTGATAAAACGATAATTCAATGATGGTACATTAATTAACCATGTCAGATAAAATAATAGTTCAATATTTATCGTAGCAAGTCTACCACTCTAACTTGATGTCTAGTTTATAACACACACACACACACACACACACACACACACACACACACACACACACACACACACACATACATATACACACACGCACGCGCGCGCGCGCGCGCACACACACACACACACACATGCGCACGCACGCGCGCGCGCTCGCACACACCACACACACCACACAACACACACACCACACACACACACACACACACACACACACACACAGCTCACAGAGCAATTCATTTCATTAGGCTGCATGCTGGGTATGTTCGTGTCACAATATGCTTTGGGCAGAATGGCCCAGATGCCACGATATGGCTGACACCACAATCATACTTTGGCCAGTATGACACCAACGCCACAATATGCTTTGAGCAGAATGGCCCAGATGCCACAATATGGCTGACACCACAGTTATAGTTTGGCCAATATGACACCCCACTTAAATAATAACCTTGGAACTTATATAGCGCTATATCTTGTAAAAACAAATCAAAGCGCTTGAAAATATTCTTTAGGAATATGGCACAGGAACCCTAATAATCATGGTTGACAGACACCACACTATTCTTTGAGCAGGAATAGCGCAGACATGGCAACATGGCTGCCACAGATCTTGTAGATATCATATCATAGCCTCAGCGGAGATCCGATTTAGGCACAGAGGTAAACCATAAGTCATCCCACTTTAGGGTTGTGGGCCACGCTAAAAACAGTACAATACTTGAAGCAACAGTATTTCCACGCAAGCATAACTATATAAGATGTCTTGGTTTGGGCACGTCACCCGACACAACACGCTGCCCAAAACGGTTCTGCAGGGAACCTTGGAAGGGGATAGACGCAGAGGAAGGCAACCCAAGAACTGGATGGACAACATCAAGGAGTGGGACCGGGATGGACAGCGCAACGCTGATCCGCAGGGCAGAGGACCGGTCTGGATGGAGGAGAACAACGTCATCAACATCCTCATGTCTCCTCTACGACCATTCGGTCAGGAGAATGAGGTGAGGTGAGGTGATAACTATAAACCCCAGATCTACACAACCCGACATGGATGAATTTAACGTTTTCATAGCTGGAATACTTTTAGGGACAAGTTGTTCTCGCATGGTAGTCTAGGATAAGTCGTTCTCTTATGGTAGTCTAGGATAAGTTGTTCTTGTATGGTAGTCTTATTGAGGAAATGGTAGTGGAGGAAAAACAAGTGCAGGCAACAACTTCTCAATCATTTTGAAAATGATTTGTCAAAGATTCAATGATATTTAAAAAAAAAAAAAAAAAAAGTCTTGAGATCTACGTTCCCCGCTATCTATCCATACTCCGGGTTGACCACGTGACTGTGAACACTGTGCAGGTTGCGGTAAAAAGACGCGTTGAACCACGCCCTTCCGGAATACTCATCCATAGTCAGGTTCCACAACCACTGCTCCAAACAGTCCAACACCAGCGGCTCGAAATCCGCGTGAAACTTGTTGGCCACCAGTTCCTTGCGTGACGTCAGCAAAGGGAGGTCACCCACGCCGAAGATGCAGATGGAGCGCACGCGCTTCCCGTGGCAGGGCCAGGCAAAGTTGAAGCGGTCCTGCCCGTCCCTCCAGTTCTCTCCCCAGTTCTTGAAGCGAGACAGGTAAGGTTTGAACCCGGCGTCCGTGTCTGGGGGCCCTGTGTGACACATGACCAAGATTGTCACAAAAACTGCATACAGACGGGGACTGGATGTTTCAAAACAAAAAAAAAGCCCCCCTGTTCGAGGGGATTTTTCCCTCTGGAGTTAACATCATCAGTGCTGACTCCCCCCCCCCCCCCCCCCCCAAAGTCTTTCAGATGAGACTAAACCGAGGCCCCGTGTGCGAACGCACGCGGACATCTTGCGCACACGTTAAATCCTGTTCCGCTTTTCGTAAGAGTAGGCCATTGTGTGCCGGTGGGAACAGATGACAAGATTTACAAACTGCATACACACAGGGACTGGTGTAAAAAAAAAGCACATGAGTGTTTATTCCATTATCCTCGATAAAAAACACACACACACACACACACACACACGTAAACACACAAGATGCTAACCACTGCGCCATGGGGGCTGGTCCCTCTCTCTCTCTCTCTCTCTCTCTCTCTCTCTCTCTCTCTCTCTCTCTCTCTCTCTCTCTCTCTCTCTCTGATCTTATCCCTGATAAGGGGGGGACTGGATGTAAAAAAGCACACGAGTGCTTCTTCATTATCCTCGAATAAAAGAATTTGCCTTGCCTTGCGTTGTCTTGCC
>CM060345.1:33563604-33588604 GCA_030674155.1 Stramonita haemastoma
AGGCACGAGGCTACACCTGCACGAGGCCATAGTACCGTGTTGTGGGTTAGTGTGTGTGTGTAAGGGGGGAGGATGTGTGTGTGTGTGTGTGTGTGTGTGTGTGTGTGTGTGTGTGTGTGTGTTGTGTGTGTGTGTGAGAGAGAGAGAGAGAGGGGAAAGGGAGGGAAGGATGAAGTGTGTGTGTGTGTGTGTGTGTGTGGTGTGTGTGTGTGTGTGTGAGGAGGGGGGGAAGGGAAGGATGGAGTGTTGTGTGTATGTGTGTGTGTGTGTTGTGTGTGTGTGAGATGAGAGGAGAGAGAGAGGGGGGGGAGGGGTGGAGGGGGGGGGGGGGGGGGGGGGGGGGGGGGGGGGGGGGGGGGGGGGGGGGGGGGGAGGGGGGGGGGGGGTGGGGGGGGGGGGGGGGGGGGAGGAGAGGGGGGGGGAGAGGAGGGAGGAGAGGAGAGAGAGAGGAGAGAGAGAGGAGGAGAGAGAGAGGAGAGAGAGGAGAGAGAGAGAGAGAGGAGAGGAGAGAGAGAGAGAGAGATGGGCTGCCACACTCTTTTGAACTAATCACGTACACTTATTGACATCTAACATAGGCCTATAAGATTTGTAAAATGTATTACGATTTATGAGTGCGCACACACACGCACGCACGTATGCAAGCACACACAATACCTATGCGCACTGCACACACAAGCACAACCACACACACACACACACATACACACACACACACTACACACACACTCTCTCTCCTCTCTCTCTCCTCTCTCCCTCGCTCTCGCTCTCTCGCTCTCTCCTCATCCAATAAGGGCTAACCAAAGCTTAGTATACGTAAAACAGAGGATCTGAATCTATCCTGTATAACCATGTTATGGAATCCATGCCATGATGACTATTTGGGCTGTAATGAAGGAAATTCTCAGAATAGGACATTTTTGTGTGCTGTGCCCAGCACACCTCCCACTGTTCCTTTGTGAATGGGCATCCTGTTTCTCTCTCCTCTCTCTCTCTCTCATCTCCTCCACCCTCTCCCTCGTCTCTCTCATCTCTCTCACTCTCCTCCCCTCCTCTTCCTCTCCAACTCCTCCTCTCTCCTCTCTCCTCCATCTCTCTTCCACCCATCTCCCTCCCACATCCTCTCTCTCTCCTCTCTCTCTCTCTCCTCTCCTGATGAAACAATGAGATATAACATATCTCATTCCCCAAGATGTATCAGTACAACATGCATATCCTGTTTCCCTTGCTTCTCTCTCTCCTCTCTCCCTCTCTCACTCCCTCTCTCTCTCTCTCAAAGATCCTCACTCTCACCCCCTCTCTTCCTCTCTCATCTTCCTCCACTCAATATCCTCGACTCTCTCCTCCTCATCCTCCTCTCTCACTCTCTCCACTCCTCTCTCTCTCCTCTCAACCTCTCTCTTTCTTTTGCATCTATTGGTATCCATGATTGTGTGTGTGTTCCACTTGCATCATTGCCTTTGTGGGGTTTTTTTTTTTTGTTTCTTTTTTTCTTTTCTTTTCTTTTGAGGGCTGGATTAAAAAAAGTCTTGTAACTTAATCTATTACCCTCGTAGAATAAAATTGCGTTTGCGTTTCGTTTGCCTCTCTCCTCTCTCTCTCCTATCCTCTCATCTCTCTCACCTCTCTCTCTCAACCTCTCTCTTCTCCCAAGCTTGCATCCATTCGTCTTCTCCTCTGATAAACTTGTCACCTTCTTCCCTCGACAGCCTCGTTTCCTCTCTCTCTACTATCTCTTCTCTCTCTCTCTCCTCTCTCCTCTCTCTCTCTCATCCTCTCTCTCTCTCTCTCATAATCTTCATTGCATGTTACTTGTTCTTAAATTTATTTGTTTGTTCTTTGGTGGATTTTTTTTCTTCTTGTCATTTCTTTCACGGTTTTCCTATTCATGTATTTTTTCTTCTTTTTTTTTTTTTTTCCCCAGACATATTGCTTGTGCTTTGGTGTTTATACTTATTCCCTATTAGAAGGCTGGATGAAAAAAAAAGATGTACTGTACTACCCTCTGTAAATAAAATTTTTGTATTTTTCTCTCTTCTCCTCTCCTCTCTCGCCCCTCGCTCTCCCATCTCCTCCTCCCCCTCCCCCTCGCTCCCCTTTTTTCCCTATCCCCCCTCCTCATCTCCTCTTCTCTCTCCTCTCTCATCCTTGTCCCCTGTTTTCTTTCTCCCCCCTCCACTTTTCTCTCTTCTCCTCCCTTCCCCCCCCTCACCACCACCCTCTCTCTTATCTTTCCTCTGTCTTCTTCCTTTTCCTATTCCCCTTTTTTTCTTCTTTTTTTTTCCCACATATTGCTTGTGCCTTTGGTGTTTATACTTATTCCCTACTAGAAGCTGGATGAAAAAACAGTTTACGACTACCCTCTGTAAATAACAATTTTGTATCTCTCTCTCTCCCCTCCTTCCCTCTCCCCTTCTCTCTCACCTCCTTCCTCCCCTCTCTCTCTCTCCCTCTCTCTCTCTGTCCTCGCTCTTCTTTCTCTCCTTCCTCTCCCTCCTCTCCTCCATCCCTCCTCCTCCTCTCACCACCACCACCTCTCTCATCTCCTCTCGTCCTCTCCCCTTCTTTCTCTCCCTCTGTCTCCCTCTCGCCACCCACCCCCCTCTCTCCTCACCCCTTCCTTCCCCCTCTCTCTCCACTCCTCCTTCCCCCTTCATTCTCCTCTCCTACTTCATTCCCCTGTCTCTCTCTCTTTCTCTCCATCCCCCTCTCCTCTCCATCCCCCCCTCCATCCCTCCCTCCCCCTCTCTACTTGTCCCTCTCTCTCACTTCTCCTCCCCTTCTCCCTCTCACATCCCCCCCCTCTCTCTCCCCCCTCTCCACTCACCCTCCCCCCCACCATCCCCCCAACTCCCCTCACCCTCCCTACTCCCCCTCACCACCACACCCCCCCCTACCTCCCCCCCCCTCTCCACACCACCCCCCCTACCCACACCCACCTCACCCATCATCCCCCCCACCACCACCTACCTCCCCCCACCACCACCACCCTCCCTCCCTCCCCCCCCCCATCTCACACACCTACTACAGCCCTCCAGGTGGACAGAGGACTCTTGGCGTCCAGGTGGAGGCAGTAGAGGTTGTGGGGGCGGTACACGGCACGCACGCAGACGCTCCATCTGCTGCAACGTCGCGGTAGAACAGCAGGACTGAAGCCAAGGGGAACGCCTTCTCCTCTTCCGACGAGTCCAGCACGTAGCCTCGCTCTCGTGCACGAAGCGCGCGCAGCTCAGTCGCCGGTGCTGCCAGTGCCCCGGATGTAGTCCTGGTCCGTGCGCACAGCGCGGAACGTTCTCCGTCATGAATTGCCGCGCGTGTTTCAGCGCTTCTGCGAAGTCACCCCCGTGATGAGTTGTTGACACTGGTGAATCTCACCTGGGTGAGGTCACTGTCTCGTCCTCACGCCTCGTCCATTGCTGAGTGTCTGCCCAGGGGATTGTGTAGTTGAGGGCGTAAGTTGGGAATCGCGGGTTGGGGGTGTAGCGGGTGGAGGTGGCGTTGAGGCGGATTAAGGGAAAGCCCGGGCTCCAGGACGTAGACCTGTGGCTCCAGAACCAACACGGTGGTGAAGAGGTAGAGGAAGAGCAGGGCCAAAGGCAGAGACAGGAGAGCGTGACGGCACGTGCGGTACAGTCCGTGCCGGCCGGAGGAGGACCGCCATCTTGGTCATTTGGGGAGACAGGGTTTTCTCTCCACGGCCCGAGAGAGGAACCGGGCGCCCATGGTGTGATGGTTTGGGTTAGATGGGTTGGGTGAGTGAAGGTGTTGATGTGCAGGATATGTTCAAGGTTTCAGTTTCCTGAAGTTTGGGATGCCAAGAGGCAGAGACAGGAAAGATAGAGGTGCTGCTAAACATCCAGCATGTCATTTTGAATCTTTTGTCTTTGTATGTAAGGAAACCCTAAACCAAGCAGGTCACAGCGAGCAAAATCCAACATACCTCAGTCGCAGGTCCAGAGCTAAATTTAGCACAACCCCTTCCTTTTACCAAGTCCTAGTTGTCAGTTCCTGCTATAAATAGCACCAGCTGGGCTGGGGTAGATAGCTGCTGAGTAGGAGCTGAAAGTGAGGGAAGCTTTACAGGGTGTGAGGTAGATTTCAGAGTTCATGGTTCATGGTGATGGCAGTCTTCTAAGAAAACAGGACCCACGTTTGCAGTGACTGAAGAGTGACTAAAAACTGTAAGGTGCATCAGAGGCATGGCAGAGGACATCTTCGTGTTTGTAGAGACAGACACACCTAAAGTCCACATGTCTACACTTTCCTGACAAATTTGTAGATCTGTAGGCAGGTAAGGGATACCACCATGCACACAGTGAGCAAATCCAACATACCTCAGTCAAGGGTCCGGAGCCCCAGGGCTGAAATTAGTTCCTTCCTTTTACCCAGCCCCAGTGTGGTCAGATCCTGCTATAACTAGCACCAGCTGGAATGGAATGGAATGGACAGATAGCAGCCGAGAGGAGCTGAACGTGAAGGAGACAGACTGACAGACAGCTGTGTGGTACCAGTGTGAGCCGAGACTGGTGTTCCTTCCACATGCAGGACCTCATCTTCTCTCCTTCTTCTCTCTTTTCGCTTTACAAAAAACCCCTCAGATGTTTTTAAAAAATAAGGGCATGTCCTCTCCACTCCTTTTCGTGGCTGTAGGTTATCTTTTGTATTCGGCCACACTTCTTCTTTCAGGTCGCGAACAGCGTACACCTCTGAAGGTATGTTCGCCTGTCTGGTTAACATGGCTCCGTATCAAATCCACTATGGGGTGACGAGGACCAGGACTGTTTTAAAGTCACAGCAATCCATAGACCCGCCCCCCCTGCAAAAACACACCCCCACAAAACACAACACACACCAACCACAAAACCCACCCCCACCCCAACAACCCAACAACCCCCCAAACACCCCCCCCCCTCCCCCCACAAAAAAAAATACAACAGCTGCAGGCCAGCAGCAAAAAATCAAGGTGAACCGATTGTAATTTGGCACAGAAGGAAAAAAGTGGGCTTCTGTCTGGTATGTGTTTGTCCATTGTGTTAAACCCGAGGGGACCCCCAAAACAGCAGACGGGGCCCACCCTTGCTGTTTCAAAACTGGCAAGTTTTTGATTATAGTGGAAAACCCTTGCCCACAGTACATCCCCACTCTCTCACCAAGGGTTCCCGGAAAAGTCAGCATTGAAGAGGGTCCCCAAAAAGGCCAAAAAGCCCCCCAGGCCTCAGCACACAAGGACTTTTGAAAGTCAAGCCCCTAGTCAGACAGTCAAAAGCGACCACTAAAGACTAAGCTAAAAAGGGGAATTTCCATGAGGGGGAAAAGAAGCCACTGATCATACAGCCCTCACTTGTTGTTTCCCCAAACCCAATAAACCCGGTTTAATCAACAACAGGCGCTGAAGCTAATCTGTTTTTTAACCCGTAAACACAAAAGGAGCATGTTAAAGTTTGTGCTTCCCTTAAAAAACATGGTTGAATCCCAAAAAGGGCTAAAATTCAAAAATAACTTTCCCAAATTTTTAAAAAAACCCATGCTAAATCCCCCCTTACAAAAAAGCTTTTATGTTGTTTGGAAAAAAAAACGCCCCTTTGCGACTTTTGACTTTTTAAAAAACTGTAACATGTTAAAGAAATCATGATTACCCAAAGGGGGCAAAAAGGGGGCCAAAGTCTTGTTTGAAAAAACAGTGTAAAAAGCCCTTGTTTAAAATTTTCAAATACAAATGTTGTTAAAAATCTCCACACCTTGTGCTTCCAGACAGCCCCGAACCCAAATTTTAAAAAAACAAAAACATTTTCTAACAAAAAACAACTCATGTGACATAATTTTGTTCCTGTAGAGATAAGAGCATTATAAGTTTTTTCGTGGATATCTATTGGTACCCAAAAATGAAAACTGAAACCCAAAATTTTTAATACACTTAACAGAGAAACTAAACCTGTAAAGGATGGGGAGGGGCCTGTCTCTCCTATACAACAGTCTTGTTTGACTTTTTTTGGGGGTGGGAGGGGAGAGAGAGAAGAGAGAAAGAGAGAGAGAGAGAGAGAGAAGAGAGAGAGAGAGGGAGGGGGAAGAAGAGAAGGGGGGGGAGGGAGGGAGGGAGGGGGAGAGAGAGAGAGAGGGGGGGGGACGGGAGAGAGAGAAGAGAGGGGGGGGGGGGGGGGGGGAGAGAGGGGAGAGGGGGGGGGGGGATGGAAGGGAGGGAAGGGGGGGAAAGAGAGAGAAAAGAGAGAGAGAAGAGGAGAGAGAGAGAGAGAGAGAGGAGAGAGAGAGGAGAGTAGAGAAGAGAAGGAGAAAGAGAGAGGGAGGTAGGCCTAGTCCCAATTAAAAAAAAACGCGGCAACAAGCGAACAAAAAGAAAACCAAAATAAAACGAACATCTTCTCCTGTGTCTTTCCCCGGGGCCGCCATGTGCACCCCCCCCCCGTGCAAAATTCTTCCCACCCCCCAATCAGGGGGCGAAAAAATTTCTGTTTGTTTTCCGGCCTAAAACCTACGCCGTTTGTTTCCCCCTTCCCCGTTGTTTGGGGGTGTCTATTCCCCACGAGTTGGTGTCCCCCACATTTTACGTACCCCCCTTTTATTGGGGAAAAAAAAATTAAAATTAAGAGGACACACACACACACACACACAGATCATAGGACCCAAGCTTCAGCACTATATTATTTCACCCCGCGCTCAATAATAAGGTCCACTGTAGCCACTGAAGAGAGGGGGTTCTAAAGAAGCTAGGCTACTTGACACGATCCCCTGTAAATCAGGGCTAGGTCAGGCAGGACTACTCCTGATCATGGACACTGACAGTCAGCACTACCCTGGCTAGGCTGGGCTGGTTATAAATCCACACCGGACACAGCCTAGCCTGCAGAGTTTGTCGTGAGCTAGTGGTAGTAGGATTTTTTATGATCCATGACTATGATATTTTAGGTCCTTTTCTCTGAACAAAACCCCACAGGCAAGAGTGAGCCATGCAGAATAGACGTTGTCATATTTTATGCTATTATGGAGTCGTTGTCGTTTTGCCGAATTCGTCACGAGGTTTGAACTTTTTTTCTTTTTTTTTCAGAGAATGTGGGGGTAAAGTGTTCTCGTTTATGCATATATGTGCGAGCGAGCAGACACACACGTACAAACACACACACACACACACACACTAACACTAACACACATGCACGCACGCACGCGCGCTCGCACACATACTCCGCAACGTCACACGTACAAACACACACACACAACACACACACACACACACACACACACAGACCATCGTGTGCCGGTGGGAAACAGATGACATTTACACAAAACTGCATACACACGGGGACTGGATGTAAAAAAAAAAGCACAAGAGTGCCTATCCAATTATCCTCGATATAAAAGAATCAATCAATCGATCAAAAAAAAAAAAAAATCAAATCAAACACACACTAACATAACTCTAACACTACCTCTGGCTATGCCACGGCTGGGGGCGGATTGCCCAGTGGTTAGAGCACCAGACTCGTGATCTAACGACCCGGGGTTCAAACCACCGTCGAGACACCCGTTTGAAAAGATTTGGTCCCTGGAGTTAACGTCAGTACCCTTTTAGGGTATGGATGAACACACACACACACACACACACACACACACAAAACACACACACACACACCACACACACACCACACAACACACACACCGCAACACACATACACATACAAAAACACACACACACATTCTCTCTCTCTCTCTCTCTCTCTCTCTCTCCTCTCTCTCTTCTCTCTCTCTCTCTCTCTAAAACACACACACACCACAACACAGCACAACACAAAAACACACCACACACACAACACACACACACACAACAACACACCACACAACACACACACACACACACACACACACACACACACACACAACACACAACACACACACACACACACACACACACACACATTCCATCCTTACAGCTCACGGCTTCAACAAACAAACTGTCAATGACACCTCACCTACTCCCCCTTCCCCCACCCCCTTTATCCCCCCCCCCCTCACACCTCTGTAGGCTGGCTACCTACCCACCGGTCTGTCATCACCACTGTCCCTCCGTCAGCGTCTGATAAACAAACACCCGTGAAAAGATGAAACTGTCGCAACTGCTGCTGCTGCTGCTGCTACTGCTGCTATTACTGCTGTTGCACTACTACTGCTGCTGCTGCTGCTGCTGCTACTGCTGCTGCTACTACTGCTGCTGCTGCTACTGCTACTACTATTCCTACCACTACTGCTGCTACTACTACTACTACTACCTCTACTGCTGCTACTGCTACTACTGCATACTTACTGCTCGCACTCATAGCTGCTACTATAGTACTGTTGCTACAACAACAACTACTACTATACTATACTACTACTACTACTACTCTGCTGCTGCTGCTGCTGCTGCTGCTGCTGCTGCTGCCTGCTTGTTCTACCCACTACTACCACTGCTACTGCTACCACTACTGCTACTACTGTTGCTACTTCTACTACTGCTACTTCTACTATTATTACTACTACTTGTTCTACCACTGCTACTACTGATACTACCGCTACTGCTACTACTGCTACTACTGCTGCTGCTGCCACTGTACTCTTACTACTGCTAGGCTACATCCACCCACCAAGCGAACTTGGCCCTCCTTTCATTTCACAAGCTTCGGCGAATCTTTTTCAGCGTTTCAAACCGGATTCGTTTTTTGTAGTCACATCACATCTCATCACATCACACACAACACACACACACACACACACACACACACACACACACACACACACACACACACACACACACACACACACACACAACACACACACACAACGTGGCCACACATCCCTCCTACCACATGACACAACGCATCTATGACACTCACGCTAGAGAAAAGGATGGAAACTCACATGAAAAACGAAAGGACACCCAAAACTCTCAACAGACACCGACAGCATTCTGAAGGAAAACATCGAAGAAGAAAAACGCGATGGTTTAAATTAATCAGGCAGGTAGAGAAGGAGATTCAGGATTCTGTCTATCTTACCTGTGTGGCTATCTTCTGTCTGCCGTCTTGGCTATCCTTGCTGTCTGTCTGTCTGTCTGTCTGTCAGCGAAGGCGACCAACTGTTAGCCTACTGGAAGTCACAGAACAAAAGCTGGCCAAAGGTGACAACACTGCTCTCCCTATACTTGTGACACCACGATGCCCCTGTACTCAGTGTGTGTGGTGTGTGTGTGTGTGTGTGTGTTTTGTGTGTGTGTGTGTGTGTGTGTGTGTGTAAGTGGTGGGGCGCGCGCGCGTGAGCGCGGGTGCTTCCGTGCTTGCGTGCGTGTGTCTGTGCGTCAGCCCCGCGTGGCGAGGAGTCGGAGGACCTTCATTTGCATATTCATTAGCTCTCGCCTGTGGTGGTAGGCTCCTTCAGTTCAGTACACTACTGTTTCCCTGTTATATCTCCACTATACTATACTATACTATACTATACTATACTATACTATACTATACTATACTATACTATACTAATACTATACTATACTATACTATACTATACTATACTATACTGATACTGTATTGTACTGTACTGTACTGTACTGTACTGTACTGTACTGTACTATACTAGTAGTAGGCACCCATCACTCTCGGAAGACTATGGAGTTGCGCTCTAGTCTTTAGAGCGCAAAGCCTGGATAAGTAAGTATGGAGGGCAAGCTGTTACCCATGCAGCAGCCCCCCCCCCCCCCCCGCCACTTGAATGATCCGTTGGGAAGGCAATGACCGATACGAATGGTTCCAGTACCGTCGCAGGAGCCACCAGAACGTCACCATGTACAGCCTCGAGCCGCCCTGGGACTCCAACTCCCCGATTTTTTCTCAGGGATGGTATCTAAACACGACACGTGTGTGCATGCTGATTTAAAAAAAAATAAAAAAATTGTCATCCCTCCTACCAGCACACGATGGCCTGCTCTTCCAAAAGGCGGAACGGGATTTTAACGTGCACGCAAGATGTTCTGCGTGCGTTCGCACATGGGGGCTCGGTTTATAGTCTCATCTCTAATTCCTAAGAAATTCTATGCCCGACCTTGTTTATTCCGGTTAGGTTTGTTGATGGCATCAGGGTAGTTAACTGCCAACATCATTCTGGCGATCTGTTTTCCGGGGGAAAAAAACACACTATAATACTGATTGTGATCAAGGATAAACCCAGTTTTCCACGTCACTTCTGAAGCTATCCACAATGTCATCGCTGCCATCAGCTTTCTTATGTAAACCACTCTTTCCCCTTTCCCCTTCTTATCTGTGGCCCCCAGCTACACCAGTGTTACTACACAGGACCAGTTGCTGTCTGAAAGTTGTGTGACTGACTATCACAAGCTGGGGTACGAGATAGCCTGGTAGTTACAGTTGTGCACTCGTGATCTGCTAACCTGGGTTCGAATCGCGTTCAACAAGATTTTCCCTCTGGCGTTAACCCCAGTGCTGACCCCCCCCCCCCCCCCCCCCCCCCCCCCGTTTATCGGATAAGGCGATAAACCTAGGTCCCCTGTGTGAAACACGCATTTAGCGCATGTAAAAAGAACTTAACGGCAACAAGAGAGTTGTCCCAGGCAAAATTGTGTAGAAAAAAGCCGCTCTTGATAAGGAAACAAATACACATGCAGACAGAAAAAGTAAAAGGAAAAAAAAAAAGGGTGACGCTATTTTTGTGGCTATGCGCGCTGTCCGAGGAGAGCAGCTCGAATTTCATGCAGAGAATTCTGCTATGAGTGGTAAACAATACAACACAATACAATGAAATACATGATACAGTACAATACGACACAACACAACACGATACACTGCAATACAGTACAATACAACAGAACACAACACGATACACTGCAATACAATAATTATAATCCAATATACAATGTAATACGGTGCAATATTGTACAACACGATACAATGCTTATACAATACAACATTATATAACAGAATGCAACATAGTACAATACAAATATACAATACAATACAACATGATACAACACAGTACAATACAATACAATACAATGCAATACAAGCCCATTCATGCTTTCATCGCCATGGGTTTATCACAGTTGTTGATTAAATCACTGACACTGGGGGCAACAGCAAAGTGAGAGGCTGTATGATCGGTGGCTTCCCACTCATGGAATTCCACTTTGCAGGTTAGTCTTTAGTGATCGACCGTGACTCTGACTACGAGGCTTGACTTGCACAGTCCTTATGTGCTGCTACAGCCCTGGGGGCTAGTTGGCCTTTGGAGAACATCTCCAACGATGACTGTCCTTATGCCCTCTTGGCCGAGAGAGTGGGGATGTACTGTGGGCAAGGCATCTCCACTATAACCAAATTTCTGCCCAATTTCCGAAACAGCAGCTGCCTCCTCTTCTGTTTTGGAGGTCATCGTGGAACACAAAAAACAAAACAACAAACAACACACACACACACACACACACACACACACACACACACACACACACACACACACACACACACACACACAAATGCGAGCTAGTCAACGACAATCATAATCATGTTCATAACGTGTGGCTTTATAGGCTAAGAGAAATATCAACAATTAAACAGGCTACTCACAGATTTGTTGTCCTCCCATCACAGAACAGGAAGTACTTACACAGTACACAGTCATGCTCTTCACACACAGTCAGGGTCAGAGTCGAAACCCATACTTGCAGCTTTGTTTTTCCTGTGTTTGAATGATCTCGTCTGTTTTCACAACAGCGGGTCCCTTCTTTTCCGTATTTTTTCTTCTTTCATTTTCATTTTGTACCAGTGCATCTGCGCTTTGTTTTTAAGAACAATTCTGCACAGATCTAGTTTTATCTGTCCTATTCTTAGAGGACTGAGTTTCGATATTCTGTGGGAAGCTTTACATCTAACGTCTTTTAACAGCATGTTTAGTAATAAATGGATAATATCAAACGGCTCATATTGTTGAGAAAAGGACTGTAAGCCCATATTAACAATAATTACTGAACCTTTATATTTGACTTGAAAACGCCAGCCTTTTTTGCCACCCTGTGGTAGGCTAAACAATACTTTTCTGTGAGCTTAATCTCCCTTGGCAATCGCAACTTTACAGCAAACCACCCAAATAATCCACAATTTCGGGGAAAATACACAACAAAACAAGTGGGTTTGCTTTAAAAGGTAGCTGGTTTATGACATAGTATGCATCAGGCCGTGGTTTTGATGGACATTGGTTATCATGATAGTGCTTTGATCTCAGTGATAATGAATGCCATAGGCTACTCCAAGCATATAGAATTGGCTGTGCTAATGAAATATTACTGACGTCAAAACAACGTTCATTAAAACTGAGGATTATCTTTCCCTGGGCTGTTTGTTTTGAGGCATCCCATAATGGTTTCAACCATAGGCCTAATTTATGTTTTGTTTATCGAACGTGTTGTTCAGAATTGATTTGACAACTAACAGTTCACAAATTCTGGAAAGAACTTAACATACTGTGTGCCCTTACACACACACACACACTGCCGCCCGCCCCCCCCCCCCCCCCCCCCCCCCTTGAAAAATTACTAGACAATGAAAACTTTGTTTAGGCCTTTACATGTATTTAGTATGGTATTTTTAAGGCTGCAGTGGAGGCTTCCCGTGGCTTCAGTGTGGTCTTCTTCATGGCTTTAGTGGAAAAATGTTCATGGCTCCAGTGTAGGCTTTTCCATAGCTTCAATAGACTTTTTTCCTGGCTTTAGTGTAGGCTTTTTCATGGTGTCAGGGGAGTTTTTTTCATGGTGTCAGTGCAGGCTTTTTCATGGCTTCAGTGTAGGCTTTTTCATGGCTTCAGTGTAGGCTTTTTCATGGCTTCAGTGGGGCTTTTTCATGGCTTCAGTGGAGGCTTTTTCAGCATGGCTTCAGTGTCGGCTTTTTCATCATGGCTTTAGTGGAGGCTTTTTCATGGCTTCAGTGGATGCTTTTTCATGGCTTCAGTGGAGGCTTTTTCATGGTGTCAGTGTAGGCTTTTTCATGGCTTCATTGGAGGCTTTTTCACGGTTTCAGTGTGGCTTTTTCATGGCTTCATTGGAGGCTTTTTCATGGTGTTAGTGGAGGTTTTTTCATGGCTTCAATGGAGGCTTTTTTATGGCTTCAGTGGAGGCTTTTTCATAGCTTTAGTGGAGGCTTTTTTCATGGTTTTAGTGTATGTTTTTTGATGGCTTCAGTGGAGGCTATTTTCATAGCTTTAGTGGAGGCTTTTTTCATGGTTTTAGTGTATGTTTTTCATAGCTTTAGTGGAGGTTTTTATCATGGCGTCAGTGTAGGTTTTATCATGGCTTCAGTGTGCATCTGACAGGCTGTTTCTGCATGTGGGATTGCTTGCTCTTGTTGTTTTGGGCAGGGTTTATATTGTTGTTGCTGTTATTGGTTTTTGTTCCCATTTCCATTTCGCTGTTTACTGTTAACCTTGTCACTGGATCGATTATTGTGGTGTTGTTCCTGACACTAGTAGTACTAATGTTTCTTTTTTTTGTATTTTTGTTCCTTGGCTAGGGCTTTGCAGTTCACCAATGGTGACATTTTGAATAATTATGCAACTGTTTTTGCCCCCTGCCCCCTATTCTCATTCAGACAGCCACATTGTGTTTACTTCCCTTCACGTATATACACGTGCAGAATATCACGTATGCACGTTAAGGATCCTGTAATTCATGTAAAAAGAGAGAGAGAGAGAGAGAGAGAGAGAGAGAGAGAGAGAGAGAGAGAGAGAGAGAGAGAGAGAGAGAGAGAGAGAGAGACCCTAAAAACTGTTCAGTGGGTTATGAAAACACGAACATACCCAGCATACATCCCTGAAGTTTGAGTGTGGCTACCTTCATGGTGTGCAAAAAACAGTTGCATATATATGCAAAAACTTCGCCATTGGTGAACCTCAGAGCTCTAGCCGAGGAAAGTTAAAACAAGCAGCCCCCCTCCCCCACCCCTCCTCCCCCCCAAAAAAAAAATCCTAAAGGATCATGAACTTTGGAATTTGAAAATTCATCAAAGCAGAAAATGCATGTTTTCACTGCATATTAATATACAGAGATGCGAGTGCCAAATTTAGTCCGACCAACCAACCAGCTAACCAATCAACAACCAACCAGCCAGCCAACTAACCAGCCAACCAACCTATCCATCAACCAGCCAACCAACCAACCAGCCAACCAACCACAAGTCAGCCATGCTGTTTAGAGTCTAGCTCATTGATAACAGAGGGCATGTGCATGTGTTGTTGTTGTTGTGCGTTCCCCAGCTTAACAATCCGGGGGTCACCCAGAATGTACACTCTGACTCACTCATCCCACCTGGGAATCACCGTGAGATTGAAATTGCACATTTGAATGAGAAGTTTGCGTGTATGACTTTTTCAAGTACCTCGCCATATAGGCACCATACTCCAACTTCAGATGAACAGAGAGTATGACTTTAAAAGAGAAATAGAACATACTCACAAAAACATATTTTAAAAATCCAAATGTTTATTTGGGATCTTTTTTTCTTTCTTTTTTTTTCAAGCCAGAAAAAAGATGGTTGTGTCATGGACACAACATAAACAGTGACTCAGCACAAAAAGAGCAACCCCCCCCCAACCCCCCACCCCCAAAATACAATTCATACAAAACATGAATAATAATCATGAATACAGGTTACAAAGTCAGTATATAGTGTAATATTTTCAAAGACTAGTAAATGTTTCTTCACTCTCTTTATGTACATTTTTATTAGAGTGAAAATAGAAAAAAAAAAAAACCCACCCATAACTGACATATGAAAAAGACACATTTACTAGAGAAAAAACACCCCAAACCAACCACACTTTATGGGAATATCAGTTTACAGAACCTGCGTAACACATTCACAACCACATACACATACCAAACTTGTACATGTGTGCATACATGCAGATGCACTTACATTATGCTTACACATGATCACTCACACACATACTGCCTAGCATGTATTGTAACAATACACATATGCACCTGTGTTTTTAGCTACTCACATACACTCATGTATACAACATTAACATACACAGACACACAGGTACACACTTACACACACACAATACACACACACACACACACACACACACACACACACACACACACACACCACACCACCCACCACCACCATAATTTTTTACTCTAAGACTGGTCAGCAAAGTGTTAAGCTCAATGCAAGGAATTTCCAGTTCTTTCTTTTAATGAATTTATTCAATTAACTTCTTTATTCAATACTTTATATATATTATATGTTTGTCTGTCTGTCTCTCAAAGTAAGTGAATGCTTATCTGTAACCCTTGTAAATCTCTCTCTCTCTCTCTCTCTCTCTCTCTCTCTCTCTCTCTCTCTCTCTCTCTCTCTCTCTCTCTCTCTTCTCATCAAGTTTGGTCCCAGTTGGGTTTTGAGTTGGGTTTTGTTCTGTAACTTTGAGCTAAGATTTGTTTGAATTGGTTGGTCTAAGTTAAACTTTTTGTATGATTTTTTTAAATTTGCATTTTCACGAGCACGGTTTTGGGTACATGCCAAGGTGTATAATAATGGCAAAGTCTTATCAACGATTACATGTAGTTAGATTTAATTTTCTTCACTTTTTTCTCTCTTCCCTTTGAATTGTATTGCGGCCAAAGGCCGAAGTATGATAAATGACTTCAGTGTTCAGTATTCTCTCTCTGTTCTGTCTGTCGTCTGTCTGCCTCTCTCTCTCTCTGTCTCTCTCTCTTTCTCTCTCTGTCTCTTCTCTCTGTCTCTCTCTCTCTCTGAACAACAACAAAGGGTAGTGAAGGACAACAAGTGCAGGTAATGATTACAACACCTTCCATGCCATTCCTCATTGTTCACTGCCCTACCGACCACCAAAAGCCACAATTAATTATCAGGGCTGGCTGTCTGTCACCTCATTCAGTTTCAGTGACTCCAGTAACTTTTAATTCACGTTCAAAACTAACACCTCCTTTACCACTGCAAGAATGATGTCCACACACAACACACACCTCCTTTACTACTGCAAGAATGATGTCCACACACACACACACAACACAACAACAGACACACACTACCTCCTTACCACTGCAAGAATGTTTCACACACACACACACACACATAAGAATGTACGTACGTACGTACGTATGTATGTGTGTGTGTATATATATATATATATATATATATATATATATATATATATATATATATATATATATATATATATATATATATATATAATACATACACACGGAGCTGACTTGAATAAAACCCCACAATTCTGCTGGGCACCACATCCATCCACGGACTATTTATTTGGCAGGCTTGATCTCAGCACAGCACAGCCCAGCCCATTCCCTCTGTGTTTTGCTCCAACATCCCCACCTCCACACTACCTGGGATATCACTGGCCATGGCATCCTTTTCTGACAGGAAAAATCTGGTACATATTCATTAGCCTTAGCTTGTACTGATGTTCCGTCTCTTTTTTACACTACAATTATTACTGTATGATGATCTTTGTGGTCTTTTTTTACAATGTGTGGCTGTACAGATGTTCTTAAAGTTACAATATGTAGCTGTACTGATGTTCGTCTTCTTTACAGTTACAATATGTTGCTGATGTTTTTGTTTCTTTACAATATGTGGCTGTACTGATGTTCTTACAGTTACAATATATACGATGTTCTTGTTTTTACAGTTACAATATGTGGCTGTTACTATGTTGCATGTACTGATGTTCTTTACAGTTACAATATTACTGATTCTTGTTTTTACAGTTACAATATGTGGCTGTACTGATGTTCTTTACAGTTACAATATGTACTGATGTTCTTTAGTTACAATTGTGGCTGTACTGATGTTCTTTACAGTTACAATATGTGGCTGTCTGATGTTCTTTACAGTTACAATATGTGGCTGTACTGATGTTCTTTACAGTTACAATATGTGGCTGTACTGATGTTCTTTACAGTTACAATATGTGGCTGTACTGATGTTCTTTACAGTTACAATATGTGGCTATACTGATGTTCTTTACAGTTACAATATGGCTGTAATGATGTTCTTTACAGTTACAATATGGGCTGTAATGATGTTCTTTACAGTTACAATATGAGGCTGTAATGATGTTCTTTACAGTTACAATATGTGGCTATACTGATGTTTTACAGTTACAATATGTGGCTGTACTGATGTTCTTTACAGTTACAATATGTGGTTGTATTGTGATTCTCAGTTACACCATAACTCTCAGATCACAGACAACAACACATTTCTATCTACACACAAAGAGGCAAATGTAAACATACCCCCCCCCCCCTCCCCGCCCTGCACATAAAAAAGGCCTCAAAAGGAAAAACCCACCCAAAAAATACAACCACATATAAACTCAAAAACAACAATAGGATTGATATATAATACAAAAAAGAGAAAAGGTGTGAGGTTTTTAGATTTTTCTTCACAAACACCTTGTAAAACAACAATAATAATAATAATAATAATAATAATAAAAAAAAAAAAAAACACACCAACCCCCCTTCCTCCAAAAAACACACACTCACTTTGTGTACAGTAGCACTACTGATTAAAAGTTGTGATTAAATCCACATACTTCATGACAGAAAAGTAGCATAAGCACAATCACAATAAATAATAATATTAGTAGTACAACACAATAAACGGCAAAAATAACTTAGCTTTGGGATGTACTCACTTCAAACAGCTAGCGTTTGTTTCTTGATTTTCTCTTCATGACAAAATATCAACAAAAAAAATATCACATGAAATACATTGGCTTTGGTTACATTACTGCAGTTGAATATCATCTCACTTCGGATGTGACTATAAACTAAGGTCCCGTGTATGAACGCATGCAGAACATCTTACACGGTTAAAACCTGTTCCCTTTTTGGCAGAGTAGCCAGTGTGTGCCGGCGGGAAGAAATGACAAAATTGACAAAACTGCTTACACATGGGGACTGGATGTACAAAAGCACTTGAGTGCTTATTCCATTATCCTCAAAATTTTTATAACAGTAATTCTCCCCCCCCCCCCCCAACTATACAGCACATATTTTTGTTGTTGTCAGCTTAACAAGGTAAAATATATTTCACTTTCTTCTCAACACAACTCAAAAAGTCCTCTTGTTCACCATGCAAATAATGCTTCACATATTGTGATTAAATCCTTAGAATCATATCTTTTTGGATTCAAAACCCAGGATTTTTAACTTAAATCTTCAACTCAAATAAAAAATAAAAACAAAAAAAAAACAGATCTTCAGTTACCACTGCAAGTAACATTCCACAATACTGTGAACGTAAAACCAAAACAAATTCTGCTTTACTTTGCGATATTTTGCACACACCATGACGGCATCAGCTAAACAATATGTTCACTATATACAACTAAACTTGGATATCAAAGAAAAAGTTTTCTATAACATCAATGGACAAATTTCAAATGTCAACGACATCACTAACAGAACATCACCGTCCCCCTAACCCCCCTCCCCCCCCCTTAAAAAAAAACGTGAGATTTTCAGATTCTATGAGAGAGAGAGAGAGAGAGAGAGAGAGAGAGAGAGAGAGAGAGAGAGAGAGAGAGAGAGAGACAGACAGAGACAGAGAGAGAGACAGAGAAAAGACAGAGACAGCAGACGAGAAGAGAAGAGAGAGAGAGAGAGAGGGGGGATTTAGAAACAAGGACCCAAAATATTGAGATAATAACAATGCTGTAAACAGGTAAAGGGAGACATCAGCAAAGAGTTGTCTTTTCCTTTCTGTCCACTTCAGCTGTTTTTGCAGTGTGGTGACTGGACGCTAAGTCAATATCAATCACTGTGTGGTCATCATCTCATCATCATCATCATCATCATCCATCCTCATCATCATCAGAGATAAGAATAACATGGGATACTATTGCTCTGTACCTAGCTAAAGTTTATCAAACCTAACGAACAAACAAAAAGACAAAAACACAATTTTTAAAAAAAAGATGCCCACACATATATATAGAAAAACACAACACACACACACATACATACAAGAAGAAACACACACACCACACACACACACACATACACACACACAACACACACACACAAACACACACACACACAGAAACACAGAACACACACACACAGACACTCTGAGAAACACAGAACACACACACACACACACACACACACAACAAACACACACACACACACACACATTACAAAAACAGTCTGAGCATGTTAAATTTATTTCTGAGGAGGATAACACCTGTCAAAAATCATCCAGATAGATCAATACTCTCTCACACAACAACACAAAAAATCTTCAAATAAGCAACCCCCCAAAAAAAACTTATAGACAGAAACGTGAACACATTATTAAACCTGACCAAAACACATTACACACTTTAATCGACTGACCACATAATCATAAATATATGAACAAACAGCACAGCCAGAGGTAACTACAAAGCTTTCGGTGCTACTGATCCACACAAACACACACACACACAACACAACACACACACACACACACACAATTAACACACATGGATCAGTGGTCTAGGGTAACACGCCTGCCTAAAAGCAAAAAGTCCAGGTCGGAGTGTGCGGTGGTTCGAATCCCACTTGGGCCCAAAACTTTTCCCCCATCCATTAGACCATGAGTGGTGGTCTGGATGCTAGACTTTCGGATGAGATAATAAAACGAGGTCCTGTGTGTTACACATCATTATTTAGCACACGTAAAACAACCCACTGCAACAAGAGGGTTGTCCCTGGTAAAATTCTGTAGAAAAAAGCCACTCTGATAGGGAAACAAATACAGTTGCAGACAGGAAATAGAAAAAAAAAAAAAAAGGGTGGCGCTGCACTTGTGGTGACGCACTCTCTCCGGGAAAAGCAGCCCGAATTACACACAGAGAAATCTGCTGTGACATAAAGTGGTATGAAATAAATACACACACACACACACACACACACACACACGCGTGCACACACACACACACACACACACACACACACACACACACACACACACACACACACACACACTTTCTACTGACGCAGCCATCTTATACAAAAGTTTGAGATGTTTATCTCCATCATCATCATCATCATCATCATCATCATCATCATCATTATCTCTCTCTCTCTCAACATGTCAGAAATGTCAACAGAATGGTCATAAAGCTTCCTCAGTCACCCCATAGGGCTTTTAAAGTAAAAATAAATGTTCACAACAACAACAACAACATCAAATACAACAGCACTGCAATCGTTTCAACACGGACTACAGGTACTAGATGTATAGCAGAGTTAGTGTAAAACTGATTATTGTAAACTGCAAGATTACACATGGGACACAACTAATGTTGTGACCAGCTTTGATTTAATAGGGCTAGCTGTAAAAGTTCTCTGTCTCTCTCTGTTTCTGTGTGTATGTCTCTTTCTCTTTATTCTGTGTCTCTGTCTCTCTCATAAAGCTTCCTCAGCCCATGGGGTTTTTAATGTAAAACAAATATTCACAACAACAACATCAAAGACAACAGCACTGCAATCATTTCAACACAGACTACAGGTACTGGATGTATAGCTGAGTTAGTGTAAAACTGATTATTGTAAACTGCAAGATTACACATGGGACACAACTAATGTTGTGACCAGCTTTGATTTTTATAGAGCTAGCTGTAAAAGTTCTCTCTCTCTCTCTGTTTCTGTGTGTATGTCTCTTTCTCTTTATGTCTCTGTCTTTCTCATAAAGCTTCCTCAGTCACCACATAGGGCTTTTAAAGTAAAAATAAACATTCACAACAACAACAGCAGCAAAGACAACAGCACTGCAATCGTTTCAACTAGGCTATAGGTGCTGGATGTATAGTAGAGTTAGTGTAAAATTGATTATTGTAAACTGCATGATTACACATGGGACACAACTAATGTTGTGACCAGCTTTGATTTTATACAGCTAGCTGTAAAAGTTCTCTCTCTCTCTCTCTTTCTCTCTCTCTGTCTGTCTGTCTGTCTCTGTCAGTCTCTCTCTCTCTCTGTCTTTCTCTGTCTGTCTGTCTCTGTGTCTGTCTGTCTGTCTCTCTTTCACTTCCTTTCTGTGTCTCTGTGTGTCTGTCTGTCTTTCTTACACTCACTGTATTATATATACAAGAAAAAAAAGTCTGTTTTGTGAGCTTTGTATTTTGTAAACGCTCTTCAACTTTCACCAGCTCAGAACCACCTTCATTAAGTTTTTCACCAAAAATAAAACAGTCTTTGTCAACACTTTTCACCAACATAGAAAAGTCTTTGTAAACATGTTTCACCAAACATAGAACAGTCTTGGCTAACACTTTTCACCAAACAAAAGAACAGTCCGACATAAAAACAGTGTTTGTTAACACTTTTCACAAACACAAAATGGTCTTTGTTAACACTTTTCACCCAACACAGAATGGTCTTTGTTAACGATTTTCACAAAAAACACATAAACAGTCCTTGTTAACACTTTTCACCAAAACACAAACAAAACAGTCTTTGTTAACACTTTTCACCAAACATAAAACAGTCCTCTTAAACACTTTTCACCAATGTGGCACGAGTCTTTGTTACGATTATTTCATGGACAGAAAAAAATCTTTGTCAACAATTTTCCACAGAAACGTCTCCTCCCCCCTTCTCCTCCCTTTCCCATCCTTACTTCCTAGCTTTTCCCTAATCCACCTCATCTCCCCCCTCCCAGCCCCCTACCCCCCCCCAGCAACCCCTCCTCTCTCCCCCCGCAAACAAAACCAAGACAACTCATTCATCCATCAGAGTTTGTGTGAAAGGTCAGTCAGGTTTTCTTCTCTAAATCAATCAGTCATTGGGAGTTCCCTTAAAAAAAAACAACAACAAAAACACCAAAACTGAATGAAAGAAACTTCCTCCCCACCAAATTTGTAACGTAATGCTTTGTATATATTTGATAATGCACGGGTTTTCAGCAGCTATTCTTTTTTTTGCAGGAGTGGGGTGGGGATTTGTCTAAAAATGTTTCCGTTTTCTTTTTAGTGTAGTTCTTTTGATAGTGCACTTAAGTGAGAAAATGTACACGTGTATATTATATATATATATATATATATATATATATATATATATATATATATATATATATATATACATATATATACACATATATATATACATATATATATATACATATATATACATATATATATATATATATATATATACATATATATATTATACACATGTGCATTATATGTGTGTGTAAAAAAAAAAAAAAAAAAAAAAAAAATATATATATACATATATATATATATATATATATATATATATATATATATATATATATATATATATATATATAAAATCATAATTATACATAGAATTCAGCTGTGGTACTGACTGTATTTTTTCTCAACATTTTCAAGAATCACAGAGAGAGCTCACAACTAAAAAAAACCTGTTTATTGATAGATTGAATGGATAAGCTCAGGGCTTATTTGCATAATGTTCTAGGAGAGAAGAGAGGAGAGAGAGAGAGAGGAGGGGGGGGGGGGGGAGGGAGAGAGAGAGAGAAGTGGCTCTGGAAGAGAAGGAGAAGGAGAAGAAGAAGAAGAAGACAAAGAAGAAGAAGAAGAAGAAGAAGAAGAAGAAAGAAGAAGAAGAAGAAGAAGAAGAAGAAGAAGAAGAAGACAAAGAAGAAAACCATGACTACCAACAGTGAAATGTCCATCAAGAAACAAGTGGCAAGTTTCAGCAGATGCAGTATCATCAATTCAACAAAACAACCCCCCCCCCCCCCCCCCATCCTTGAGTTTTCAGAGAGAAGAAAACACTGACCTGACATTTGGCATAACTCCACTGACACGTTAACAAACATGAGCCAATCTGAACTGATGTATTAAAAACAGAGCCAATCAGACCTGACACGTTAACAAACACTAGCCAATCTGAACTGACACGTTAACAAACAACCAGCCAATCTGAACTGACACTTAACAAACACAAGCCAATCTGATGTTGACAGTATGTACTTCTGGCCACAAAAATAAACAAAAACTGCTTACGTTAGATAAACCATTAAAACATGTATATATATCAACAGGAATCTTTAACATGAAGTAATGTGACGTATTACAGAATAATCTCAAATGGTTGGAATTGGGTTTCTTGAGCACATCTTCTGTTTGTTTGTTTTGTATTGTATAGACTCAAGCGCACCCCCCCCCCCCCCAAAAAAAAAAAAAAACACATAAAAAAAGCAATGCACAAAAGTTTTGTTTTTTTTCAAAATCCATTCCAAAAAATGTACACGACAAAATTCTGTCCAAAAAACTGAACAGGGTAGACAACTCATACAAATCCTTAAAGCCTGCAAAAAAGGGAACATTATATTCAAGGGTATTATTTTCAACAAAAGTTCAAAATTAACCAAAAAATCAATTTCATGATGCAATAATTGCAAGCGTCCTCATACAATTCTATATATATAGTACATAATAACAGACCTTGTACTCTTATCCCAGCAATAAAATATCTTCAATAATTCACAGCTTTTTGCAGCTCAAAATTCAGCCAGTGTCTAACTCAGCAAGAGTCCATAGTCTGCCAATTTCTATCGCACAGACCACAGACCAAGGAAACTTACAAAAACAAAAGCACACAAGTGGATGGGTGGTTTAGTGGTAAGACACCCACCCAAACAGCCACAGTTGTGGTGTCAATCCATCCCTGTTTGAATGCAGCCCTATTCCACAAACCCATAAGTGGGGTCTGGGTGCTAGTCTTTCTGGTGAGACGGTGAACTGAGGTTTCGTGTGCAGCATGCATTGAGATGCGAAAAAGAACTTGCAACTAAAGAGTGGTTCACGACAAAACTCTAGAAAAAAAAGCCATTCTGACAGATAAAACAAACAAAAAAAAACATGCAGAGAAAAACAACAAACCAACCAAAATACAACACCCCCTCAAAAAACAAACAGCAAAAAACAAAAAAAAAACCAACAACACCAAACAACCCAACAACACCAAACCCAAACTAAAAAAAAAAAACAACAAAAAAGTCCCTGACCCCAAAACTCAAACAGAAAAAAACCCCAACTAGGCACTGCTCTAGTGGCAACACACTCTCCCAGGAGAGAGAGAGAGAGAGAGACCAGACCAACAACATTCATGCAGAGAAACCAAGCTGTGACTGAAAAATAAAGGTACACAATACAATACAAAACCACACAACAGAATTCCCACATCTCGTACAAATCATAGCAACAAAAAAAAACAAAAAACCCCACCACACAACAGAATTTCCACATCCCATACAAATTATAACCAAAAAAAAGCCAACCCCCCCCCCCCCAACCCCCCCAAACAAACAAACAATTCCAAAGTGACCATTACATACTGATCAATCTTCACACACACTGCATTACAGATTTTAATAACAAACAAACAAACAACAAGAGTGTTGAAACTAACACCCAAACAAACCCCGACACTTGGCCAAACTCAACAGTTATTATCATGAAGAGTATCAGTACACACTTTCTCCTTCTCACTCACTCTCTCCAAAACAACCAACCAACCAAGCAACCCACCAACCAACCAAGTGACCACCCAAACCAAACCCCTCTCAGCTTCTACCCCCCCCCCCCTCCCCCCCCCCTCCTTCAGACTTCAGGAGTTTTCCAGCAGACTCATCCTCTCTATCCATCTCACTCCATGGGCGGAGCAGACGCCATCTGTTTCTCCCCGTACCCCAGGGGGGCGGGCTGGGGGGTGTAGGGGGGAGGGGGGCTGGCCATGGCGGGTGCAGGTGCCGGTGGTTGAGTCCATCCTCCCGCTCCCACAGGGGGGTAAGGTTGCTGAGGGCCCGGCGCCATGGCGGGAGGGTACACTTGACCTGCTGACAGTCAACAGGTGTCGGGGTCAAGGGTCAACAGGTGTCGGGGTCAAGGGTCAACAGGTGTCGGGGTCAAGGGTCAACAG
>CM060345.1:33593604-33596104 GCA_030674155.1 Stramonita haemastoma
GAGCTCTATCAATCTCTACCCCTTTCAGCTCCTCTCAGCTGCTATAGATCTATAGGTCCATCCCAGCCCAGCCGGTGCTAATCATAGCAGAAACTGACCGCATGAGAAATATATGGAGCTTCCGCTTGTGCAGCACTGCGGTGCTTGCTCAGGCCTTTCTCTCTTGTTGCTTCCACAGAATTGTTCTATATGTGGCGCTCCACCACGAGATGAGTCGCTTAGCACATTACCCAATTTTGCTCTAGGAGCCTGTAAAGGCAGGTGGGGGTCAAGTTGTCAATTTTGTGATTTTGATTGATTATTAAACTAGATCTGTTTATTTATCTTATAATGAAATATCAAGGTATAATTTTTATTCCTTTTGCTTTTAAATGTGTTTTGAAAATACCAAAGCACTCATTCTGAGAACCTGTTACTAAAATAAACTTGCCCGTTTCTCATTTTGTCACATCCTGTAGTCTTATCATTTCAATTTGTAATAATGTAGCACAGAATCGTCCGATTTTCAATCTGTTTTTTGTATTTGATAGCCACTTTATTGCACATTAAAAACATGTCAATAACTGAAAATTGACCTTATGTGCACTCTGTCTCATTATGTGGTGGAGCGTCACATATATGGGGAGGCCTGAGGCTCTGGTCTGAAGTGGGAGACCTTCTGTCCACAGTCCCTAAATTGGAGTATTTCTGCTGGGACTCGACTACAACTTCAACAACAACAGCACTTAGACTTGTTAAAAGGAAGGGGATAACTTTAGCACTGGGCCCTTGACTGAGTTATAATACAATGCTGGATTTGACTTCAGTCCATGGATACATTGTTTACAGTGTGAATGAATTTCATTCAAAGCAAGTCATTGTAATGTGCACTGACTTTATTTAGTTTCTGACTTTCACTTCCTGATTGATCTTCTCAGTATGAGTATGACCAACTCCATTGATACCGGATGCTACACTGCTTCAGTGCTTGGTTTTTTAACTGGATGAGTTGTCAAATTTCATTGTCATAGCGATTTCCTAAAACTGTGCATACATATTGTGCAAAATTTATAAAAGATTGATGTCAGCTAAGTGCCAAGGCCCACACTAGAATGTTATGTTGTAAATATATATATATATATATATATATATATATATATATATATATATATATATATATATATATATAATAAAATATCAAATACAGATTAGAACAGGGCATAAAAACAACTCTACTGTTGTTCCTAACTTCCTTGTATCAACAACACCCTGACCAATCATGAGCATCAAACCAGAACAGTCACACAGTATGGGAGTCAGAAACCACATCAACACCACAGAAAATGAGATGAAAGATCAAGCCTGACTTGACTGTCAGCAGTCTACATGCACCTCCCCCTCCCCCCCCCACACACACAGTACACACACACCACACACACACACACACACACACACAGAGTGACACACACACACACACACACAAAAGAGTGACACACACACACACACACACACACACACACACACACACAGTGACACACACACACAGAGGCAGAGCAGCCCGAATTTCAAGCAGAGAAATCTGCTGTGACATAAAGTGGTATAAGGTGGTATAAAATGTTAAAACATAAAATAAAATAAAATTCTGGGGTTATCCTGAAGAAACTAAATGTTCTGCTGATAGTGATACACTAATACTGTGTATTGATCAAGGCTGTGAGTCACTGAGTGTATGGTAAGATTGATCAATGATGGGATGTTGTGCTTTGGACCAGAACTGAAGGCTGTGGATTTATTTCAGCTTCTTTTTACAGTGCGTTGTAGGAGGTTGGTTGTAATTCATAAATTTATTATGAACCGTCACCACCCACTGTACTGTGTAACTATGGTCCCTATGTAAATAAAACTGAACGGTTTTCCTGTCACACTGGAAAACTGTCTGAGAATGTGGATACTGCGATGACACTCCTTATTTATCCATTGCTGATTTCAGTTGCAGTTTTTCACTAGTTTCAGTAGGACAATCACTACGAATAAATATCACGCCTTGCTATTTTATTCATAATTTATCACTAGTTTCAGACGCTTGACCACTGCCACTGGTTTCAATTATTAGAAACAACCATCACAAATGTACTTTTCAACTACAGCATGGCTGTACTCAGCAATCGGCCTACACCGTAGAGACTGACTCGGCCATCTGATCTGAGTTATAACTTGCTAGCCTAGATGACAGATCAGTAGATGATGCCTAGCTTATCCCCGTTTCGAAGCCGAGTCGAAGGATGCCGAAAGAGTTCAAACCAAGTTTCAACCCACCTGCTTCGTCCCAATTCTCGTCAAATTCCCTCTTTTTTTGCTCCCAATTGTCGTCCCAGTTATCGTTGGCGTTCAACAATGTTCTCAAAGCCATTTTTCCTTTGGTTTGCTCGTTCTGGCCCGAATGATAAAATATTTTGCAGCCAGAGTGCTTCTGTGTTTTTAGTTTAGGTCCAACACTTCCTCAATGCACAACGCGCATGCG
>CM060345.1:33603604-33611104 GCA_030674155.1 Stramonita haemastoma
TACACAAACTTTCAGGCAGCAAGTTGAACCTGGTAGAGTGGAGGGGCCATGCTAGGTATGTAATTCGGGTCATCATGTAGAACATCTTGTGCACTCGTTAACACCTGTTTTTTTTGTTGTTTTTTTCAAAAGAGTAGGCATTCGTGTGCTGGTGGGAATAGATGACAAAATTTACAAAACTGCATACACACGAGGACTGGATGTAAAAAACAAAAGGCACATGAGTGCTTATTCCACTATCCTAAAACTAACAGAATAAAAAAAAGAATGAAATCATTCTGTTGGGGAACGGGATATTGTGGTCAGAACATTGCACTCGCAATTTGACGACCCGGGTTCGATTCCGTTCGAGGAGATTCACATCAGTGCTGACTCCACTCTCCTCAAAAGTCCTTTGGATGAGACTATAGACCGAGGCCCTGTGTGTAAAGCATGCAGAAAAACATCTTGCCCACATGTTAAATCCTGTTCGGCTTTTCGTAAGAGTAGGCCATCGTGTGCCGGTGGGAACAGATGACAAGATTTACAAAACTGCATACACACAGGGACTGGATGTAAAAAAAAAGTGCATGAGTGTTATTCATTATTTTCGATCCAAAAGAATGAATATATAAACAAACAAACAAACAAACAAATAATAAATAAATATAATAAATATAAATAAATAAATAATATACCACCACTGGCCTCACCTGGTCGACAAAAGGTGGATAGGTTTGTAAAGTGTGCACAAGACGATCTGCATCATTTCGCACACAGGACAGGATCTTGGTTTGTCTCTTACAAAAGACTGTCTTTTCCAGAAAAAAAAACACACGAGAAAATCCTCACATTGAATACACGATATGGATACAAGACTGTGTGCATGTCTATTTTCGATTTGGAATAATTTTTGAATGTTAGAATAATGTGTAAGGGAGAGGGAGGGGGGATAGCCTGAGGTTGGAGCATTGGGCTCGTGATCTAACTGCTCGGGATCGACACACCACCGAGGCACCCGTTTATAGGGATTATCCCCCCCCTTGGAGTTAACTTAAGTCTTACTTAGCACCCCCCCATGTCTCCACCAAGTTCGTTTTGTTGAGACTATTCACCGAGGCCTAGTGTGCGAAAGCACGCAGAACATTCTGCACACACGTTAAAAACTGTTCCGCCTTTCGAAAGAGTAGGCTTTTTCGTGCCAGTAGGAACGAATGACGAATTAAAAAAGAAAGTAACTGCATGTACAGAAGAAGATGGAATGCAGCTACCTTTATGGTAGGTAAAAACGGTCGAACACCAAAATCTCACATGGTGAAACATCGGAGCTCTAGCCGAGGAATCAAAGAAACAAACAAAAAAGTCTGTATAGAGTTGCACAATTTTTATTTGAAATTAAAATAACATCACGAGACAACAGCCCCTATACGGCCTTTTGTGGTCGGCTGGGATATAAACAGGATTGGATTAGATTAAATCTAACGGTCATATTTTGCCATTGTTTGTATTCCTACTCTGATAGTCTAGTCAAACCGGTACGTACTATTTTGTGCTTCAAAGGCTAGCAGACATGTGAAAAGCGAGGAGAGCCTTCAGGACTTTCTTCACGTTCACACGAATCAAGATATGATCTTTCACAGAATTTTTCCATTTGTTCTTGTTTTCTTACTAATGCACCGGAAAGTGTCGTACGAGTGGAGGAAATGACAGAACAGTTTTAGATCCAAAGTGGTGAACTGGCCGAATTTTTCTTTGTCACAGTAATCTCCCTTACTGGCCATTTTTTTTTCTTCTTCAAAGGCCTATGTGAATTTAGTGCGTGAAATAGTGGAACGTGTTGTTTTAGTGTGACAGTGCACAAACCAGTTCTGCCTTTGCGACCAGAGGAAAATAAGAAAAGGATCAAGAGTGATGTTTACTGGGTATGGCAAAGCACTACGATATCTACGATAATAATCTGTTGCGAAATCGTCGGTTTCAAGTGACGACCTTGGATTCAGGTAAGTGTCGGCGGACGTTTTTGATTTCCTTCAGTTCCGTGCATGTTTTGTTTACGTTTTAAGAAGTGTGTAAGCCTTATCAAGTCTTCTTCATTTTAAGACGGTGTTAAAATCTGTTGCAATTTGCCGGTTACAGTTTTTTTGTTATGTGTACAGTTTGTGCAGAAGTTCACTTCGTGTTGGAAACGATAGGAGAGAGTTTTGCTGGCAGACTGAAAGTGACAAGCAATTCGATGATTATTTTCCGTTCTTTTGAATCAGTGCCTTGTTCTGTCACTTTTGTGGGGAGGGGCTTGAAGGATGGTGGTGGTGGTGGTGGTGGTGGAGTGGTTCTTACATTTTATTGTGTGTGTGTGTTTTTTTTTTTTTTCGTGTCTTGCATTGCGTTGTGTAGTATATCACTTTCAGTAATGGTAAATTTCTCTGCCTGAAAACGTGGCTGCTCTGAACAATGAGAGCGCGGCGCCACAACAGCAAAACCACCTCGTTGATTATAAAAAGAAATTTCCTTATGAGAGCGACTGGTTTTTCGACGGAATTTTTCAGGGGAACACCTCCCATATCTGAAGGCTCCGTTAGGTGTGCTTAATGCTTACTGCACATGGGACCTTGGTTTATCAATACATCTGAAAGAGTATCACCCAGTTCATCACTTAGGGCCTGTCTTAGTGATGAAGGTTAGAGTTTAGTCAGATTTCAAATCTGAAAACTCTCACTTTTCCAGACATGTGTGTTACCCAAAGACTACAGCTGGATTTTTTTCCGTTTTATCGCCTGTGGCAGTTTCACCAAGATGTTTTCAGCCACAGTTGATGTGCTGAAGATCTAAGAACTGTATGGAATGTGCTGCCCTCTACCTTTTGTTATCGGATTGGAGTCAGATTGTAAGGGTTATTAAAAGGATACGTTAGGCAGAGAGAGAGAGAGAGAGAGAGAGAGAGAGAGAGAGAGAGAGAGAGAGAGAGAGAGAGAGAGACTCAGAGAGAGAGAGAGAGAGAGAGAGAGAGAGAGAGAGAGAGAGAGAGAGAGATTTGATTTGATTTGATTTGATTTGATTTGATTTATTCTTTTATATCGAGGATAATGGAATAAGCAATTTTGTGCTTTTTTACATCCAGTCCTCATGTGTATGCAGTTTTGTAAATGTTATCTGTTCCCACCGGCACACGATGGCCTACTCTTACGAAAAGCGGAACAGGATTTAACGTTTGCGCAAGATGTTCTGCGTGCGTGCGCACACAGGGCCTAGGTTTACGAAAGAAAGACTTTGGGGGAGAGTGGAGTCAGCACTGATGTTAACTTCAGGAGAAAAATCTCCTCGACCGGACTCGAACCCGGGTCGTCAAATTGCGAGCGCAATGTTCTGACCACTAGATTATCCGTCCCGTGAGAGAGAGAGAGAGAGAGAGAGAGAGAGAGAGAGAGAGAGAGAGAGAGAGAGAGAGAGAGAGAAACTCGAAACTCGAATATTTTAATGAGGGTAAATGGATAAGCCAGAGGCTTCTTTACACCAGGCCCTCAGAACCTCCCCTTCCCCCCCACAAAAAACAACAAGAGAAAAAACAAACAAGCCAAACATACGTAGCTGATTCATTAAGTTAACAAATAAATCAATGAAATACAAACAAAATCAATCACACACTCATCGTATACAGTAACAACGAGAGTTGTCCAAGCAATTCTTAACACTCAACAGCACACACACACACACACACACACACACACACACACACACACACACACACACACACACACACACACACACACACATTAATATAAATGGCCATAAAAAAACGACAATGGACTTAGGGACTTAGGGAGAGGGAGAGAGAGAGAGAGAGAGAGAGAGAGAGAGAGAGAGAGAGAGAGGGAGAGAGAGAGAGAGGGATGAAGCCTTTTCTACATAATTTTCAAAATTTCCTGTTTAGGGGCGATATTGAACTTTTTGATACAATGTGACGTTTTCTGGAGGAAAAGTGGCGATTTTGAAAAAAAAAGTAAGAGGAAAAAACAAAATACGAAGACGAAAAGGGAAAAATTACAAAAAAGAAGGAGGAGAAGAAACAGGAGGAAGAAAGAACATGAGCAGAATAGAAAAAAGGGGGGAAAAAGGAAGCGAACTGTAATTAAAATCGTACAGAAAAATAACAGCAGAAAAATGCAGAACAGGGTGAAGATGAAGTGACCTCTAGGATTATTGTTCCTGACATGTCCCATTGAATTTCCGCTAAGAGAGGCAACTGAGAGTCGTAACTCTGCAGTTCATTACCTCCACCCTCCCTCCTCTCTCCCCCAGCCTCCTGTAATATGTCAGACTGTTGACCCCAGTTCCCATAACTCTTCTCCTCTTGGCTTCACTCCCCTGTCTTCACCAGCAAATTACAGGTTACACTTCTGTATTAGGTTGCGTGTCGTGTAGTATCTTCTAAAGAGTGCCAGTCGGAAAAAAAAGATTTTTACAGATATTTTAAAGTATGAAAAAAATGGACTTGAGCACTTGTTTTTTGAATGGAGGACAAAGAGCAGTACCAGGTTGTCACGAGAAATGAGGATTGTTTTTGTTCCTACAGCGTTGACCCGGCGCATGCATATTGCGGTTAAGAAGCTAGCACACGACAAGGGACTTTCTTCTTCTTCTTCTTCTTCTTCTTCTTCTTCTTCTTCTTCTTCTTCTTCTTCTTCTTCTTCTTCTTCTCCTCTCGTTCGCTTTGCACTGTCAGATGCGTCTGGGAAAAATAATGGCATGTTCTTTCCAGCTCCTGTTGTGGGCCGTACAGCTTGGTCTGTAGGATGATCTCCGTCGGCCACACTTTCTTCCTCAGGTCGCTGAATAGCGTACACCTTTGAAGGATGTGCTCGCCTGTCTGGTTTTCTTTACCACAGGCACACGGGAGAAGGAGCAAGCTTCAGCTTTGTGGACATATGGTGGATTTAGCCTGTTGTGCCCAGTGCGGAGTCTTAGAATTATGCTTGTTCTTCTCTTTTGAGGTGATGATAGTTATCCTTTTCTACTCTAGGTCGGGCTATAGATTTGATGATCGTCCTCTTTTCATGGAAGGTGAGCTGCTTTCACGCTGTTCTTTTTGTGCCCCCTGTTTTGCAAGTTCATCAGCTTGTTCATTGCCAGGTATGCCACAGTGGGAGGCATCCATTGCAGCGTTACACGTTTGTTTTGTGCAAGAGGCTGTAGTTCCTGTTGGATTCTGTTTTTAATTTTTTTTTATTTTGAGGATAATGGAATAACAGTCTTGTGCTTTTTTTCATCTAGTCCCCAGGTGTATGCAGTTTTGAAAATTTGTCATCCGTTTCCACTGGCACACACTAAACTACTCTTCCAAAAATTGGGACGGGTTTTTGACATGTGCGTTTGATGTTCTGCGTGCGTTCGCACACGGGACCTCGGTTTATTAGTCTCATCCAAAGGAAAAGGACGGAGGGGTACATTCTTTGCTGAAAAATAAAAATAAATTCCAACTTACCAATTTTGTGCAGAATCACAGGAGTTTTGAGTCGTCAGTGCAGATTCCACCCCCCTCCCCACCAAGCCCTTCAGATGAGGCAATAAACCGACATCAGTTTCGCAAGCGAAACGCACAACGCTCTAGCTACCCAGAGAGAGAGAGAGAGAGAGAGAGAGAGAGAGAGAGAGAGAGAGAGAGAGAGAGAGAGAGAGAGAGAGAGAAATGATGGAATGAATGAATGAATGAATAAATGAATAGTCTTTATTTTTCAGGGTGAAGGATAAGTATTACATACTTTTTCATCCAGCCTTTGCCCTGATTAGGGCATATAGAGCATAAAAAGATTTTTAAGTAAAAAAAGAAGTAACAGCAGCCCCCTACCCCCACAAACCACCATCACCAACAATAACATCCAGCCTATATTTTAAAAAAAAGGAGACGGGATACATTGAAGAGAGAGAGAGAGAAGAGAGAGAGAGAGAGAGAGAGAGAGAGAGAGAGAAGAGAGAATTATTTATTCTTTTATTTGAGGATAAGGGAACAAGCACTCGTGTGCTTTTAAATCCATCCCAGTGTGTATGCACTTTTGTATGTTGTCATCCGTTCCTACCGGTAAAAAAAAGGCCTACTCTTCCCAAAAGGAAAAGGTTTTAAACGATTGCGTAAGATGTTCTGCGTGCGTTCGCACATGGGACCTCGGTTTATAGTCTCACCCAAGGACTTGGGAGAATGGAGAAGACTTCAAAGAGAGTGTGAGAGAGAGAGAGAGAGAGAGAGAGAGAGAGAGAGAGAGAGAGAGAGAGAGAGAGAGAGAGAGAGAGAGTCTGTCTTACATTCGCTTTATGGATTTCTGTTCCCAGCTGAAATAGGGGATTGTGCAATTCAATACGTCCTAGTCGTCTTTGATAAGAACACGACCAAAAAAAAAAAAAAGCAAAAAAAAAGTACAAGCTGAAGAAAGAGAAGAGAGGAGCGAAAGAAAATGAAAGAAAATATCCAAAGCTGCATGCAAATGCAAAAGAAAGAAGGGGTCATCCCGAACTGACCTTATGGATGATATCTGATGACGTCATCCTCTTTACGTCCTCAGCTAAGAGAGGAAACTGACATGCTGATTATCTGGCTATGACACCACGTCATCTTCACGTCATCAGAATATTGACCATTTTTCTGTTCTTGCCAAAAATGGAATGAAAAGAATTCCTTAAAAGTTTAGGATGGTAGAGGCACAATAATTGATATATTGATGGTCCACGTCATTTGTTTTGGTTTTTTGTGGTCTCTCCCACTTCTTGTTTTCTGTTTTTTCAGCACAGAAAAGATATCTGCTGAAATGAAATAAACGCTCAGAACTCTTCGGTTTTGAAAAAAATCAAATCAGTCTCTGAGAAAAAAGATCATATCAAATCAATCTCTCAAAATATCCAGATAAATCAATCTCTGAAAAAGATGAAATCAAATGAATATGGCATAGGACAGCAGGGAACGTATTTATGTTTTGATGAACCTCTATGCACTGTCTCTTTCCTTCAGTGTTCCGAACATTGGGAAAGAAAAAAAAGAGACATTTAAGCATTATAATCTTGTATATTGTGGGGGCTAATGAGCGCATAAGAAGATATTTTAGCCATCGTTTTAACACTGAAATTTTTCTTTAAAAAATAAAAAGAAACGCAAAAATCGAGCATACACATCAAAGAAAGGATTTATTACCTAAGAAACTGAATTGTTCAGAGGACGAAAACCTGTCAAATTAAACTTAATTCCAGATCGTAATGATGACAGCAGCAAAAATATGGTGTGTCTGTCTGTATTCTGGAACTTAAAATCAGGCCTGACACTGTCCAGGGGGGGGGGGAGAGAGAGAGAGAGAGAGAGAGAGAGAGAGAGAGAGAGAGAGAGAGAGAGAGAGAGAGAGAGAAGAGTCCGATCCTTCACCTCCTGTTTTTGGGTTTCGTGCCAGCATTTATTTCCTGTCTGCTTTCAGCCTGTGGCGTTTTTGTTCCTTTGGAACTTCTCTTCTCTCTTCTTCTTCTTCTTCTTCTTCTTCTTCTTCTTCT
>CM060345.1:33616104-33648604 GCA_030674155.1 Stramonita haemastoma
TACGCCCCCTCCTCCCACCCACCACCTCTCCCTCCTAAAATCAGCCAGTGCAGATGCTGTTGAAAGCCTTTTTAGTTGCTTTGCTGTTGTTGTTGGTTTTCTTTGTGACGTTTTGATGTCAGTGATGCTGTATTTTCAAAGCGTTGACTTCAGTCAGTTTTCGTCTCTGTAACTCTCTTTCTCTCTGTAACACTCTCTCTGTCTCCCTGCCTCTGTCCCTCTCTCTCTCTCTCACTCTCGCTCTCTCTCTCACTCTCGCTCTCTCTCTCTCGCTCTCAATCTCTTTCTATTCGCTCTCCCTCTGTTTTCCTCCTCCCTCCCTCCCTCTCTCTCTCGCGCTTGCTTGCTTGCTTAGTCACTCACTCTTTCTCTCTCGCTCTCTGTGTTAGATTTATCAATCTATTTATCTATCTATATATCTGTTGTCTATATGTCTGTCTGTCTGTCTGTCTGTCTATGTATGTAGTATGTATGTATGTATGTATGTATGTATGTATGTATGTATGTATGTATGTATGTATGTATGTATGTATGTATGTTGTATGTATGCATGCATGCATGCATGCATGCATATGTATGTATGTATATATGTATGTGTGTATGTCTATGTATGTATGTATATGTATGTATGTATGTATGTATGTATGTATGTATGTATGTATGTATGATGTATGATGTATGTATGTTGTGTTGTGTGTGTGTGTGTGTTCGTCCGTTCGTCCGTCCGTCCGTCCGTCCATCTATCTATCTATCTATCTATCTATCTATCTATCTATCTATCTATCTATCTATCTACTATCTATCTATCTATCTATCTATCTATCTATCTATCTATCTGTGCGTGTCTCTGTGTCTGTCTGCATGCCGATCTGTTGGTCTGTCTATCTTCTATCTGTCATTGAGAAAATAGAAGTGTAGGAAAACAAGTGCAACTTCGAGAGAGAGAGAGAGAGAGAGAGAGAGAGAGAGAGAGAGAGGAGAGAGAGGAGAGAGAGAGAGAGAGAGGGGGGGGGGGGGGAGGGGAGGGAGGGAGGGAGACAGAGAATTCAGAGTGGTTGGCCCTTTGTACATCGCTTTTAAATTTCCTGTTCAGCTGGGACATTGAACTTTTCGACATAATTTGACATCTCTGGGGAAATGGTGAGCTTAGAAAAGAAAAAAAAGAAGAAGAAAAAACAGAAAAAGGAAAGAAGAAAAAAAGAAGAAGAAGAAAAGAAGAAGAAGAAGAAGAAAAAAAGAAGAAGAGAGAAGAAGAAGAAGAAGAAGAAGAAGAAGAAGAAAGAAGAAGAAGAAGAAGAAGAAGAAGAAGAAGAAGAAGGAGGGAGGAGAGAAGGGGAAGAAGAAGAAGAAGAAGAAGAAAGAAGAAGAAGAAGAGAAGCAGTAATAAAAAATGGTAAAAACAACTAAGAAGTAAAATGAAAAAAAAAGAAAAAAAAAAACCGTGTACAAAACTCGAACAGAAAAGGGAGGAAACTGTCTGCTGTAACTTTGCACATCGTTATAGCCTTCTCCCCCCTCCCCACCCCTCCCCACCCCACCTCTCCTGACCACCACTTCCCCTAACTCTTCTTCTGGCTTCTCTCCCCTGTGTCCAACAACAGTTTAGTTTCAGATACTTTGAAAGTGTTCTAATGCGCAATATTCTTTATGTGCACACATTAAACCCGTCCCGCCTTTAGGAGGAGTAGGCCATTGCGTGCTGGCTGGATCAGATGACAAAATTAAAAACAAATGCATGTACATCGGTGTTATAATCTAGACATCAGCCCCGAAGTCGGAACGCGGTTACCTAAATCGAAGGTAAACAGTGTCATACGCAAAATCTCACCATTGGTGAACCTCAGAGCTCAAGCCGGGGAAGAGAAAAATAATGAAGATTTTAAGATACCTTTTGTTCAGAAATCGGATGTACTTAGTGAGGATACATATAGGCACACACACACCACCGCGACGCACGCACGCACGCACACAATGCACGCACGCACGCACACACACACAGAAAGTATCTATCTATCATCCATTCTATCGTATCTATCTATCTATCTATCTATATCTATCTATCTATCTATCTATCTATCTATCTATCTATCTATCTATCTATCTATCTATCTTATCTGTCGATCTGTTTGTCTGTCTCTCTGTCTTTCTTACTCTCTTTTCTTCTCTTCTCTTCTGTTTCTTTCTTCTCTTTTCGTGTTTGTGTGTTTGTTGTGTGTGTGTGTGTGTGTGTGTGTGTGTGTGTGTGTGTGTGTGCGTGCGTGCGTGCGCTGCGTGCGTGCGTGCGTGGTGCGTGGGGTGTGTGGTGTGTGATTTAGTTTTTCTTTCTTAGGGTGGGGGTGATCCTGCAATAGATCATGTGCAGAAGTGATTGAGTTTGTTAAAGGCCAGAGAGAAAAAAAGTTATTTCAGTTTTGACACTGATACAGGGACAAGAGACACTGCTGTAAACTTGTCACTGCAAATGCTAACTAGCAGGGAAAAATGATACACCGATGTACACAACAATGGACTGCACAACGTCATTTATTTAAAAAAAGAAAGAAGATTGACAATTAGCCCATTGTTCTGTACGAATATCAACAGTCTACATTTCGAGACTGACCTTTTCATTTGTTGAATTATCTCCCCGTCTTGTCCGTGGTCCTATTGTTGTTGTTCTGTTCTTTAATTTCGTGTTTCTTTTTCTTCTTCTTCTTCGTCAGCGCTCAGACGGCAACTAGTGTTGTCTGTCATCGGAGCGAAAATGTATTGCGCTGCCGTTGAGTGCCTGACAAGTCAGACCCAGCGTATCCGACTTCTGCACATGGGAGAGAATTTTTTTATTTTAAATATATCTGGGAAAAAAAAGCTGGAGAAAGAAGCAAGAAGGCAGAAAATAGACAAGGAGGAGGTGACAGGAAGAAGATGAACCAGGCAGAACCAAAGAGAGGGATAGAAACGAGGAATTCCCAGCACAGAATTTCCAGAAGGTGGGGATGCTATTTATTGTTGAGAGGCCCCCGGCACCCCCATAGGAAAATGTTATGTTTGATATGTTTTCTTTTGGTAATTTGGAAGCATATTTTTTTTTAAAATGGGGGTGGAGAAGGAGAAAAAAGGTTTTTGACCACCATTAAGGTAGCCGCATTCCGACTTATGGAATGGCGTCTAAACACGACATCTGTGAGCACGCGTTTAAAAAAAAAATTGTCATTCGTATATACTGTCACATACTGGCCTAGTCTTCAAAAGGCGGAACGGGTTTTTAACGAGTGTGCAAGATTTCTGTGTTTGTCTGCACACGGGGCCTCGGTTTATCGCCTCATCCAAAAGACTTGTGGGGAGTGGAGTCAGAACTGAACACTGGCGGAAAATCCCCTAAAACAGGCACCTCCGTGGTGACTCGATCCCGGGCCGTCAGATCATGAGTGCAAGGCTCTAACCACTTGGCTATTCCGCCCCCATCCTGTTGTTTTCATAAAAAGAAAATCGAAATCGGTTCTATACCCAGGGGACTCCAGGAGCCTTAGCTATGTCTGCATGATTCTCCACACTCCATGTCTATCCTCTTCCACTCTCTGCACCTCGACAAGGAAACATCCTCAGAATTTACATGTGCACACTTAGTATGAAGAAAAGGGCTCAAGAATATAATTTTGGCAGCTCTTTTTGGGAAAAAAAGCTGTCGTTTTATTCTATAGGAGGAAAAAGAATTCTGAAAGAGACAAAAATGAGTGGGGTATGCTCACATGACCAGTTTTATTGCTTAAGAAAATAATTGATCAGAAGAGGAACATCTGTCCATTTAAATCATCATTTCAGATCATACTAGCTACAATAAAAAGGACCGAGAACCACACATGTCACTGTTGAGAAGGAGGGAGAGGAGGGAGGGAGGGAGAGGAGAGAGAGAGAGAGGAGAGAGAGAGAGAGAGAGAGAGAGAGAGAGAGAGAGAGAGAGAGAACATTCCTTTTTGACACTATGACAGCATTTATTTTTTATTTTCTTTCAGCCTGTGCTTATTGTTCCTTATATGATTTAGTCCTAGTCATTCTCCCATGGCGTTTTAGATATCGCCCCAGCCGCAGAATTATTCCAATATTTCATACATTAAAAAAAAAATTAATTCATTTTTCATTTTGAGGACAATCAATAAGCATTGCGTGCGTGCTTGTTTTACATCCAGTCCCCGTAAATGCGTATTTCTATAGATTTTTAGCATCAATTCCCACTGGCACACAATGGCCCAATCTTCCGATAGGTGGAACAGGTTTAACGTGTGCGCAAGATGTTCTACGTGCATTCACACACGGGACCTTCGGTTTCTAGCCTCTTCAGAAGGACTTCTGAGAGAGTAGAATCAGCACTGATGTTAACTCCAGGGGAAACATCTCTTTGAACGGGTGGCTGGAACACAGGCCGTCAGATAACGAGCGTAGTGCTCTGCTCTAACCACCAGGCTGTCCTGTCCTGTTGTAAGTGTTGAGACCTGTACGTGAAGGGAATCCAGCAGCTCCACACATCAAAACACTTAACTAATGAGGTAAGACTGCACTGACCCTTGGGGATGCCGGGGGCCTGTCAGTATAAATAGCATCCCCACATTCAGGAAATTCGGTGCTAGAAATTTCCTCTTGTCTTTTGCTTTCTTTGTTTCTGCCTTGTTCCTTTGTTTTCTATGGAAACGGTTATTGTTCTTTGGTTTGAGTTACAAAATAGTCTTTTCACCGATGTATACCTCGTTCATGTTGATATTACTACAGATAGATAACATATTACTACAAATAGATATAATATTACTACAAATAGCTGCGTCTTTCTCTGTTTTTACTCACAATATTTCTTTGTCCTTTTAGCGAGCTTATAACCTCGAATATGTGAGTCAAACTTTCTTTATCCTAATATTTTTCATCAGGACGAAAAATACACTTTCATCTCCGTTTCATAAACATTCATTCGGCAATGTCTGAAACATTCTTCAGGAACAGCAATATTTTCACTGCACTTCAAGTGTTAAAAATTCAGCTAAAAACATAAAAATGTCCTTTCCAATTCAAGAGCTCTCAGTCAACTGAGACAACACTCGGAATGGGCAAATGAAAGGGAGATAACCGGTGGAAAGAGAGGATCATTTCTGCATGTTGATGTGGCCGTTGAGAAATAGAGGACCAGGGCAGCCTTGATTGAATAAAGCAGCCAGTGTCAGTGGTAATCAGGGGAAAACACCCAGCTGTTTAAGTGGCCAAATCCAACCTTTAAGAAGATTTTTGTTTAAATTCAGTCGGACGCGCAGGACCGGATTGCTAGGCGCTTAACGGCAGCATGACGCATTTTCGCATATATGACAGACAGCAACAGTTGCCGTCTGGGCGTTCGACGGAGAGGAATTCAGGGCCAGCTTTCATTTCTTGTTCTGTTTGTATTTCAGGCCTTGTTTTGGCCGTGGTCTGTTCTGGAATGAGAAGTAGTGTAATGCTTTCATGCTCAAGTCGGATGCGCTGGGCCTGACTTGTCAGGCGCTTAACGGAAGCGCAATGCATTGTTTTTGCTCATATGGTGAAAGGTAAAGGTGTCCCATAACCTATGTGGTCGTAGGTAAGGGAGCGAGGCATCGGAGACTTCCGCTTCTCTAGGGGCCAGCATGTTGAGGGTGGCGCCCATCTCCTCTCCCTCGCTGCTTTACCTTCTCTGACCCTGAAGAGGGCAGGTACCCATTGACAGTTGGGTAAACTGGGGGGACTGTACTGAAGCCAAAGCGCGTAAACGGTCACCCATCCAGTTGGCAATCATGCTCGACGCTGCTTAGCATTGGCTGGGGGAAAGCGAGCGCTCTGACCGCTGAGCTATCCCGTTATTGCTCATATGACGGACAAAATAGTTGCTGTCTGAGCGTTCGATGATGATGAAGAATAAGATACTGCCCACATTGACTATCCTGAGCCGTGGAAACTTAGTCGTCCTTAACTTCATCATACATACGAACAAGAAAACTAAAAAAAAAGGTTGAAAAGCAAGCAAGCACACAAATAAGCAACAACAGAACAAACAGAAGACAGTGCTCCCGTGCGTTATTCACACACACGCACGCACGCACACACGCACGCACCACACACACACATACATAACACACACACACACACACACACACACACACACACACACACACACACACACACACACACACACACACACACACCACACACACACACACAGCACCCGCGCGTGCGCGGGGGTGGGTGCATACAGAGAGACAAGGCAAGGCAAGGCGAAGTCTTTTATTTCGAGGATAATGAATAACCACTTGTGTGCTTTTTTTGTTCATCCAGTCCCCGTAAAGAGAGAGAGAGAGAGAGAGAGAGAGAGAGAGAGAGAGAGAGGAGAGAGAGAGAGAGAGAGAGAGAGTGAGATTCATATATACATTTTAATATCAGCAGAGGTAACAACAGCATAAATGAGAACATTAGCAGCAGCAAAAACAGCTAACAACAAATTTATAACTTAGCAGAAAAAGAACAGAAGCAAAGAGACACACTGACCACAAACGAACATGCCAACACAACAAAAGCAGCAGCACGAGCACAACAACAACAACAACAACAACAACAACAACAACAACAACAACAACAACAACAACAGCAAAATGAAGAGAGATTGAACACTGTGTTATGAATCATTCATTCGCTGTCTGTGTGTTTCATGAATTGAGGTCACTGAGATTTAAATGTGCTTATATCCTCTCATCTCTCTCTTCCTTCGTCTGCTCTCTTCTCTCTCTCCTCTCTCTCTTCTCTCCTCCCTTTATCTCTCTCTAATTCTCTCTCTCTCTCCCCCCTCTCTCTCTCTTCTCTCTCCTCTCCTCCCTCCTCTCTCTCTCTCTCTCTCTCTCTCTCTCTCTCTCTCTCTCTCTCTCTCTCTCTCTCTCTCTCTCTCTCTCTCTCTTCTCTCTCTCTCTCTGTGTCCATCCGTCTTTCTGTCTGTACATCTGACTGTCCATCTCTTTCTTTTTGCCTTCTCCTTCCGTAAGGTTACAACCTTTCTTTTTCTTCTTTCTTTCCGTCTGTCTGTCTGTCAGCCTGATATTCCATTCTTCTCTCTTTTTACCCCTGCCTCATCTTCTGTGAGAGGGGGTGGGATAGTTCAGTGGTCAGAGCACTCTCTTTCCCCCAGCCAATGTGAAGCAGCATCGGGCGTCGTTACCAAGTGGATGGGTGTCCGTTTGCGAGCGCTGGTTTTAGTACAGTCCCCCACTTCGCCAGCTGTACCCGCCCTCTTTAGGGTCAGGGAAGGTGGAGCAGCGAGGGAGAGGAGATGGGCGCCGCCCTCAATATGGTGGCCCTAGAGAAGCTGAGGTCTCTGATGCCTCGCTCCCCTACGACCATAGGTCATGAGACACCCTTACCATTTACATATCTTTTATGAAGTTCCTGTCCTGCTGTTCCTAGGTCGCTCATTTCGATCCAGTTCCATAGACGTTTGTTACGCCGCATCCTCATGGTCAGAAGTTTACAGAAAGTTAAAATACTGTCCTGTCGCCGCGATGCCACCAGCCAGAGGGGCCATACACTGCCGCTGGGTCACTTTGGTGGTGTTCAGTGGTGCCTGTTCTGAGATTACATGTTCAGGACAACGGCTACACCCCCCTGCAATTAAACGATTGTTTTTGTGTTTGTTTATGGCTTTGCAGTATTTCTTCTTTGGTTTACTCAATTTCTGATGGAATATGGCAAGGTTAAACATTATCATTCAAGGGGCGAAGGGAAATGATGAACATTCATGAGTGTAGATGAATAGAATGAATGATGTATTCTCATCATTCTAAATTCGATTCCTCCCTTTCCTCCTTCCTTCCTTCCTCTCCTAATTCAATAGAACATCACCGAGTCAAAGGCTATTTCTCTACACAAATAAATAAACAACAAACAAACAAAAGAGAAGTGGCATCCATTGATTTTAAGCGCCGCTCACATCAATTATCAAAACCCCAATTTTCTCCTATTACCGGCCATTTTCCGATGATGGACCGAGTCCCACCTCAGCCATGAAATGCACGTCAGTGTTCAGGCCGGTGAAGGAAGGAGTGTTTGCTGAAGCCCGGCTTCAGTGAGGATTGTGGACAGACATCCTTGAAAACTGCCCTTCACTGGAGGGGCGCTAATAATGCCTTACGTGGCCCCCAGCTGGATTGGCTAGCGTGTTATAATGCGTTCTGGGGGAAATGGCTTGGGATAATTGGTAATGAAATGCTGTTGTTTTTTTGGTTATCTTTGTTGTTGTTGTTGTTATTGCTGTTGTTATTATTGTTAATTGTGGTGAGGATGGTGATGGTAATGGTGGTGGTGGTGGTGGTGATGATGAATAAGTAGTGTTGTGTGATGTTTTCAAGTGCTTTCTTTCAGTTAAGGACAGAACTAGTCAGTTTTGTAATTTTCACGGTGATTTCTTGGTTATCTTTTTTTTCTTTGGCTTCGACATGCTTCGGATTTGTTGATGTTTGTTGATGTTTGTCTTTCTTCTTGTTGCTGTTGTTGTTGTTCTTTTTTCTTCTTTCTTGTTGTTGCTGTCCTTCTTTTCTTCTTCTTCTTCTTCTTCTTCTTCTTCTTCTTCTTCTTCTTCTTCTTCTTCTTCTTCTTCTTCTTCTCTCTCCTCCTTTCTCTCCTCCTCTCTTCTCTCCTCTCCTCCCTCCTCCTCCTTCCTCCTCCTCTTCTCTCCTCTCTCCTGCGCGTTCCTCTCCTGTTTCTTCTGTTCATTCTGTTCTTCCGTATTTTTCCGTTTGTGTTGTCATTTCTCAACCTTCTTGCTTTTCTTCATATTTAGTTGTCTCTCTCCTTCCTCTGTCTGTCTGCATATCTGTTTATATGCCTCTCAGTCTTTGATTAAGTCTGTCTGTGTCTCACTGTCTGTCTGTCTATATATTTCTGTTTTGACCAACTGATCATGATTCTAAAGTGTACGAAGCGAGGAAGACAGGAAAAGACCGCACTGCTGAGCGTTATATTAAAATGCTGCTGTCTTCAATGTTAAAAGGTAAACAAAAAGGTAAGGTGTCCCATAGCCTCTGTGGTCGTAGGGGAGCGAGACATCAGAGACCTCAGCTTCTCTAAGGGGTAGCATATTGAGGGCGGCGCTCATCTCCTCTCCCTCGCTGCTTTACCTTCCCTGACCCTTAAAAAGGCAGGTATCCAATTACAGCTGGGTGAACTGGGGGACTGTACTGAAGCCAAGACGCGAAAACAGTCACCCATCTAGTTTGGAAACCACGCTCGATACTGCTTAATCTTAGCTTGGGGAAAACGAGTGCTCTGACCACGGAGCTATCCGTCCTCAATGTAGTAGTGGTGGTGGTTGTAAGGGTGTCGAATTAAATTGAATTAATTTTATTTTCAGAAGGTGATAGAATGGGCATGGCAATTGCTTTTTTTGAATTAACTTTTTACATCCAGCCATCTATAGCATTGACAAAAAAGTCCATAACAAAGAAAGAAAAGAGGAAAAAAAGGGGAGGGGGGGGAGGGAGGGTACACAACCTCATTCTGTAAGTAATAATTGTACACATATATGTTTTCACATAACAGGTGAACAGCTGAAGTAGGGGAGGTGGTGGTGGGTGTGGTGGTAAGGGGAAGGGTGGTTGATGGTGGTGGTGGTCTTATTTATTCATTCATTCACTTCGAGGATAATGGAATAAACACTTAGTGATTTTCTGCCTTCAGTCCCCGTGTGTGTGCAGTTTTGTAAATTTTGCCATCCGTTCCGAGCGACACACAATGTCCTACTATTTAAAGAAAGGGAATAGGATTTAACGTGTGCGCAAGATGTTCTGCGTTGCGTTCGCACACGGGACCACGGTTCATAACCTCATCCGAAGGACTTTTGCTGAGTAAGGAGGGAGGTTGGTGGATGATGGTGGTGGAGGGATGACGGATGAGGAAGGAGAGGGGGGGGGGGGGGGCAGCAGAGTTTAGGACAACTGCGCTGATCTTTGAGGGAAGTCAAAAATAAATCGTTGTTTATAAAGCTTGAGGTTTTTTTTTTTTTTAAAGCGGAATTAAAGATGGATTTCTTCGGCTATGTTTACTTATCTCGATCTGTAGAGAAAGTGAAAAGGAAACAAGGAGGGAGAGAACAATTGAAACAAATATTCACAGGACAGAAGAGATTTGAGAGAATAACGACAGAGAAAAACAACTTAAGTAGAAACAAAAAATCGAGAGAGAGAGAGAGAGAGAGAGAGAGAGAGAGAGAGAGAGAGAGAGAGAGAGAGAGAGAGAGAGAGAGAGAAACTCAATCCAAACCTTCCAGCACACACATCTCCATGCTCTTGGGACGAAACTCTAAACCGTGGTTCCGTGCGCGAATGTATGCAGAGCATTTGCCCTTGCGTTTAAACTTGTTCCGCTTTCAAGAAAAGTAGGCCATTTGAACTGATGGGAACAGCTGACAAAATTTACAAAACTGCATACATATCAGGGACGGGATGTAAAAAAAAAGCACGCAAGTGCGTTATTCCGTTATCATCGAAATAAGAGAAAAGAGAAGATGAAAACAAAAATGTCTGCCTCACGAAGATGGGGTATCCATTTAACCAATACTTCCATCTGTGTATTGACCCACTCACTCATCCCTCCCTCCCTACATCCATCCATCGAACCACCCATCCATCCATCCATTTGTCCATTCATCCATCCATCCATCCTTTCATCCACTCAGTCACTCACTCACCCACCCAAACTCGAAATGTGTATAAGTAATTGAGATTTTTACAATTGAAACTAGCACTTTCGAATAGCAACTGTTAAAAATACCAAAATTCCGCTTTTAATTTACGATGCACATTTTTTGATTTAGATGAGCACGTATTTTCTACAACGGTGTTCATTTCATTTCCTAAAACTCTCCTCTGCCTATTATGTCCAGCCTACAGTTTTTAACACTGCACAGAGATTTCTTTCACAAAATGAGAAATTATCAAAAACTGGACGCCATCATGGGCTGTCTCCTTAGTTTCGGAGAACAGGGGGAGTAAGAAGGAGAGAAGTTGTGTCCCTGCTTTGTCAGAATTGGAAGAAAAGAAGAAGAAGTGGAGTGTGGCCAAGTGGAATCAAGGGCTCTGCCACTGCTTTTCAGGGAAACAAATTGGAAGAGGTTGAAGAATGGGAATGATCATCAGTGAAGAATGAGGAAGATCATCAGTGAAGAATGAGGAAGATCATCAGTGAAGAAGGAGAAAGATCATCAGTGAAGAAGGAGAAAGATCATCAGTGAAGAATGAGGAAGATCATCAGTGAAGAAGGAGAAAGATCATCAGTGAAGGAGGAGAAAGATCATCAGTGAAGAAGGAGAAAGATCATCAGTGAAGAAGGAAAGTATCATCAGTGATGATCATGATGAAGATCATCCCGTGAAGGAGGAAGATCATCATGTGAAGAATGAGAAGATCATCATGAAGTACCAGGAAGAATCATCAGTGAAGATGAGAAAGATCATCAGTGAAAGAACTGTTAGAAAGATATCAGTAAGTTAAAGATCATCAGTGATAGTGAGAAGATTTATCATGAAATGAGGAGATCATCATTAAGAATTGATAAGTCATCAGTGAAATGAGCGAATCTTTTAGAAGAATGAGAAAGTCATCAGTGAAGGAGGGTCATCCAGTGGAGAAGGGGAGAAAGATCATAGTGAAGTTGAGGAAGTTCATCAGTGGAAGAAGAGAAAGATCATCAGGAAAAGGTGAGGAAGGAATCATCAGTGAAGAAGGGAAGATCATCAGTGAAGGAGAAGATCATCAGTGAAGGCGGCACTGATCCAGTATCCGTTTTTCTACAGCTGTGTGTTTTTTTCCCTGCTGCTTCCTTCTTCTTCCTTCCTTCCTTCCTTCCTTCCTTCCTTCCTTCCTTCCTTCCTTCCTTCCTTCCTTTTCCTTCCTTCCTTCTTCCTTCTTTCTCTTTGATTTCCTGTCTGTTTTTGTCTTCTTTTTCGTCGTCTTTTTTTCATGTTTATCTTTTTTGTCTTCTTCTTTTCTTCTTCTTCTCTTCTTCTTCTTCTTCTTTTCTTCTTCTTCTTCTTCTTCTTCTTCTTCTTCGTTGTTGTTTTCTTCCTCTCTTTCTTCAGGATTCTCCTGGTCTTTCTCGTTTACTCCTCCTCCTTTTTCTTTTCCTTCTTTCCCGATTTTTCCTTTTCCTCTCCTTTTCCTTACCCTCCCCTGTTTTGCGTATGGAAGGACACGGGACCTCGGTTTATTGTCTCATGCGAAAGATTTGGGGGGAGTGGAGTCAGCACTGTTGTTAACTCCGGGGGAAAAATCCCCCTAACGGACCTCTAGGTGGTGGCTCCACTCTGGGCCGTCAGATCGCGACCACACCACTCTAACCACAGGACTATCCAGAATTCCTCCTCCCTATGGCTATCTATCTATTTATCTATCTATCTATCTATCTATCTATCTATCTATCTATCTATCTGTCTATCTGTCTGTCTGTCTGTCTGTCTGTCTGTCTGTCTGTCTGTCTATCTCTCTATCTATCTCTATCTCTGTCTGTCTGTCTGTCTACCTACCTACCTACCTACTCTACTACTATCTACCTATCTACCTATCTATCTATCTATCTATCTATCTGTCTGTCTGTCTGTCTGTCTGTCTGTCTGTCTGTCTGTCTGTCTATCTCTCTATCTCTATCTCTGTCTGTCTGTCTCTACTACCTACCTACCTACCTACTACTACTATCTACCTATCTACCTATCTATCTATCTATCTATCTATCTATCTATCTATCTATCTATCTATCTATCCGTTTTTCACTTAGCTTTCCGTAGTATGTCGTCCCTCCTAATGCCAGTCCATGTGTTGTCTTCCCATCGTTTTCTCTGTCTGCCTGTATGTCTTCCTCCTTATACTGTTCCCTGTAGGACAGTCTTGGCCAGTCCAGATCTTTGTGTGACGTGCCCGTACCACTTTAAACCTGCATTTTTTTTCACTGAAGTCTAGAGCTCTTCATATGCTCCGATGGCGTTTTTTGTTCTGGTTTTCATTTCTTCATTAGTGATGGGATCTCTCTATGAGGTACCAAAATTGTTTGCGAAAGCATCTCATCTCCATTGCCTGTATGTATACTTTTTTCAATATCTGCTGTTATGGTCCACGCTTCATTTGTATACAAGAATATAGATATGACCAAAGAACGCAGTAGTCTAATCTTGGAGCTGACGGCTATGTTTTTGTCGTTCCAGAGGACTTTTATGGCGCTACACCTCCACAATATGGGCAACATCTAGTTCAGAAACGGCAGCTTTATTGCATGCAAAAAGAACAGATGTCAAAACTTTAACGAACCTGTCGATTGTTTAGCTGTGATCTTTGCATTGAAAACAATACCTCAGTGAAGTCAAGGTAAGAGACACAGGTGCAGTACCTCAGTGGAGTCTAGACAGGTGCTATACCTCAGTGAAGTCTGGACAGGTGCATAACCTCAGTGACGTCTAGAAAAGTGACAGGTGCAATACCTCAGTGAAGTCTAGGTAAGAAAGACAGGTGCAATACCTCAGTGAAGTCTAGGTAAGAAAGACAGGTGCAATACCTCAGTGAAGTCTAGGTAAGAAAGACAGGTGCAATACCTCAGTGAAGTCTAGGTAAAAAAGACAGGTGCAATACCTCAGTGATGTCTAGGTAAAAAAGACAGGTGCATTACCTCAGTGATGTCTAGGTAAGAAAGACAGGTGCAATACCTCAGTGAAGTCTAGGTAAGAAAGACAGGTGCATTACCTCAGTGATGTCTAGGTAAGAAAGACAGGTGCAATACCTCAGTGATGTCTAGGTAAGAAAGACAGGTGCATTACCTCAGTGAAGTCTAGGTAAAAAAGACAGGTGCATTACCTCAGTGATGTCTAGGTAAGAAAGACAGGTGCAATACCTCAGTGAAGTCTAGGTAAGAAAGACAGGTGCAATTACCTCAGTGATGTCTAGGTAAGAAAGACAGGTGCAATACCTCAGTGAAGTCTAGGTAAGAAAGACAGGTGCAATACCTCAGTGAAGTCTAGGTAAGAAAGACAGGTGCAATACCTCAGTGAAGTCTAGACAGGTGCATAACACTTTAACTAGCCAACAAAGCATTGTGTTAACCACTTGGCTACATCAGCCAATGACATGTCCTGTGATTTCTCCAACGCGGGTTCGTGTCCCCACTATCTTGTCGAATTAACATCAGTGCCGACACCATTTCCCTCGAGAGTCCTTTGGATGAGACTATGAACCGAGGTCCCGTGTACGAATGCACGCAGAACATTTTGCGCACACGTTAAAACCCGTTCCGCTTTCGGGAAGAGTAGGCCATTGTGCGCCGGTGGGAAAGGATGACAAAATTTACAAAACTGCATACACACGGGGATTGGATGTAAAATAGCACATGAACGCTTATCCCATTATCTCGAATAACAACAATATAATAATAATAATAATAATAATAATATAATATAATAATAATAATAACAATAATAATAATAATAATAATAATAATAATAACGATAATATAATAATAATAATATAATAATATAATAATAATATAATAAAATAAAAAAGAGGACGAAAAAAAGAAGAAGAAGAATGTTGTTATAACATCTATGCAGAATTGGCTAATTTTCCCGCTGTGTTCCCTCCCTTCATTGCGAGAGATAGATGGCGCCTCAATCAAAAGATGGCGCCCAGTTTCTGATTTGTTTGTGACACAAAAATGTTTGATAATAGAAAATGATTAACTGAACCCCAAAGATGGATGGTGTTCCATGAAATCGTTTGGACATAATTTGAAACGCGGGATGATTTGTGACGAAGTTGCTGAAGGAGGATGGCGAGAAGTATGGAGTGCAGCAATGCTGATGTCTTGAAGTCTGCAAAGAAAATCGTGCCATCTGCATGTTGTTGTTGTTGTTGTTGTGTGCGTTCCCGGCTTAACACTCTAGGGTCACTCAGAATGTGCACTCTGACTCACTCATCCCACCTGGGAATCACTGCAAGATTGAAATTTCACACTGAATGAGAAGTTTTGCGTGTATGACTGTTTTCAAGTACCTCGCCATATAGGCAGCCATACGCCCGACTTCAGAGGATTTTTTCCTTGAGACGTGCAGGTTGTTAAGAGTTTGTCATGACTGAAGGCAATCTCAACACATTTTACAAAATAACAGCATTTTAGTGTAGGCCTTGGCAATGAGCTGACATCAATAACTGACACAGCTTTTGGCCCTGGCCAACCTGCATTTGATATCTGGAATGGATGACTAAACCCTTAGCTTCAACATCTATAACAAGAACTGCAGCATTCACTTTTCTACAAGTAGTGGCCTGAAGCCATGCTACGTAGTTAGTTGTGGAATGAATCATTCACACATATTTAGAATACCGTCCCACAGATATCACCTTACAGCAGTGCAGGGACTGTCCAGTTCTGTGGCCCTATGGCAGCGTGATACTGAAAGATGTGTTAACTCTAGCGGTTTGATTTGTTTTTACAAGATATAGCGCTATATAAGTTCCATGTATTATTTTATTTTATTATATTATTATTATTATTATTATTATTATTATTTATTATTATTATTATTATTATTATTATTAACTCCTGGTTCTGAAGGTCGTGACAGACTTGAGTTGTCAGTCAGTGGGAAAGGTGATTCAGTTTCTGGAATGATTAGCTTGGAGCTACGTACACTAGATGTTCATGGAGGATGAAACCAACCACCATACCCACCACCACCACCACCACCACCAACGGCATCATCATCCTTCCTTTCATTTTCATGAATTATTCATTTAAACCGTCATTTTGAGTGTCGTGTTTGTGGTTCTCACACAACACCGTGACCGTTCTGGGTTGATCCTTATGGTGGAACAGGTCGGGTCATTGATACAGAGAAGGACAGCAGAGTTGGTTTATCAACCCTGTTTAAATCTGTATGTAGTTATAAAGTTTTATTCTGAGATTCAGACAAGTTGCGAGGTGACGTCCCTGATATGGTTTCTGTGGGTGGCGTGGCTGTAAACAATAAGGCTGGATGGATTTGGATTGTGGATTGGATTGGATCATTAGACCGTTGTTGAATTTGAAGCTTATGATCATTTATTACTTTTATTCATATATTTTTATTTATTCTTTTACTTCGAGGAGAACAGAAAAACACTCGTGTGCTTTTTTACTTCCAGTCCCCGTGTATGTGCATTTTTGTAAATTTAGTCATCCGTTCCAACCGGCACACAATGGCCTTCTCTTTCGAAAAGCGGAACGGGTTTTAATGTGTGCGCAAGATATTCTGCGTGCGTTGCACACGGGACTCTGGTTTATAGTCTCATCCGAAAGACTTTAAGGTGAGACACGGGTCCAAAAGTGGCCCAAAACATGTTTTTTTAGAATTAGAAATTGCTGGATGCATTTATGGAATTTCCCTGTGTAAAATTAAAGAATTCAGACCGTAAAATATGTCTGTAGAAACAGGTTACTCATACTTGTTATAGATAAAAAGGCTTAGGATTTTGAAATATTGAGTTTTGGTGGCCATATTGGATTGTTTCCATGGCACAGAACAGAAAACTGAGTAATTCTTTGATTTTTATGCTTTACAAGTGATGCCCTTTTTAAGAGGGTGTGGACTCGGTACTGATGTTAACTACAGAGGAAAATTCCTCTTGAACGAGATTCGAACCCGTGTCAGCAGATCACGAACGCAGTGTGCATAGCTCTAACCACCAGACTATCTGTCACCTGCCCACTCTCCTTTTTCCACAGTCCGTCGGATGCTGTAACTTGCTGGAGGAAAAGAAAAGTAGGGAGGACAGTTGATAGTCATTAGTGATTCTGCCATGAGAGAGAAGTGGACAGAAAAATAGGAAGGAGACGAAGAGATTGCAGGAGGAAAAGAAAGAGGAAGAACAGGATGAGAAGAGCTCAAGAATTTGGGAGAAGAAGAAGAGAAAATTCAGAAAAAAGAAAAGATTGAAGAAGAACAGGAAAAGAAGAAGGAGAGGAAGAACAAGAGAAAAAAGGATCTTGAAAAGAAGAAGAAGAATTTGGAAGAAGAAGAAAAGAAGACGAAGAACAACAAAAGAATTTTGAAGAAGAAAAAGAAGGAGGAGGAAGAAGAAAAGGAAAAAAAGAAGAAGATAAGAAAAAGAACAAAATTTCTAAGGAAGAAGAAAGAGGAAATAATAATAATAATAATAATAATAATAATAATAATAATAATAATAAATAATAATAATAATAATAATAAATATAATAATAATAATAAAAAAGAGAGGTTCCGAATAAGGAAGAGACGATGAAGAATCAGAATTTTGAAGAGGAAGGAAGAAGAAGGAAGGAAGGAAGGAAGGACGCAGAGAAAAAAACACACAGCTGTAGAAAAACGGATACTGGATCAGTGCCGCCTTCACTGATGATCTTTCTCCTTCTTCACTGATGATCTTTCTCCTTCTTCACTGATGATCTTTCTCCTTCTTCACTGATGATCTTTCTCCTTCTTCACTGATGATCTTTCTCCTTCTTCACTGATGATCTTTCTCCTTCTTCACTGATGATCTTTCTCCTTCTTCACTGATGATCTTTCTCCTTCTTCACTGATGATCTTTCTCCTTCTTCACTGATGATCTTTCTCCTTCTTCACTGATGATCTTTCTCTTCTTCACTGATGATCTTTCTCCTTCTTCACTGATGATCTTTCTCCTTCTTCACTGATGATCTTTCTCCTTCTTCACTGATGATCTTTCTCCTTCTTCACTGATGATCTTTCTCCTTCTTCACTGATGATCTTTCTCCTTCTTCACTGATGATCTTTCTCCTTCTTCACTGATGATCTTTCTCCTTCTTCACTGATGATCTTTCTCCTTCTTCACTGATGATCATTCTCCTAATTCACTGATGATCTTTCTCCTTCTTCACTGATGATCTTTCTCCTTCTTCACTGATGATCATTCTCCTAATTCACTGATGATCTTTCTCCTTCTTCACTGATGATCATTCTCCTAATTCACTGATGATCTTTCTCCTTCTTCACTGATGATCTTTCTCCTTCTTCACTGATGATCTTTCTCCTTCTTCACTGATGATCTTTCTCCTTCTTCACTGATGATCTTTCTCATTCTTCACTGATGATCTTTCTCCTTCTTCACTGATGATCATTTCCATTCTTCAATCTCTTCCAATTTGTTTCCTGAAGAGCAGTGACGGAGCCTTGATTCCACTTGGCCACACTCCACCTCTTCTTCTTTGCTTCCACTTCTGACAAAGCAGGGGACACAACTTCTCTCCTTCTTACTCCCCTGTTCTCCGAAACTAAGGAGAGCCACTCGCAGCCCAAGATGGCGTCCAGTTTTTGATGATTTCTCATTTTGTGAAAGAAATCTCTGTGCAGTGTTAAAAAACTGTAGGCTGGACATAATGGGCTGGGGAGAGTTTTAGGAAATGAAATGAACATTATTGTAGAAACTGTGCGCTCATCTAAAAATAGTTCCCCAAACAAATCCGCATGATAAATTAAAAGCGGAATTTTTGTGTTTGAAGAAGTTGCAATCATTCATTTGACTCATTTATTTATTCATTCTTTTATTTCGAAGATAATTGAATAAGCACTCATATGTTTTTTTTGTTTTTTTTTTACATCTAGTCTCCGTGTGCATGTGTTTTTATCAATTTTGTCATCCGTTCCCACCGACACACAATGGCGTACTCTTCCGAAAGTGCCAGTTTCCATTTTGAGATGTTAAAATCTGTTTTATTTTGATATATTTCGAGTTTGAAATAGGTGTACTTCTGATGAATTTGGACATTAAAGAGCGGTGCAGAAATCGAGAAAACATGGAAAAGTTTTAGGTGAAAATGTACTGCTGCTAAATTAGAAGCATGGAACCACCACAGCTGTTGTTGTTGTTGTTGTTGTTGCTGTCTCTTTGTTCAGTTGTGAAGGCTGTCTCCATCTGTCATTCACCGTCCTCACCTCAACATTCATACGTTGTGATTTGTTTTCACAATATGTGGCGCTGTGTACATTCTAGTTATCCTTCTTCTTCTTCTTCTTCTTCTTCTTCTTCTTCTTCTTCTTCTTCTTCTTCTTCTTCTTCTTACTATTGGTCCCCCCTCTCTCTTTCTCTCTATCCTCTCTCTCTCTCTCTCTCTCTCTCTCTCTCTCTCTCTCTCTCTCTCTCTCTCTCTCTCTCTCTCCTCTCTCTCTCTCTCTCTCCCCCCCTCCTCTGTGTCTCTCTCTTATTCATATATTCAGGCAAAATAGATTATGCTTTCACACTTTGTGATCGAACAAACAACAACTTAATGAAGTTTGTTATTAGAATCTGTAGTAAACGTGCTGTTAAACTTGTATTCAAATGAGTCATTTCCATTAACAGGTGCTGCTGATTACAGAGATAACGACATTTTCCTGTTAAATTCCCAATTGCTTTTAAATAAAGAAAATTCTAGTGCATAACCTTTTTCATGGTATTGTCCCATCGTCACTTAGAGACGTGTTCAGGACAGATGAATTTAGACACCCCCACACGATTAATCTTCATTTGCCTAGAATCACACTATATCAATCAAGTCTGTCATATTCTGGAAGCTGGCTCTGGAACAGACGCCCTGTCTCTTTATTTAAAATAAGTGAGACAAACTTGAAAAGAGTCATAACAGTGTATCATGAATTCCTGATGAAAAGCAGAAATCTGGCGTCACTGGCTCCACTAATGTATTAATAATCAGTCGTGAATGATACGCTTATCTCATTTTCTTATTTGTTGTGTTGATGTGTCAGTTTGACTCTCAGTTTTCCACCCTGTCTATTGGTGTGTCTGTATATATATATATATATATATATATATATATATATATATATATATATATAGATGGATAGATAGATAGATAGATAGATAGATATAAAAACATAATCTCATCCACCTCCTCCTCCTCCTCCTCTTCCTCCTCCTCCTCCTCCTCCTCCTCCTCCTCCTCCTTCTTCTTCATCTTCTTCTTCTTCTTCTTCTTCTTCTTCTTCTTCTTCTTCTTCTTCTTCTTCTTCTTCTTCATTGTCGAACGCTCAGGCAGCAACTATTGTTGTCTGTTATATGAGTGAAAAAACAATGCGCCGCCGTTAAGCGTCTGCCAAGTCAGGCCCAGCGCATCCGACTTTGGCGTGGGAGATCGAGAATTGGTATCTTTTAAGTCTTTCTGGAAAAAAGCAAGAGAATGGATGAAGAAAGCAGAAAATAGACAAGAAGGGGGTGATAGAAAAGGAACAAGGCAGAAACAAAAGAGGGGTAGAAAAGAGGGAACTCCTAGCACAGAATTTCCAGAAGGTGGGGAAGCTGTTTATACTGCCCGGCCCCGGCATACATCCCCACGGGGGAGTATACTAGTTTGAGTCACGTCAGATTTTTCTGCGTGAAACTCCGGCTGCTTTCCTTGGGGAGAGCGCGTCGCCACAAGTGCAGTGCCACCTTGGTACCCCCCTCCACTCCCCTCCCCGAAAAAAATCTTGTCTGCAAGTGAATTTGCCTTCCAAAAGTGAGTTTTCCCACAGCATTATTTTTTCCCAGGAGTACCTCTCTTAAAGCCGTGGGTTCTTTTATGTTCGCTACATGCATGCTGTTCTCATCTCATCAGAAAGACTAGCACCCAGAACACCTCTCATTGTCTGGTGAGTCGGGCAGAATCTTGAGCTCACACTTTTTTGTGCGAGTTAGTTGCTTGAAGACAATCACTTTTCTTACGCCCCCGAGCTCAGAGATAGCGGTTTGTGTGACAGCAGGTTGACTCACTTTTTCTCACTTGCAAGGAAATTTCTGTGACCTTCTCCATCTCAACAGAGGCCTTTGGAATTGCAGCATTTCCTAAAAAAAAAAAAAGTCTAGGTATTTTCGCGTTTTTATCACAGTTTTAACCCAAAGTATGTGACTATTGGACGGGATAGCTCAGTGGTCAGAGCACTCGCTTTCCCCCCAGTTAAACAGCATCGAGCTTGTTTACCAAGTGGACGGATGACCGTTTGCTCGCCTTGGCTTCAATATATAGTCCCCCAGTTCACCCAGCTGTAAATGGGTACATGCCCTCTTTGGGGTCAGGGAAGGTAAAGCAGCGAGGGAGAGGAGATGGGCGCCGCCCTCAATATGCTGGCCCCTAGAAAAGCTGAGGTCTCTGACGCCTCGCTCCCCTATGACCACATAGATGATGGGATACCTGTACCTTTTACCTTTTTACAGTATATACAGGATAAAGAGATAGAAAGAGGAAAATGAGGAGGAGGAAAAGAAGGAGAAAGGAAAGAAGATGAGGATGAAGATAATAGTGATGATGATGATAATGATAGTGACAACGAGAGTGAAGGAGAAGATGATCACGATAATGATTATTGCGATAAAAAAGAAAAATGAAGAAAAACGAAAAAAAAAAAGAAAAGGACAAGAGGTTGATGATGACCATAATGATGAAGATGGTGATGGTGTCGAAGAAGAAAAAGAAAAACAACAAAACAGAGAAAAAAGGGGGGAAAAAACCGAAACAAAAACATCAGAAAGAAAGAAAACAACAAGGTGACACAATACGCCGCCAGAACTGCATCCCCAAAGGAGAAATAATTTCCGTTCTTTTCGTGTCATCCTCTTCGTCTTCTTTTTCTTCTTCTTTTTTTTTCTTTTTCTCCTTCTCTTTTAAAATCTCATCTCCCATTTTAATGATTGGGTTTAGTTTGTCTTGTCTTTGCTTGATTTCTTCAGGCGGCAGGAGCCGTTATCTGTGGCAGTGTTCCGAGTTCTGCCGGTGCTTGTGTGTCAGGGTCTGCTTTTGTTCTTCATCTTACAGGGTTATGTATCACCTCTGTTTAGTTGTAGGGCGGTGTGTGTGTGTGTGTGTGTGTGTGTGTGTGTGTGTGTGTGTGTGTGTGTGTGTGTGTGTGTGTGTGTTGTGTGTGTGTGTGTGTGTGTGCGTGTGCGTGTGCGTGTGGTGTGTGTGTGTGTGTGTGTGTGTGTTTAATTCTATCTTATTCTTTTATATCGAGCATAATGGAATAGGCACGCATGGGCTTTTTTACGTCCAGTCATCATGTGTATGCAGTTGTAAATTTTGTCATCTGTTCCCACCGGCACACAATAGCCTAATCTTTTGAAAAGGGGAACAGGTCTTAACGTGTGTGCAAGATGTTCTGCGCGCGTTCGTACACGGGGCCTATTGAACAGGATTCAAGCCCGTGTCATCAGATTGCAAGTGCAGTGGTCTAACGTAACCACAAGGCTATCCCATTCGCCCCCCCCCCCCCCCTGTGTGTGTGTGTGTGTGTGTGTGTGGTGCGTGTGTGCGTGCGTGCGTGCGTGCGTGTGTGTGTGAATGAATGTGTGTTTATCTTTTGATTTTATCTTATTCTTTTATATCGAGGATAATGGGCTTTTCTACGTCGTCTCCAACTCTGCGGTTTTTGTAAATGTTGTCATGTGTTCACATTGGCACATAATTGCCTACTTTTTCAAAATGCGGAACAGGTCTTAACGTGTGCGCAAGATGTTCTGCGTGCGTTCTTACATGGGGCCTCTTGAACGGGATTCGAGCCCGTGTCGTCAGATTGCAAGTGCAGTGTTCTAACCACTAGGCTATCCCGTCCCCCTTCCCTTCCCCATATTTTGTGTGTGTGTGTGTGTGTGTGTGTGTGTGTGTGTGTGTGTGTGTGTGTGTGTGTGTATGTGTGTGTGTGTGCGCGTGTGTGTGTGTGTGTGTGTGCATGTGTGGTTTCTTGATTTTAAGTTCATTTGTAATAAATAATTTTAAACCACATGAAAGAAAAGAAAAAAAAGTGATGCTAGGACACCTAGACTTTTTCTTTTTTAACTGTATTAGCAGAGATAGAAAAACGATAAGGATATAAAACGGTAACAAGAAGCAACACCAGACACAAAGTTTTGATTTATTTCAGTTATAATATATTGTAATTAAGGGATTATGAGATTCTGAACTGATGGAAATGCAACATCCAGAAATAGCGAGGGGTCAGAGGGAACTGGTTCCTGTGAGATGTAAGACACTGCAGAGGAGGCAGCTGCTGTTTCGGAAACTGAGCAGAAATTTGATTATGGTGGAGATGCCTTGCCCACTCTACATCTCCACTCTCTCGGCCAAGAAAACACAAGGACAGTCAACGTTGGAGATGTTCTCCAAAGGCCAGCTATCCCCCAAGACTGCAACAGCATATGACTGTGCAAGTCAAGCCTCCTAGTCAGAGAGTCCTAGTCGATCACTAAAGACTAAGCTGTAAAGTGGAATTCCATGAGTTGGAAAGAAAGCCACTGGTCATACAGCTTCTCATTTTGCTTTTGCCCCCAGTGTCAATGGTTTTATCAAGAACTATGATAAAGCCCAGGTGCTTAATGTGTTATCATACGTTGGGAGTATTACCGTTGGAAAAATTATTACCATACAACAGCTAAAGACAGTGCCATTATATGATCATAATATGCTGGGTATATAGAAAATTTGTACTATGATTCCCAACACAAGACTATATAGATCAATGAGTGGGTTATTAATTGTAAATGATTACACACAGGTAGACTGTATGTGGAATATATTAACATACTATATCGCATAAAAATGTATTTATCCCACACAATGGGTTTAAGACAGTGGAGGTTCACCACTTCTTAGCAATATTATAATTTGTTATATGACTGACTGCCATTATACAGCACAGCTAATATGATAGTTGTTATCTTAGTCCCTTCATGTCTGATAATAACCAAGTTTGATAATGGATATGATCTCACCAAGCCTCTACAGACACAGACAGTGTTATGGATCCACATTATGTGTGGAATATGACTAATTGTAACATGTTCACCTTATAATAACTAAAGATAATGCCGTATTCCACAAGCACTATGTCTGCATAAAGTATGGTCATTTGTTAAATTAAAAAAAAAAAGAAGTGGTCACCACATAATAGGCAAAGGTGGGCTACATACATTATTGTGTAGAATGTGACAGTTCGTGAAAAGATCAACATAAATGCAGTTTTTATTTTCAGATAATCTTGTCGCAAATGCTTTGAGTAAATGGGTCCACGTGCTGTGAAATGCTTGTTAGTTTACAAAATATTGTGGTAGTTTGAATTGGCATGTTGAGAATTGTCTGCTACCTTGAAGTGTTGAGAACTGTATGCTAGTTTTCTCAAAATATTGTCAGATATTAAAATGCCATGCTGAGAATCGTCTACTAGTTTATAGTTTTATGAAAATATTGTTATAGTTTGAAATATCACAGTGAGAACTGAGTGCCAGTTCATAGTTTACCAAAATATAGTCAGACTTTAAAATGTCATGCTGACAATTGTCTTCATCCATAAAAAAATCTATTGGCTCGACAACTTAGTACCTGGACTCTCCATTAAAGAAGCAAACCCCTCTGAAGTCAGAGTGTAGCTGCCTTTATGGCACGGTAATTGAAAACACAGCGTTGCACACAAACTTTTTTTTTATCCAGCGTGTACTTAAGACCTCCAGTGATTCCCTGATGGGACGATGAGAGACAGAGTGCACATCCTGGGTGATCCCCAGAGTGTTAAGCTGGGGAATGGCAAACCACGACAACAACATCACAGCAACAGCATCAGCATGGCTTTACCACGTCTGTTTCCAACTGCTCCCTCGCACGTTCATTTACCTGAAGACGGCTGGTTTTTTTGACCGTGTTAACTGACATGGATATCTTTACACCGTGTTGTTGTTTTTCCCTTCGGTTTGTTCGTCTGTTATTCCTTCCTTTCTTCTATCGTCTTAGGAAATCTCTTGTGACAACCCAGCTTAGCTTTTTAAAAGAAAGAGAGGAATGTAAAGAACAAGAAGGGAGAGAGAGAGAGAGGAAGGGAAGGAAGGGGGGTGTATGCGGTAATCGGCTTATACATGATTCTCGTAAAGCTGCCAAAGGAAAGATAACTTTGAGCTACTTAGGTGTTTTCCATCCGGGGAACACGCTCCAGCCCAGAAAGGAAATTGATATTGGGATTTCTTTTCTGGAGCCCAGTCAGCGCTTGAAAATTGAAAAGAAATCTTGATTTATCTGAAAGTGGCGGCTTTATATCTGGAGAGAGAGGAGAGCAAGAGAGAGGAGAGAAGAGAGAGCGAGAGAGAATGAATCTTTATTCTTTAATCTTTTTTTTTTATTATCAGTGAGAGAGAGAGAGAGAGAGAGAGAGAGAGAGAGAGAGGAGAGGAGAGAGAGAGAGAGAGGAGATTCAATGAAATTTTATTTGAGGATAAGAAAAGCACTCTTAGCTTTTTTTTTCATCAGTCCAGAGAGAGAGAGAGAGAGAGAGAGAGAGAGGAGGAGGGGGGGGGGGGGGGGGGTGTGTGTGTGGTCGTCGTGGTGGTGTGTGTGTGTTTTATTTTCTCGTTTAGTGTAAAATGACAGGTACATAGCCAATGACATCGTGTGTAAGAAATATCGTGGTGATATTAACATTGCTGTATTTCTGGAGTAAATTATTTATGACTTTTTCATTTACCACCTCCTCCCTCTCCAACCCCCCCTCCCAACAAAACACAAACAACCCCCAAACAAATAAAAAACCCAACAAACTATGGACTGTGAGTGTGTCCTAAAAGAATGTCTGTCTGTCTGTCTGTCTGTCTGTCGTCTGTCTGCTGTCTGTCTGTCTGTCTGTCTGTCTGTCTGTCTGTCTGTCTGTCTGTCTGTCTGTCCTCCGTCCTCCGTCCGTCCCGCTCCGTCCCTGTCTCGTCTTCCGTCTCTCCTCTCTCTCTCTCTCTCTCTCTCTCTCTCTCTCTCTCTCTCTCTCTCTCTCTCTCTCTCTCTCTCTCTCTCCCCTCGCTATCTCCCTCACTGCAACTTTGCTAGCTCTCCCTCCTCTCTTCCTCCTCCCCCTCCCTTATTATTTTCTTCCTTCTAATCACTCCTGTTTTGTGTGTGCTCATATTTTTTCTTCTTCTTGTGCTGGAATAATGTAATTTTAGAAGATGTTCATCAATGTTTCTTGCGTTCCTTTTTGCTGATAATACTGATAATGATGATACCACCACCACCACCACCATCACTACTACTACTACTACTACTACTACTACTACTACTACTACTACTACTACTACTACTACTACTACTGACAATGATGATGATGATGATGTAAATAATAATAATAATAGAAATGATGATGATGATGATGGCTATTATTATCATTATCACTATCATTACCCTATCATCATTACTATCATTTACCTTTTTTAAAAGATATTTATTAGCTGATTTCTGTATACAGTTGGTGTTGCTGCTGTTGTAGTTGTTGTTGATCTGTTGTTTTTGGTGGCTTGTATTTAGCGGTATTGATAATGACTATTTCTCCACTGTTGGCAACAAAAACAGGAAAATGGCTCAATTTCTAAATATTGTGATAAAGGCTTTATTCTGTTAATTTTGAAAAGCCAAATGGTTAAAGATTTTGTAGCCATTATCAAAACAGCAGCAGGTGGTTCATATCTTCAGATATATGCAAATGAAGTCACGTGTTCCAAAAAAATGTAACAGCATTTCACTGTGACACTGTTGTGCCTATAACTTTAAATGAAAACATGTATTTACAACAAACAGTATTCAGAAGTGAAGTTACTACTTAGTACCAACCATTAGACACAAGGAAACCAAAAACAATTTTTTAAATTATGGGAGTAGGTACCGGCAATAAGTGTGACACTGTAATGCATGTTACCAGGGGGTCATGACAATATCACACAGCCAAGACATTCTGGACCAGTATTCAATGAATGCCTCAGCATCATTAGTTATTGCATGTAGATTAAAGCCATGGAATGGAAAACAGATTGTGCAAAACACAACTCTGATATGGGCCTTTAAAGTTTGTGTGGTAACATTACACGTGACACCAATTATGACATTTGAATAAAAAACAAAGCAAACTGTTGATGTACAACAATACTTTTATTACAGAATTGATGATTACATGGTCATGAACAGTAACTAACAAGAATTATGATTAAAAAAAACTTTCATTTGTTTGTGTACATGGTTCAGAAAAACAAAGAAATATAAAGAAAGAAAACAAAACCTTTCTTCATGTATAAAACATGGTGAACTGACATGAATCATGCAAAAGCAATAAAATCAAGACAAATCAACAAGTAGTTCAGATATAAAGAGATAATTAACTGACTGGAATTTTTTAATCGATAAAGACAATTTAATTTGTTTATGTTTAGTAAGGCAGTGAGTTTGGCCCAGGCCAAAAGCTGTGTGGGGTATTGATGTCAGCTAATTGCCAAGGCCTACACTAGAATGTTGTAATGTTGTAAAATGTTGTTTTGAGATTGCCTTTAGCCATGACAAGCTCTTAATAACAACATGCACTCTCCTGTAATTAAAGGAGAAAAATTCCTCTGAAGTTGCAGTATTGCTGCTTATATGGTGAGGTACTTGGAAACAGTCATACATGCAAACTGCTCATTCAGTGTGCACTTTCATTCTCACAGTGATTCCCAGGTGGGATGAGTGAGTCAGAGTGCACTCTCTGGGTGACCCCCAGAAGGTTACACTTTGGGAACACACAACAACAACACAGTGAGCAGACTCGAAAGTAAGTCTTAATTGTACAAATCATGTGTCACAACACAAATAAAAAAAATTGTATTCAATCAAAACAATACAGCAGAAAGGCACAAACATCAGTACAAGAAGCATAAATCAATGTAAGCTGATGAAGAGCACTCCTGTTAGTACTTCTTAAGTTTTGTCCACTATTTAAAAATCTCCCATTATTTGTGTGTGTGTGTGTGTGTGTGTGTGTGTGTGTGTGTGTGTGTGTGTGTGTGTGTGTGTGTGTGTGTGTGTGTGCAGAGAGAGAGACAGACTGATACAGAGAGAGAGACAGACAAACAAACACACACACACACACACACACACACACACACACACAGAGGGAGACAGAGAATTGTGTGTATGTGTGTTGGGAGGGAGTGGAGACATAGGGGGGGGGGGGGGGAGGAGGGAAGAGAGAGAGAGATGGGTGGAGTGGTGGTTGGAAAGAGCTAACAGCTCTGGTACCATGACAACTTACAGGCACCTGCCGAAAACAAGGTAACAATTGGGGGGGAGGGGAGGAGGGAGAAAGAGAAGTGTGGCCTGGATGGTAGACTGCAGAGAAAGGAGGAAGGGTTCAACAGGTCATTTCGCCAGTGTTGACAGCTCCTGTCACTGTCTGCTCTTTCCCGACGTCACAGACTGAATGGAGGCAACGTTACTGAACAATCTTCAAACTGATTTTGTTTCTCTTCTTATGTTTATTGGCCAATGTACAACGCTGAATATGATAAAAGCAAGATAATGTTTAGAAAAGTTCAACAGATGGTGCCAGTAAAGAAATATGAAATGAGAGCAAACCTTCATTTCATGTGACTCCTTTTTACATTTCCACCACATCTCATTTTTATCAACCACATCAACACAACAGACTCACAGAACAAAGAATACCGACACAAGAACATGCATAAAAAATATTATTTGCCTAATCCATTACAAATTCAGAGAAGTACACCTACCAAAAAATAACTATTTTGCTGATTTGTCCTCAAGACTATTGTTCCACACACACAAGTAACGTGCACTTCCAGCAGAGAGAAGGTGTGACACATGACTCATTTTTACCTAATACGTCACTTTCTCCCGTCAAATTCGCAGAAAAACGTCACAGACGCGTGTTCTATTCCACAGTTCATCGAGGCAAACAGCAAACAGTGGACTGCCCTGTGTGATACAATTTTGCTAAGCACATTAATTCTGCCAGTAACGTGTATTTGATCTGTGACGCAAAAGGGATTTTTTTAGACTACATTTACTCATTTGATTTCAAGTATGAAACTGCAGCTTGATATTAATTTTCGCTCGATAAATAATCGATTTGTAACCAAATTTTTTGCAATTATCATCTGCTGACTTGGTGCTGAAAGCAAAAGTGGGTCATGATCTGTGACGTGGCTGGCAACGTAGGAAACCCGAAATTCACAATCGTTGTTTGTCAAGAAAACTATTTAAAAACACCAGTTCTTTACGTGAGTATTTCAATGCATCTTTAATCTTTAGTTCTATGAAAGAATTTTTGACTAGGGGTTACGATCTTTGCAGTAGTGAGCTTTAGAAGCCAGTAGGGGTAAGCATTCCGGTTTTTCGTCGCCATTTTTATGCCATTTTCGCCAGAAATTTCTCTCTCATAAACATAATTTTCTGTGCTGGGTCTTGTTTCTGCTCGCATTGTTTCCTTGATATATGTGAAATGTATTAAGTGATGATAAATGGTTCAAACATATTTTGTTTAAGTGTAATGGAAAGTTTTAGAGGGTGACCCCCCAATGACCCCAACAGTGGAGAAATAGTCTAATACTTCACATTGATTCTCTGACAGATCTGTATCTATTTTGTTGTTGACTTTTTACATTTTAATCATTGTTGGCTTTCTTCCTTGACTGAGGGCTGAAAGTGAACCAAAAAACTAACAGATTGACGAAAACAACAATTATGTGGGTTTATTCTTTTCCTTAAGTAGAAAGAATTATTCACTCTTTCAGGCTTTCCGTGACAGACAGACAAACAGACATATATACATAGAGACAGACACAGACACAGACACACACACACACACACACACACGCACGCACGCACGCACGTACGCGCGCGCACGCACACACACACAAACACACACACACACAGAGGGGAGAGAGAGAGAGAGAGAGAGAGAGAGGAGGAGAGAGAGAGAGAGAGAGAGATTTCTTTATACCAAGGATAATGGAATAAGCACTCATGTGCTTTTTTACATCCAGTCTCCGTGGGTGGAGATTGATAGACAGACAGACAGATAGATAGATAGATAGATAGATAGGTAGATAGGTAGATAGATAGATAGATAGATAGATAGATAGATAGATAGATAGATAGATAGATAGATAGAAAGGGGCCTAGATAGATGTCGATCAACACTGACTCGTTTTATTATTATTATTTTTTAAACAGCGGTCAATATATTCAAGAATTTTTTGGACAACACATATTCTTTGACATCATCTGGACTTTGTTGACAGTACGAAAAACTAGCTCCTAACCCTCATCCTTCTCATTCTGTTCTTTTACACCTTTGCACTGGAACATTCCTTTATTTTATCGTCTGCCTGACGAATGTCCGTCTGATGAGCCACCAGGGTCACCTTAATACCATGTCTCCTTCATAATGTTTGATTAAGGAAATAAAGAATTTCTTCCCTTGCTGAATTGTGATAAGCCATCAAGGTCACCTTAATACCGTATCTCCTTAATAACGTTTGATTCATAAAATAAAGATTTTTTCTCCCAGAACAAGGGATATTTGCTGAATCTCCATAAATCAAAATGTTTCTTGGGTGGCGGGACAGCCTAAGTGGTTAGAGCGTCGCGCTCGTGATGTGACGGCCCGGGATTGATTCCCCACGGAGGCACGCGTTTTAAGGGATTTTGCCTGTCATAACATGGGGTACAGGATAGCTCAGTGGTTAGAGCACTGGCTCTGCTCTAGCCAGTGTTAAGCAGTAGGCCATTGTGTGCCGGTGGGAAGGGATGAATACATCTTGAAAAAGGCATGCACACCGGTGTCACGTTTTGACATCATGCCTGAAGTCGGAGTCCAGCCACCTTCATGAGGGGTCAAAACGGTAGTGTAGGGAAAATCTGACAGTTGGTAAACCTCGAAACTCGAGCCGAGAAACGAACCTCCTACCCCCTCTCTCCGGTTGATGAATCAATCGAATGAATTAAAAAAAAAGATTTACTTATTAAGTTTTTGGAAAAAGGGCTGGATGAAAACGCCACTATTGTGCGTATTCTTTCCCTTAAATAAAATATTTTCTCTCTGTCTCTGTCTCTGTCTGTCTGTCTGTCTGTCTGTCTGTCTCTCTGTCTTTGCCTCTCTGTCTGTCTCTCTCTGTGTCTGTGTCTGTGTCTCTCTCTGTCTGTGTCTGTGTGTCTCTCTCTCTCTCTCTGTCTCTGTCTCTGTCTCTCTCTCTCTCTCTCTCTCTCTCTCTCTCTCTCTCTCGCCCTTGCTTGGCTACCAGCAAGACGTGGTTTCAGAAGTGAGAAAAGAAATTTCCTATTTTCTACCAGAAAGACCTCCAGTATGCCGGTGACGGGACTACCAGCTTCTCTAGAAACGGTTTTGAACACCTTCCTGCAGGAAATGTCTCTCACATCGTACAAAATCGACGGTAGAGAGAATCAAACTGTTATTGTGTTGCGCCTGTCACCAGCCCACCGGCATCCTGCTACACACAGCCACAGTGACAGTGTTGATAACAGTGTTGTGTACCGTAAGAAAGGGGCAGCGCAAATTGCTAGGGACAAAAGGAGAGTGGAGACACATAAGGTCAGTGTAATGAACAAACAACGTAAACAGTCTGTCTCCCCTTCGAATTTGTTTCTCCCGACGCCCCCAAGTTTATTTTATAACACTGAAAATGAAATTGCCATGGACACGTTCAAAGATAACACGCCCACTGGCCCTCCTCGCTGCGCTGCTAAATCCGCACGTGCAACACGGCCAGCCGTCTCTTCTCCGTCATGCATGCCTGATGTTGACCCAGTGTCAGTGACAGTGCAACCGCACGAGTTGGCGCTTGAGGACTGGAGTTGCGACTCTGACACTGACAAAGATATTGAGGATGAAGATGTCATGACTGTGAGCAGTGAGGCGCCAACAATACCGCCTGTGACACTGACAGAGCACAGCTCTACAGAAGATGCGACAGAGAACAGCCATAGAGCGGAACCACTGGAAACGAATGCCATCGATGAATCAGGAAACAGCACCACTGTGTCACGCGGGATGTTGATGGAACTTTTTCAACAATTTGCAGACTCAATGGACAGGGGCTTCCAGTCATTAAAGGAAACAAATGACGACGGAAATCTTCCGGACACGCCCAGTGACCAGCCAGCAGCACAACCACACCGCTAATGCCGCTCTGTGACAGTTCCTCGGTCCCTGCTACGACATCGGATATTGCCAGTGACATCCACATAAACTATCATAAACAATACCGCGTTTCGGTTACCAATCGCGAAGAATCGTTTATGTTGTACAGTGTTGAAATTTTGTTGTATCTTTCGATTTCGGTCCCCTCCCCCATCTACCCTTTGTTAATGGGTTGAAAAACCTAACGCAATAAATCTTTGTCAATAAATCTTTGTCATTGTCTCTCTCTCTCTCTCTCTCTCTCTCTCTCTCTCTCTCTCTCTCTCTCTCTCTCTCTCTCTCTCTCTCTCGCTCTCTCTCTCTCTCTCGTTAACGATTTTTGTTTTTTGTTCTGAATTTATCGTCAGGTCACTTGATTATTGAACACTACTTTTTTCTGCTTTAAAAAAAAGTGCCCGTTTTTTAAAAAAATATTCTTTTTGATTGTTTCCCCTCACCAATGTCCAAAGAAAAAAATCTTTGTGTGTCTGTCTCTGTGTGTCTGTCTTTCCGTCTGTCTGT
>CM060345.1:33651104-33666104 GCA_030674155.1 Stramonita haemastoma
CTTCTTTTACGCTCTCTCTTTATGACTTTTGCTTTTTCATTCTTTTTTTTTCCTGACATAGATGTGAATAACTTTTCCCGACGCCAATTTCTTTTTCTCATAAAGCAAGCTTTTATTTCTTTTCTCTTCTCTTACCTTACCCACCAATTTGAGAAAATCTCTCTCTCTCTTTATCTCCCTCTCCCCCCCCCCCTCTCTATCTCTCCCTATCTCTCTCTCTATCTCCCTATCTCTCTCTCTCTTTATCTCCCGCTCTCTCTCTCTATTCTCTCCTCTCCCCTCCCTCTCTCTCCCCCCTCTCTCTTCTCTCTCCCCCCCCCCTCTCTCTCTCCTCTCTCTCCCTCTCCTCTCTCTCTCTCTCTCTCTGTGTCTCCCTGTCTGTCTCCCCCCCTCTTTTTGTCTCTCTATCTGTCTGTCTACCCCCCTCTCTCTCTGTCTCTCCCTCTCTGTCTCTCTCTGTCTGTGTGTCTGTGTTCTGTCTGTCTGTCTGTCTGTCTGTCTGTCTGTCTGTCTGTCTCCTCTTCTCCTCCTCCTCCTCCTCCTCCTCCTCCTCCTCCTCTCCTCTTCTTCTTCTTCTTCTTCTTCTTCTTCTTCTTCTTCTTTCTTCTTTTTCTTCTTCTTCTTTTTCTTCTTCTCTCATTTGATTTTTATACTTTGTTCTCAATTTGTCGTTCCGAAAGTTTCAGTTAATTTCCCAACACCAATTTTGTTTTCTCAGACAGTAAGCCTGCTTTTTATACATTACTTACTTACCTCAGTAGTTCTAAAAATCTCTCTCTCTCTGTCTCTCTCTCTGTCACTCTCTCTGTTACTCTCTCTGTCACTTTCTCTGTCTGTCTCTGTCTGTCTGTCTGTCTGTCTGTCTGTCTCTCCATCCCTCTGTGTGTGAATATCTTACCTATAGTCTAATCCTATTTACCATTGTATTGAGAAATGTTTATTCCTATTTTGTATTCTGTATCTTAATAATTATGTGAGGGTGTGTGATGCATCAGATTTTTGTGAACCTTTTATCTAACGATTCTTAGTGTGAGCCCAATAACTCTGTCCAACATAATTTTGATATGGTTATGTACCTTTTTGTGGCTATAATCACAAGATTGATTATGGAATTAGAATGTATAATATGTCCCAAGGTATGTGCCTTATATTCCCCTCTCTCTCTTCTCTCCTCGTCTCTCTTCTCTCCCTCTCTCTCTCCCTCTCTCTCTCCCTCCCTCCCTCCTCTCTCTCCTCTCTCTCTCTCTCTCCATTCCTTCCTTCATCCCCCTCTCTCTGTCTCACTCCGATCCTTCCCCTCTCTTTTTCACCCATTTCTCCACCCTCCTCCCTTTTCCTCACTTCATTTCTCCCTCGCCCTCTCTGAGTTTTACTCCACTCCTCCCTCCCCTTTCCCTTCGCTCTTTCTCTGTCTGTCCTTGTCTGACTGTCCTGCTGTCTTCTCTGTCTGTCTGTCTGTCTGTCTGTCTGTCTGTCTGTCCTGTCTGTCTCTCTCTGCTCTCTCTCTCCTCTCTCCATTCTCTCTCTCTCTCTCCTCTCTCTCTCTCTCTCTCTCCTCTCTCTCTCTCTCTCTCTCTCTTCCTTCTTCTCTCTATTCTCTCTCTCTCTCTCTCTCTCTCTCTGTTACAACAGACACCATCCCAACAGCTGCCCAACGATCTTCAATAATCCAATTTCACCAATCCATTTTCATTTCTCATGTCTAGTCTCTCGCCCCTCCCCTCCATCAAACACACAACACCCCCAACCCACACGTACTCACTACCCGCGCGCAACGTGCACTCATTGCACGCTCTCCTCTCCTCATCTCACACTCACTCCACACTACACACTCGCCATGCACTCTCCTCTCTCTCCTCTCTTCTCCTCTCTCTCTCTCTCTCTCTCTCTCTCCCTCTCTCTCTCTCTCTCTCTCGCAAGCACACACACACATACATGGACACACGCACACACAAAAACTCGCGCAGGCATGCGTACGCGCGCGCGCGCGTCGCGCACACACACACACACACACACACACACACACACCAGTCTAAAATGACTTTTTAGTGGATAACATTAAACCGAACACACATACCACGCACACACGCACATACATACACACCGCGCGCGCATATACAGATCTAAAGACATGATAGATCAATAGTTCTGAAAAAACTACGAAAAGGCAAGAGAGAAGAGAGGAGAGAGAGAGAGAGAGAGAAGAGAGAGACGAGAGAGAAGAGACGAAGAGAAAAAAAATGAACAGAGAGAGAGAGACAAAGAAGAGAGAGAGAGAGAGAGAGAGAAGAGAGAGAGAGAGAGAGAGAAGAGAAGAGGGAGAGATAGAGGGGAGGGAGAGGGGAGAGAGAGAGAGAGAGAGAGAGAGAGAGAGAGAGAGAGAGAGAGAGAGGGAACAGAGAATCAGAGCAGGAGAGGAGATATGAAATAGAGACGGCGGTCTGGAGGTCGAGATCTTCTCTTCTTCTTCTCTTCTTCTTCTTCTTCTCTTCTTCTTCTTCTTCTTCTTCTCTTCTTCTTCTTCTTCTTCTTCTTCTCTCTTCCTCCTCCTCCTCCTCCTCCTCTCTCTTCTTCTTCTTCTTCTTCTTCTTCTTCTTCTTCTTCTTCTTCTTCTTCTTCTTCTTCTTCTTCTTCTCTCTTCTCTTTTTGTTCTTCTTGTCTCTTTCTTTTTTTTCTTGTTTTTTGTTTCTTCTTCTTCTTCTTCTTCTTCTTCTTCTTCTTCTTCTTCTCCTCCTCCTCCTCCTCCTCCTCCTCCTCCTCCTCCTCCTTCCCTTCTTCTTCTTCTTCTTCTTTTCTTCTTCTTCTTCTCTCTCTTCCCTTCTTTCCTTCTCCTTCTCCTTCTCCTCTCCTCCTCCTTCCTCTCTCTCTTCTTCTTCTTCTTCTTCTTCTTCTTCCTTCTTCTTCTTCTTCTTCTTTCTTCTTCTTCTTTTCCTCTCCTCCTTTTTCTTTTCATATTTTTTTGCGTTCTTCTTTATTTCGTTTGTCGTACCCTCAGACAGTACTATTGCAGTCTGTCATATGAGCGAAATGCCCTCCGCTGCCGTTAACGCCTGACGAGTCGGGCCCAGCGCATATGACCAGCATTAAGAGAATTGTTATAACTGAAGTCCCTAAAAAAAAAAAGGTTCGGGAGATGAACCGAAAGGCAGCTAAATAGACAAGAAGGTGTGAAGGAAAAAAAAGGAACACGGCAGAAACATAGAGAGGGATAGAAAAGAGGGAATTCCTAGCACGGAATTTCTAGAAGGTGGGAATGCTATTTATACTGACTTTCCCTCCACCATCCCCATGGGGGATTCTTTTTCTACTTTTTCTGTATGTTCCTCTGAAAAAAGACAGAAAAGAAAGAATTAAATAAAGAACTGAAGAAAACTAGAAGATAAGACAGAAAAAAAAAACGAACAAAAAAAAGACCGAAAATATGAAAAGAGGAAACAAAGGTAAACAGGACAGACAACAAGAGATAACAAATGCAGCCGACACTTTTGACTTTTGTATTGCTGGGAATAAGCAAGGAACTAACACGGTCATAATGAAACAGAGAAATAACAAAGTCATATAATGAAACAGGGAAATAACAAAGTCATATAATGAAACAGGGAAATAACAAAGTCATAATGAAACAGGAAATAACAAAGTCATAATGAAACAGGGAAATAACAAAGTCATATAATGAAACAGGAAATAACAAAGTCAACAATGAAACAGGAAATAACAAAGTCATATAATGAAACAGGGAAATAACAAAGTCATAATGAAACACGGAAATAACAAAGTCACAATGAAACAGGGAAATAACAAAGTCATATAATGAAACAGGGAAATAACAAAGTCATAATGAAACAGGGAAATAACAAAGTCATAATGAAACAGGGAAATAACAAAGTCACAATGAAACAGGGAAATAACAAAGTCAATAAGAAACAGGAAATAACAAAGTCATATAATGAAACAGGGAAATAACAAAGTCATAATGAAACAGGGAAATAACAAAGTCATAATGAAACAGGGAAATAACAAAGTCATATAATGAAACAGGGAAATAACAAAGTCATAATGAAACAGGGAAATAACAAAGTCATATAATGAAACAGGGAAATAACAAAGTCTATAATGAAACAGGGAAATAACAAAGTCATATAATGAAACAGGGAAATAACAAAGTCATATAATGAAACAGGGAAATAACAAAGTCATAATGAAACAGGGAAATAACAAAGTCATATAATGAAACAGGGAAATAACAAAGTCATAATGAAACAGGGAAATAACAAAGTCATGAATGAAACAGGGAAATAACAAAGTCATAATGAAACAGGGAAATAACAAAGTCAATAATGAAACAGGGAAATAACAAAGTCATATAATGAAACAGGGAAATAACAAAGTCAAATGAAACAGGGAAATAAAGTCATAATGAAACAGGGAAATAACAAAGTCATAATGAAACAGGGAAATAACAAAGTCATGATGAAACAGGGAAATAACAAAGTCAATAATGAAACAGGGAAATAACAAAGTCATAATGAAACAGGGAAATAACAAAGTCATAATGAAACAGGGAAATAACAAAGTCATATAATGAAACAGGGAAATAACAAAGTCATATAATGAAACAGGGAAATAACAAAGTCATAATGAAACAGGGAAATAACAAAGTCATATAATGAAACAGGGAAATAACAAAGTCATATAATGAAACAGGGAAATAACAAAGTCATAATGAAACAGGGAAATAACAAAGTCATAATGAAACAGGGAAATAACAAAGTCATATAAGAAATGGAATAACAAAGTCATAATGAAACAGGGAAATAACAAAGTTATAAGGAAACAGGGAAATAACAAGGTCATTGTGAAACCCCAGAAAACAAACAGCTTTGTGACTGTTGTAGCTAAAATCGTAAATGCCCACATACAAGATAGTTCTGCCCTTTCCTCATTTCAAACACGACATTAACATTTTCAAAACACATTAAGAAATATTGTTGTCATTGTCAAAACCAGAAGGAAAATGCATCATGTTAACGTGTGGTGACCCCAGTCCATTTCAAATTGAAGTTTCAGGTTTTCGCTTTGAAAACAAGTATCACATTACAACTTTTATTAAGATTTGAGGTGAAAACTCGGAAATGTGCTTATTGTTGTCGTGGTTACTTTGTTTTAATTTTTTTTTTTGCACGCATTTGCTTGTGCTCGTGCGCGGCGCGCGTGTGTGTGACAGAGAGATGGGGGAGAAAGGAGAGGAGGAGGAGAGGAGAGAAGAGAGAGAGAGAGAGAGAAGAGAGAGAGAGAGAGAGAGAGGAGAGAGGAGAGGAGAGAGAGAGAGAGGATGAGAGAGAGAGAGATTTACTTTTTTATATCGAGATAATGGAATAAGCACTCTTGTGCTTTTTTCCGTCCAGTCCCGTGTGTATGCAGTTTTCTAAATGTCATCTGTTTCCACCGCACACAATGGCCTACTTTACGAAAAGCAGAACAGGATTTAACGTGTGCGCAAGATGTCTTTTGCGTGCTTGTTAAGTGTCATCCAGAGGACTTTTCAAGAGGAGAGAGAGAGAGAGAGAGAGAGAGAGAGAGAGAGAGAGAGAGAGAGAGAGAGAGAAGAGAAAGAAGAGAGAAGAAGAGACAGAGACAGAAGAAGACAGAGAAGAGACAGGCAGGCAGGCAGGCAGGCAGGCAGGCAGGCAGGCAGGTAGGCAGGTTAGCACCGATTTACGGACCAGCGTTCATCATTCAAGGCAGGAGTAAACCAACCACCCCCCCCCCCCCCCCCCCCCGTGATTACAAAAACATCACTTTGACGACAAAACACGTGACGGTTCTGCCCCGGTGAACGAATGAATGATTGGTTGATTGAATGAACGAGCTTTACCGTGATTGGACAAGGTGACTGCCAGCTGACCACACGTTTTCCCTCACCTGTCTTTCTCCTCTCAGTTCACAACGGGAGACAGCGCCGAGGCAAGATGCTGGTTATCTTCAGGGAGGCTTGCAGCATCACTGGTCACGCCTTGAGGGAGACTGCAGTGTCTGTGCAATCCTCAGGTTGGCGCGCCACGACCAGAGAAGTTCCTACACACACTAGGACGCTGGGCAATTAAGGCCTAGGGAGTAGTGAGGTGACTGGACAGAGGAAACTACTGGACAGGGCAGCTGAAGGCTGGACAGTGACAACAGCGGAATTGAATGGCTTCACGTCCACTACATGGTCAAGATTTGGCTCTCGAAAGAAAGGCTTTCTCCTGTCACTTGACAAAAAGGTACGTTTGTGTGTCTCCATGTGTGTTGTTGTTGTTGGGTTTTTGTTTTTGGCATGGAAGGCTATTTTGTGTTCTCCTACCCCTCCCCCCCCCTCCCCCCCCCGGAAAAAAAAATCCCACACAGTCTGTCCTCTCTGACTTGTTTTGTGCGGGAATATCTACGTTTCAAGAATTTGATAACAAAATTTTATGCTGGAAATAAGTTAAGTTTCCGTTTGCAACATTTTCTTTCCTGATAATTGAAAAAAGTTTATATAGTTTATCTTTGGAGTACAGGTCTTTCTGTACGGTAAGAAACGTTACCTTTTCTGGATATGACTGTTTGTGTCAAATACAGTGTAGATTGTTCCATCTTGAAAAAAGATCGCATCGAAAACTTGTAAAGATGTAGGTTATTTTCGCATCGGTGTTTTCACGCCGCCCACTGTGGTGTTCTTGAGTGGAAAAGATGTTTAACTTTGGAAATGGCGTGTCTGTTGTAAATTTATTTGATTTATTTTGGTTTTTAACATCAGTCGCTGCTTTGCATCGGTGTGCACGTTTTTTTTGTGGCCACTTTTTGTGCCGTTAAATTTGCTCTGACAGTAGTTTTTCTTGGTTGAGTAGCATTGTGCGCTACGCTGTGAAATCTGAACATGGATTTGGGGTTATTTCTTTTTTTTTCTTTCTTTACTAATTGATTTATTTAATTAGTCTTCTATATCGAGGATAATGGAGTAAATACTCATGTGCTTTTTTATCATCCAGGATCCGTGCTGATCTCTTAGCGAACATTGACCGTGTGATCTTCCTTTCTTGCATCGTGCCATCGTTGTAACCGTGTGTTGTGTGTGTGTAGTGTGTGTGTGTGTGTGTGTGTGTGTGGTGTGTGTGTGTGTGTGTGTGTTGTGTGTGGTGTGTGTGTGTGTGTTAGGTGTGTGTGTGGTGTGTAGGGTGTGTGTGTGTGTGTAGGGTGGTGTGTGTGTGTGTGTGTGTGTGGTGTGTAGGGTGTGGGTGTGTGTGTGTGTGTGTGTGTGTGTGTGTGTGTGTGTGTGTGTGTGTATCGTGGTGCGCTTGGAAAGTGTAATTCTTGTGCACAACTCGCCCCCCAATACTGAACTTGGCTTCAAATTCGGCCTGCATCATTTCGTTTTGTGGTCAGAGCGTTGCGCTCGTGGTCTGATGGCCCGGGATCGAGCCACACTGAGGTTCAAGGGGATTTGCCCGCTGGAGTTAACATCGGTGCCAACTCCATTCCTTCTAAAATCCTTGGGATGAGACTATAATGTGGTGTGTGTGTGTGTGTGTGTGTGTGTGTGTGTGTGTGTTGTGTGTGTGTGTGTGTGTGTGTATGCGCGTGTGTGCGTGCGTGCGATGCGTGCGTGGAGCGCGTGTGTGTATGCACGCATGCGTAGGAGTGTGTGTGTGTGTGTGTGTGTGTGTGTGTGTGTGTGTGTGTGTGTGTGTGTGTGTGATGTCAAAGTCAAGTCAAATGATTTATTTGTTAGGCCATAAACCCATAGAAGTTGAGTTCACATTCACACAACAGTGTACATTGTGTGTTGCGTGTGCTGTGTGTGTGTGTGTGTGTGTGTGTGTGTGTGTGTGTGTGTGTGTGTGTGTCGTGCGCCGCCGTGTGTTGTGTTGTGTGTGTGTGTGTGAGAGAGAGCATATCTGGTGTGTGTTTAGAATTTTTTTAAAGATTGAAATTGTATGAATTTTAGTGATAAATGTTTTCTATTCATTTTTCTTAAATATGGCTTGTAACTAACACGAATGTCTCTTATTTGAGATATTAGTTTGGTATTAACCGAAGTCCCACGTGCGAAGGCACGCAGAATATCGAGCTCAGACATTAAAGCCCGTTCCACTTTTTGGAAGAGTAGGCTATAGCATGTCGGTAGGAACGGATGACATATTAACCCCAAACACGTGCATACTGGTGTTGGGTTCAGACTTCTCCAAGTCGGAATGTGGCTACCTTATTTGTACCGGGTAAAAACGGTGTGTACACAAAATCTTACCACGTAACGAAAACTGTTTGGCCATATGGACTTGTGATCTGATGTTTATTTCACAAACCATGGATCAGTGGTATAGAGGTAACCACCTGCCTAGAAAGAGCAAAGTCCGGGTTGAAAGTGTGCGGTGGTTCGAACCTTGCTTGGGCCCTTAACTTTGCCCCATCCATTAGACCATGAGTGGTGGTCTGGGTGCTAGTCTTTCGGACGAGACGATAAACCGAGGTCCCGTGTGTTACATACAATTTTGCGCAAGTAAAAACTCGCGGCAACAAGTTAATTGCCCATGGCAAATTCTGTAGATAAAAGCCACTCTGATAGGGAAACAGAGACGGGGAAAAGAAAAAGGGTGGCGCTGCTCTTGTGACGACGCGCTCTCTCCCGGGGAGAGCAGCCCACATTTCGCGTTCTAACCACCGCCCGAGTGGACACTCCCTAACCTAATGGGGGTGCACAGTGCCCTGATTTTCTCCTGTGCTTGTACCTTTACAAAAGGCCTGCCCTCTGGCCTCAGCTGACACATTCGTGTCGAACGTGACACAAATAACATGATCTTTAAACGTTCATATTTGATTTTTATCATTGTATGTACATGAAGAGAATTGAGGCATTGGCAGGCTTGCAATTCAAATGACCGGGAAGATCACCCCCCCCTCCCCCTTAATTCACCATATGCCGCCACCGAGATTCGAACCCACGACTTCATGGACCTGTGGGGTTGAAGTCAGTCTTAATTAACCACCCAGTCACTTCAGAAACCCAACTGCTGCACTGAATTTTTCAGACAGGGAAAGTTGAACCTGGGGAGCCCATCCCTCTCCAGGTAGCGGGTGCATGCTGGGTATGCTGTCATTCATACCGCAGAATGTAGCTGACTTGCTCTTGTAGAAAGTTGGATGAATGCTGATTGTGTGTGTGGAGGTGGCTAGCGTCACCCCTGGCTGTGACTCCTGCCTGGGCATGTTGCAGGTGTCAGGTGTCGGGCAGGAGGGCCTCCTGTTCTCAGCTCAACACACCTGTGAAGAACAGGTGCCGCCCTCGATCTCCAGACCTCGCCTGGAGATGGATGAACTGACTGAACCCAGAATCTGAGGTCAGTTTTTTTTTCTAACTCGGTGTTTTTGCTGAAGTTTTCTTTTTTGTTTGTTTTTGTTTTGTCTACAGACGTCTGCAGCGTCAGTCAGAGAATGTGAGCTACACTCTCAAAATCGCATCCGTAAAATAGATAATGCGCCATTGTGTGTTCCAGTCTTCCCAATGCGCCCATGGCAAACTCACTCTGGGTGGATGTTAGCCGGAGTCTGAAAAATCCTATGACTCTTATGGGTTTCGAACCTGAGACCTTCCTGCATGTGACCCGATGCGGTAACCACTGCACCACGGGGGTTGGTTAGGATTTATTGTGTTCGCTTCTCGGCTAGAGCTTGGATGTTCACCAATGGTGAGTAATTTGTTTTTTTACGTATGCGACCGGTTTTGCCTACCATGAAGGCATCCCCATTCCGACTTCGGGGATAGTGTTCCTGTATGTTTGGGGATTTCTCGATTTTTTTCTAGTTTCTTGGAGCTGCTAAACGTGGCGAAGCCTATATCTCTGCATGGTGCATGCTGGGTTAATGTGTGCTCCATCTATCCATCCATACCACAGGTGCTAGCTGGCTTAATGTCTGTGAAGGATGAGTGCCAGGGACATTGTTACAGGAACATTGCTTTGTCTCAACCCAGGAACTTTGGGGTAAAAAAACCAGACAGCGTTCTTGCAGTTTGAGTGAGCCAACAGCACAATGGATAGTAGTAACTTTCCGTCTTCTTGGGATTTTGGGCATCCGAAGTTGTATCGTTTTGTTTTCGTTCCTCGGTTTGAGCTCAGGGTTTACCCATGGTGAGTTTTGCCCATGTGTGTGACCATTTGCCTACCAACAAGGTAGCCGCATTCGACTGTGGGAATGTCTAAACTCGCCAGTCTGCCGAAGATTTTTGTGTTATCCGTTTCTACCGACAAGCAGTGGCCTACTCTTCCGAAAGGCAGATCAGTTTTAACGTGTGCGCAGAGTGTTAAATGTGCGTTCGTACACGACCTCGATGTAGGGTCTCATCCAAAAAGACTTTTAGGGGAGTGGAGTGAGTGTTTATGCTAACTCCAGGGGAAAATCTCTTTGGACAGGTGTCTGGGTGGGGGCTGCAATGTGGGTGTTCTGATCGTGAGCTGTACATTAACTGCGAGGCGTTAGTTATGTATGTTTTTGTAATTTAAAATGTTTCTTTTTTATCGTTTTTTTTTTGTAATCTAGGGATGATGAATTGAGTGGAATGGCTGGCGTCCTCAGCCCAGCCTGGTTTTTTTAGTCTTAAGGAATGAAATGATTTAGATATTGTGTTATTTAATGTAGGGTTCTTTCAGATGGACAGAACTAAATATTTGAAGATATTAGGTGTTTGTTTTGAACTAAGTTGAAAGCTACTGGAGCCACTGAAATTGAATGAGGTGACAGACAGCCCTGATATGGCTTTGGTGGTGGGTAGGGCTGTGAACAATAATCATATGGAATGGAGTGGGACGCTGTCCCATCCCCCATAATTGAAAAAAATATTTGCCGTAGTAATCATTTATCATAAGGTTGAATAAAACGCGCATGCGCGCGCGCGTGTGCGTGTGTGTATTTAGGACATAATTATCGTGTAACGGAACATTTGAAAACAGGAAGTGAATTAGCAAGAAGCAGGCCTTTTAAAAATAGAAAGTTCATTAAAAAGTTGATCAAATCCAGCAGCTTTTATCCTACTTTCTAATTAAGAATTTACTCAGAGTGCCATCATTTTTTTTCTTAGAAATGGTCTTCACTTGGTTTTACCGTTTTTCACAATGTGTCAGACGATATCTTAGAAAATACCGCACATAGAAATAATTATTCACTTTGTAAACACACGGTCCACGTGTCCTGTGTTGAATCAAGCAGCATAGAAGGTATCGTGATCTACAGTAATGATGATTCTTCTGCTCAGGACAGACCTCTGCTAATCTTCACCCGGAGACCCCTTTCAAGGCAGCTTTTGATTCCTGATAGACGAGGGATGAAGACTGCTGTAGACAACTGGGTAAGGGATTTTACTTTGAAAAGAAATGACTTCTTTAGAAAAAAAAGCTGAACTGGTTTCTGCCACATAAACTCCATCAATAACCCAGTTTTTCTTTTCGAAAATGTGACTATCTTGTCTCCATAATTTGGAGAAAAAAGGCATTGTGTAAAAAAAAAAAAAAAGAAGTCTAGATTAAGTGATCAACGTGGCAGTACTATTTTCTTTCTTCTTTTTTTTTTCTAAACAGGGCATTTTGCAAAAAAAAAAGTGAGTTTTATGGATAATTATCTGAGTCTAAATCCGAATAATGTGTAAAATCTGTAGCATTCAGACTTTTGGCTCAAAAAAGGTCAAGTTTGGCTGCCCGATGTTAAAACCTACCCCCCCCCCCCCTTTAAAAAAAACCGGGTCATTTATTGGGTCAGTGGGTAATGGTGGTGATTTAAGAGGATAGCGTGTTTCTTTGGTCATGATTTTGAATGCTGGGTGTAGAAAAAGTGCCTTGTATTCCCGAAGCGATGTCTTTACACGAACACAGGCAGGAGATAAAGTACTAAAAACTAATGCTGGTTATACGAATTAATGGCGGTTTTTTTTTCTAACGAAATGTTTTCGGAACACCTTGTAGTGTTCTCAAGAAAACAAAAAACTTGGTGAAAATCATACCGCTTTATTATAATTTTTTTTTATTAGTAGTAGTAGTAGTGGAAGTGGTGGAAGTGGTAATAATCGTAGTAGTAGTAGTAATCGTAGTAGTAGTAGTAATCGTAGTAGTAGTAGTAATCGTAGTAGTAGTAGTAGTAGTAGTAGTAGTTGTAAAATGAGACTGGTTTATTATCATCATTATCATTATTATTATTATTATTATTATTATTATTATTATTTATTATTATCATTATTATCATTATAGGTGGTAGTAGTAGCAGCAGCAGCAGCAGCAGCAGCAGCAATAGTAGTAGTAGTAGTAGTAGTAGTAGTAGTAGTAGTAGTAGTAGTAGTGTTAGGCTGTACTGATACAAGTATTGTTCAACTAAATGGACGTCCTCAGTACAGTGACGACTCCCCACCTTTTGTTGGTGATCGGATCACACAGTGTTGAAGTGTGTAACCACCTCACTTCCCCGCCCCCATGGAAACGATAGTTTGAGACAGAAATGAACAATTTCAACATACCACAGACCTCTCCAACATGCCACAGATAACAGACGACACGTAATGTATGTACACGAGTTTATTTCACACACAGCACACTCCATCTTCTTTGGAACCTTTTGCCAAATCAAAAAAAAAAAAAGAAAAAAGAAAAAAAATCAGCTTCTACCAGCTTGATCAGTCGGAAAACTAGATATATCATGTAAGTCTCGCCAATGACACCAACACATACAACAAGAAACTAAAAAGACTGAGGTGGAAGTAGAACCATTTTCATCACAACACACAAAACAAATGAAGAATTCGGTATTGCAAGAAATAAGAGCTAGGTTTCACAATTTCATGATCAAAAATTGTTTTAAAATCGATATTGTGGAGAGAATAACTGGATATGGAGTTGTTTGACCAAAAAAGAACCCCCCCCCAAAACTTAACTAATCAATATTGTGGAAAAAGTTAAGAGCTAGAATAATTATATGATAGTTCAATCACAAAAAGTAACAAAGCAATATTGTAGAAAAGAATAGAGCTAGAATAATGTGATAGTTTAATCATAAAAATAACAAATCAATATTGTGGAAAAAAATAACTGGAATAATTATGTAATGGTTTAATCATAGAAAAATAACAATTCAGTATTGTGGAAATATCAAGAGCTAGATAATTATGTGATAGTTTAATCACGAAAAATAACAAAGCAATATTGTGGGAAAGAATAAGGTAGAATTATTTTTATCACAACACAAAAAAGCGAAGAATTCGGTATTGTAAAAATAAAAGCTAGGTTTAACAGTTTTATGACCAAAAATATTTAAAAAATCAATATTGTGGAGAGAATAACAGCTGGATATAGAATTGTTTCATGACCAAAAAATCTTAACAATATTATGGAAAAATTAAGAGCCAGATAATTCTGTAACAGTTCAATCACCAAAAATAACAAAGCAATATTGTGGACAAAATAAGAGCTAGAATGATTGTGATAGTTTCATCTAAAAAAATAACAAAGCAATATTGTGGGGAAAAATGAGCAAGAATAAGTACGTAACAGTTTAATCACAAAAAGTAACAAAGCAATACTGTAGAAAAGAAAAAGAGCTGGAATAATTGTGACGCTCCACCACATAATGAGACAGAGTGCACCTGAGGTCAATTTTAAGTTATTGACATGTTATCAATGTGCAATAAAGTGGCTATCAAATACAAAAAACAGATTGAAAATCGGACAATTCTGTGCAACATTACTACAAATTGAAATGATAGACTGCAGGATGGGACAAAATGAGAAACGGGCAAGTTTATTTTAGTAACAGATTGTCAGAATGAGTGCTTTGGTATTTTCAAAACACATTTAAAAGCAAAAGGAATAAAAAATTATGCCTTGATATTTCATTATAAGGTAAATAAACAGATCTAGTTTAATAATCAATCAAAATCTCAAAATTGACAACTTGACCCCCACCTGCCTTTAAAGGCTCCTAGCACAAAATTGGGTAATGTGCTAAGCGACTCATTTCGTGGTGAGCGCCACAATTATGTAATATTTTCATCACAATATAACAAATCCGTATCGTGGAAAAGAATAAGAGCTGGAATGATGATGTAATACTTTCATCACAAAAAATAACAAAGCAATATTGTAGAAAAGAATGAGCTAGAATACTTATGTAATAGTTTAAACGCAAACAAATATTATTAAATAAATAAGAGCTAGAATAATTATGTGATTGTGTCAGCACTAAAAATAACAAATCAATATTGTGGAAAAAAATGAGCTAGATATGTAATATTTGCCCCCCCCCCCCCCAATCAATATTGTAAAGAGCTAGATAATAATGTCATAGTTGAATAAAAAGAAAGCAAACCAAACAAAAACAAAGCAATATTGTGAAAGAGAACAAGAGCTAGAGTAAGTATATCACACTTTAATCACAAACAATAACAAAGCAATATGTGGGAAAAAATAAGAGCTAGAATAATTATGTGATAGTTTTCTCACAAAAAATAACAAAGCAAGAATTATGGAAATATCGAGAGCTAGATAATCATGTGATAGTTCCGTCACAAAAAATAACAAAGCAATATTGTAGAAAAGATGAGCTAGAATAATTGTGATAATTTAATCACAAAAAATGACGAAGCAATATTTTGGAAAATATAAGAGCTGGATTAATTATGTGACAATTTAATCACAAAAAGAGCAAATTAGTATTGTGGAAAAGATGAGCTAGATATGTAATAGTTTCCCCCCAATCAATATTGTAAAGACGATAAAAGCTCTCGCTGTATAACCTTTCCACCACCACAAAATAATGCAGTCAATATTGTGAACTATAACAATTTCATAACCACAAAAGCAGTCAACAAATCATGTTGTGAAGAGTATGAGCTGTGTGTGTACGAAATTTCATAACAAAAATTACACAAATCGACATTGTTATGTGATTATGGTTTACGCGAGTTTGACTTCCTCAAAAACAACAATTCACAAATCGATAATAAAGTGT
>CM060345.1:33671104-33688604 GCA_030674155.1 Stramonita haemastoma
GCTTTTCTCCCCTTTGTCTTGCCTTGTAGGACTAGCAGATGTTACTAATAATAGTACAACAAAAAGTGAATTACATCAAACGCTTGTCTCCCCTTTGTCTTGCCTTGTAGGACTAGCAGATGTTACTAATAATAGTACAACAAAAAATGAATTACATCAAACGTTTGTCTCCCCTTTGTCCCACCTGGTAGGTCTAGCAGATGTTACTAATAATAGTACAACAACAAAAATGAATTACATCAAACGTTTGTCTCCCCTTTGTCCCACCTGGTAGGTCTAGCAGATGTTACTAATAATAGTACAACAACAAAAATGAATTACATCAAACGTTTGTCTCCCCTTTGTCCCACCTGGTAGGTCTAGCAGATGTTACTAATAATAGTACAACAACAAAAATGAATTACATCAAAAACTTGTCTCCCCTTTGAGGTGGTAGCAGCTGTAATCACAGTACAGCTACATTGAAATGAAGCACATCGCACACATAATCTCGCCTTTGTCTCCCTTTGTAGGTGGTAGCAGCTGAAGTCCAAAAATAGAACAAAAATAAAAATAATTACACCAATCACTTGTTTCCCCTGTAGGTGTCGTGTCATAGCAGGTCTAACCAAAGCGAAAAAAAGTTAATCGACTCTTTGTCGAGAAATAAAATCAATAGTGACAAAAAAGCCGAAATAGGTAGGCATCTGTTTTGACAGAACAGTTCTGAGTTGTCAACAAAAATAACAAAAAAAAGTAAAATCGGTAGTTGTACAACCTGACAAAATAGTGCATGGACTCAAAACAGACAGAACTGTTTTGTCAAAAAGCCGAATTAGGTAGGCGTCCGTTTTGACAGAACGGTTCTGAGTTGTCAAAAAAAAAGGGAGTAAAATCGGTAGCTTTATAACCTGACAAACTAGTGCATGGACTCAACAACAGACGGACAGGCATCATCCTACTGACATGTGTGTTATATATATGTCACAAGGCATTTGTACTGTAGATGATTATACTAAACAACTCGCAGCTCGCCGTGTCACACGAAATACTAAGCAGTAGATGGATATGTACATGACAAGGTTTATTCTGCCTGTATTTATATATACATACACACACACACATATTACTGGATAAATCACCTGCCTCAGTTGCGATGCACAACCGACACATTTAACACGATCTATGCAAGAGAAGTTAGCAGTCACGCAGACACACACACACACACACACACAGACAAGAGAGAAATATGTACATAATTATGGAGCATGCTCGTGCATGTTATGTTTACAGGCGCACAAGTCTGGTCAGAAGTATAGGAGAAAAAAATTCCACCCATTGTACCATAAAAAAATGTTATGTCGTCATGACTGTCAACAGGAATTGAGCGCTACAAAGGACCCATAAAATTTGAAGCATAATCCACACGCAGGTGATTGGCTTAAGAAAGAAAGAGTAAAAAGCATCAATAGCACGACAGATGAGCAAACAAGCATCGATAAAAAAGGGAGGGGGAAATGGGTAAACAAGCATCTATAATACAAAACGATCAGTAAACAAGCATCATATATTATTTACTTTATATAGGAAAAGATCAGCGAATAAAGAGTAGATCAATGATAAAAAAAAAAAACTGCCTCAGAATAAATGACAGTGACAATACAGGCGAGGGATTAACTCATGGCTTATGGTTCCATACAGTGGGTTTTGAGTGTGTGTTTATTGATTATCATCAAAACTTTTGTTTGTCATAAAAAATCGTTTTAACAGGCGTGTAAACTCATGGCTTTTATATTTATTTCTTTGATTAAAATCCAAGCTTTCGTTTGACATGAAAAAAATCGTTTTCACAGCCAGGTAAACTGATGACATTTTTGTTTTATTTCTTTGGTTAAAATCCAAGCTTTTGTTTGATATATAAACAAGTACAGTGGTGTCGACTCGTCAATTTTTTGTATTTCTGAGAGTAAAATCCAAGCTTTTATTTGAAAAAAAAATCGTTTTAACAGCTGTGGTAACTTATCACCGTTTATTATTTTTTTTATTTAAGCCAAAAGTTAAGGATTTATAAGCTCATCGCTTGTGTTCGCTTTTTCGTTCCGTTTTTCTTGAATGTAGATGATAGACCTAGCCCTGTTATTTGATCAAAACGATGACTTCTTTTCCAACAAACCGTGTTCTCTGCAATTGTCTGTTGTCGCTATATTTGAAGCAAGATGTCGAGGTTTTCAGTGGAAAAAAAAAATTGAGAAAAGCCCGAACACGTTAAAAAAAATGTTTTATTTGTTTCGAGGATAATAATGTTTGTCATACATATGGAACTTTGCCGTTCACTGCAATGAATATTGTCAGATGATAGGCTAGTCTGTCTATTAACTACTGCTTGGCAGTGATAGATGAATACTGCTTCTGAATTCTTCATGCAAGAAGTTAATAGAACAAAATTGTGGTAGTAGTAAACATTATTTCAAACTGTCACCGCGAAGTTCATTATCAGCTTTTTAAAGACCTCACCCTTACCCATTTCAAGATTTTTGTTAACCATCAGTTTTGGTGATAACTCTTTTTCAGCAGGTAGTATTAATATCGTATTAGAAAAAAAGAAAATATGTTGAAAAAATCTTTTCTATTGCTTCTTTCTTCTTCCTCCTCTTTTTTTCTTGTCCAACACTCAGAAAGACGACAGCGTTGTTTGTCATTTGAGAGAAAATACGTTGCGCTGCCGTTAAGCGCCTGACGAGTCAGGCCCTGTGCATCCGACTTTGTGTGGGAGAGAGAATTGTTATACTTAAACATTCCTTTTCAAAACAGCTCAGCGACATTATTGCCCCCCTCACCCCCCCCACCCACCCCCTTTTTGTTCTTGAAAAGGTCGCGAAGGGTCAGAAAATCAGATGACCCTATTTCAGTAACATAGATCCAAAGATCAGTATATCCCGGGGTCAAATTAAGGTCTTAGGGCCAAGAGGTGAAGGTGGAGTAGGGTCAAGGTGAACAGAACCCGGATTGTAGATCCTGGGAGTGGTAGGCATCAGAAGAAAGAAAGAAAGGCCTGTGTGGACACTGTCTGCTTGTTTCAGGGCCACGAGTCCGGCATCCACACATCCCACGGTCGGTTGACAGTCGCCACTGACAACACTCCATGTTCAGGTTAGTATCCATTGACCCACACAGTGACACCTTGCCTTTATCGATCACACAGTGACACCTTGCCTTTATCGATCACACAGTGACACCTTGCCTTTATCGATCACACAGTGACACCTTGCCTTTATCGATCACACAGTGACACCTTGCCTTTATCGATCACACAGTGACACCTTGCCTTTATCGATCACACAGTGACACCTTGCCTTTATCATGATCAACGGACACTTCCATGAAGGGACACCTTGCCTTATCGATAGAGAGATTACAGTGATACCTTTCCTTTATCAATCACACAGTGACACCTTGCCTTTTAAAGAGATCACACAGTGACACCTTGCCTTTATCGATAGAGAGATCACACAGTGACACCTTGCCTTTATCGATCACACAGTGACACCTTGCCTTTATCGATAGAGAGATTACAGTGATACTTGTCTTTATCATCACAGTGAATGCCTTTATAGAGATCACACAGTGACACCTTGCCTTTATCGATAGAGAGATAACAGTGAACCTTGCTTTATCAATAGATAGACACACAGTGACACCTTGCCCTTATCGATAGAGACCACACAGAAAATAGTTGGGAATCTCTACAGTCCTGGAGGAGGAGGGAGGGGGAGGTTCTGCAACGATTCGTCAGAAAAAGGTAGTTTGTAAAAATGGGAGGAAGGAGGGGGGAGATATAGATTACCCCCCCCCCCCCCCCACAAAACTGAAATTCAGTTGACTCAAGTACGATTAAATGATGCAAACGTAGATAAAAGGCATTGTATACTTTGTAAAAATAACAACTGGGATTCTCAAATGCGATAGTAAATTCCAAAGGTATAATAATTATCAGGTCACGCCAGGGATTGTCCAGTGAACGGGGGATATAATCAGCACATCTAGTCCATACAACACGTTGCCATAGTTGATGTGTGAGAGATTATAGAGAGAGATCACTGTAGTAACGTCATGGCAGGGTAACTAAATACAACATGAGAGATCACTTGATAAAACTAACAAAACTGCATGTACACGGGGACTGGATGTAAAAAAGCACATGAGTGCTTATTCCATTATCCTCGAAATAAAAAAGAAAAAGAAAACAGAACATAGATCCCCGAAGATAGGGTCCTGGCAGGGATTAACTCAATACACCATACAGAAAAACAACACACACACAAAAAAAAAAAAAAAAAAAAAAAACACCCCCCCCCCCCCAACCAGATTTCTAGCGGACATTGCTCTGCACTGTGCAGGAATGTAATCATGGAAAAGCAAGATGCTGAGATATCGGGGAATGCTTGAACTTGGAGGCATCTGACCGTTTGGGGACATCCAGACATTTTCCGAGAAAACAAAGAAATCTGTGGACAATGTTGTAGCAACAGAGGAAACAGAAGAAAGGCCTTTGTACAACAGTGGCAAAGAGGAATACTGCAGTATGGAGCAGACTAGACCTCGGAAAGTAGAAATTTGGGGAATTGAAATATGGAAAATATCTTTGAAAAGCCGTAGCATTTGGGGAAATAATGAGAAAATATCTTTGAAAAAAGCTAGCGGATAGCATTTGGGGAAAGAGAAGAAAATCCTTTACTTCAAACAGCCCGTAGCAATAAGGGAAATTGATAAAATCCTACGTTTCGGAGTCCGCACCATTTGTGGAAATACGAGAAAATTATGTAACTCGGAAAAGTTCCTAGCATTTGTAAAATGTAGTGATTTTTTGAAATTTGGGACAATCCTATAGGTTTGAACGGTCTCAAAACATTTGAGGAAAGGTGAAAAATCCCAAAATTGTGGATTTTTGCAAGATTTTGGAAAAGAGCAAAGTGAACTTCAGTTACATTGTAGCATCGAAGAAAATATGAAAACCCAACTGGATACAATCCATATCTAAGTATGTAGTGAAATTTCGGCAAAATGTAGGAACACGGAAATAGTGATTGTAGGCAGATTTCAGCCGTGATTGGTAAGGTAGGGGAGAGAGCGAAAGAGGGGGGGGGGGGGGGATGTATGGATAAAGACAGAAAGGGGTGATAGAAAAGGGGAAATGTTGCATGAGTCAACTTTGACCCATGGTGCAGCCTTCGGGAAAGTATGACAAACTAAAGGGAAATGGAGGAACATGAAATTTTGAATCGTGTAGTACTTTTCAAAACTCTCCGAGCTTTAAATAATGAGGTAACGTCAGGAACATTTCGCCGTAATAGTACTTCATAAGATGATAATTATTGAAACACGCTTCACAGCAAAATGCATTGGCGTATCTTTGAACAGGAACGGGGAAGGAAGAAAGGACTGCCTTGTAATATTGTGAGAGATGTAGGGAAAAGTTGAGAGTAGGATTCCCTTTTGATCTGCCTTGAAACATTTGGGGAAGAAAGTAAAACATTGAACAAAGCAGCTCAGTGCAGTTCATCTCACAGAGAGGAATGGGGGACAGTATAGGAAGAAGCCAGCAAACCCAGCAATAATTTCATGTTGGGGAAAACGCAGACACTGATACTTGGACAAGGTCAATTTTGGGAAAAAGTGAAACAAAAATAAAATGCTGTAAAACGATCTCAGGGATTTGGGAAAAGTTGCGGAAACAAAAGTTGGGATACCGTTGTAGCATTTTGGAAATGTGGGAACATGCTCAGACTTGAACGTAAGCTGAATGGGAGGGAATTGTGTGCTCTCTCTCTCTCTCTCTCTCTCTCTCTCTCCTCTCTCTCTCTCTCTCTCCTCTCTCTCTCTCTCTCTCTCACGCATACGCACACGCACACGCACACGCACTCACACACTCTGAAACTTGTCTTCTAACAGTTGAGCTGGGAAAATTGGGATGATAGTCCAGGACAGACTATTCAGGAATGCCAGGGAAGCGTGACGGATAGTTTTGTAACGTGTCGGGAGAGATGGGACGGGACGGGACGGGACGGGATTGGATTGGAAGTAGACAGCTTTGAGCTGGATTGTAACACATGAAGGGGAAAGAAGGGAAAAAAGAAGTTGTCGGTATGTGTGTAACATGTTGGTAACAACCCCCCCCCCCCCCCTTACAAATAATGTACTTATGTTTGTAACACGTTGGTGAAAACCAAAACAAAAAATAGGTAGTTTTTGGGAACTGGAAAGCTATTGGTATTTTTGTAACATGTTGTTACCCCCCCCCCCCCCCCCAACAAATAATGGGTACTTTTTGTTTGGGAACTAGAAAGCTAGTATGTTTGTAGCATGTTGGTGAAAACCTCCCACAAATAATGGGTAGTTTTTGTATATTTGGGAACTAGAAAGGTATTGGTATTTTTGTAACATGTTGTTACCCCCCCCCCCCCAACAAATAATGGGTAATTTTGTATAAAACATTTAGAAATGTGTCGGTATTTTTGTAGCACGTGGAACGAGGGGCATTTCATCGCTGTGTTTTTGTAACATGTGGACAAACATGAAGAAAATGAGATAAAAAAAAACAACGGCACTTCAACCTGAAGGCAAAACTGGAAAGTAGGTAGAAAGCAGCAGTTTTTTTGTTGTTGTAACTTTGTATGAAAAGATTATAAAAAAAACAACCCACAAAGGTATGGGTAGTTTAGCATGTAGGTGGTAACATAAGACCGTATTTTTGTAACATTTGAGAAATGCAAGACGATAATTAGCCTCAGTCTCATAAAGTCAGCTTCTAGTATTAAAACATGTTGAAAAGTCTTGAAATATACTGGCCGGTAAAACTACAGGGCGATGTTTGATTGCACAAAAAACACACTTAAGCTACTGAAGACCTTGAAGAGTTTGGTGACAGCTGTAGAAATAGAAAACTGAGCAATGTTGTTTATTTGGGGAAATAGGGTAAGAGTACGTTAAACATCACATTAGCGAAATGTGTAAACTATTTTGGGTAAACATAGTACTTTAAACTGACATTAGCGTAATATTTGGGAAGTAGGGAAAGGGTACTTTAGACGTGACATAACCGAAATTAACTTTATTTGGTAAAATAGGGTAAGGATTGTCAAGCATTTAGCAAAATCTGTAAACTGTTTATTTGGAGAAATAGGGTCAGGATTCTCAAACAGAAAATTGGCGAAATGTGTAAACTGTTTACTTTGAGATATGGGGTAAGATTACTTTAAACATAACATTTGCGAAACGTGTAAAATATTTTGAGAAATGGGGTAAGATTTCTTTATAACATAACATTAGCGAAACGTGTGAACTATTTTGAGAAATGGGGTAAGATTACTTTAAACATAACATTAGCGAGCTGTGTAAACTGTTTATTATTGGGAAATAGGAAAAAATTCTTTAAGCATAACATTAGCGGAATGTGTAAACTTTATTTCAGGGATATAGGTAAGAGTATTTTAAACATAACATTAGCAAAATATGTTTATTTTGGGAAATGGGTAAGACTAAGCATAGCATTAGCGAAATGTGTAAACTGTTTATTTGGGGAAATAGTTAAGAGAACTTTGAACATAACATTAGCGGAATGTTTAAACTGTTTAATTTGGGGAAAATAGGGAAAGAGTACTTTAAACATAACATTAGCGAAATGTATAAACTGTACGTGAAACGTAACACAACGTGTAAACGTAGTAGACGTGGTAGTATTGGGGAAGCTAAAAAGACAGTGACATGTCGAGCATTGCACCCACAGTTAGACAAAAGCGACAGTTAGAATGTGGTATATAAGTATGGAGTTTAGGCCGAAGCAGTTTAAAGGCTCTAGGAAACGTGTAATAAACGATCTTACAAAAAAAAAACCCACTAAAAAGGAAAACCACACAATCTTGATATGTTGAACGTGTTGTAAATAAACATACCTGTAAAGGGATTGGTAGATTTTTTTCCACCAAAAGCATTGAAAGTTTTGGCTTTGTCAAATTGCAGAGCAATGCGTTAAAATCTTTAGGAAATGAAAAATTCCATGCCCTCCATACTGATTTCAGGACACGTTTGTCTGACAATGCTGCCAATGTACTGACACATGACTTTGTACATCAAAAGAAAAAAGATTTAAAATGGAATGCAGCAAAACCCCCCTTCCCCTCTTTCTTCAAAAAGAAAAATGGAATGCAACAAAAATCACCCCCCCCTCCCCCTCTTCAAAAGTTACATTTTTACATATGTACACACCGACCCCTATCAATGACAGGTCTGTCTTTGTCAGGTTTTTCTAGGATCCCCCCCCCCCCTCCCTCTCCATTCCAAATAGAACAGCTGGGATTTCTATTTTGCTGTGGTATAAGTTAACTATGTTATGTACAGAAAAAGGTATAATAAAATGAATTGTTAAATCTTCACGTCACACACAATATACACACATACACATAACCATTCTTGTTCTTGTGATTTCAATTCAGGCCATTTTAATGGGAAAACAAACCCTGAACAGCTAGCCGTATTATCATCACATAATAATAATAATAATAATAATAATAATAATACACAGGAAAAAAGGTAAATTCCTTGCGATGTTTCATCACGTCACTTTTCTCCACACAACACAAAACATAACACACACACACACACACACACACACACAAGGACAATAATTTGCCAGGTTTGATAGTTCAGCGAGTCATGCATGTACACCTGATAAAATGGACCCTACTCGTTACAGGCGATGGATGACTTGGTGTGTTCCCAGATGCAGCATACAAACAAATGTCTGTCTCCCTGTAGTTAGTGCCCGACACAAGATTAGCAGAACTTACCAGCTTGAGACACTGAACAAGTCATACAGTTCTTCTTGTCCATGTTCCAGTGAAACTACAGATTCAGAGCAATTCATCGTCTTAGGTCTTGAGGCTAGGGTGGATTTGGAGAGGGGGGTGGATTTGGAGAGGGGGGTGGATTTGGAGAGGGGGGGTGGGTCTGTTTCCATGGAGCATCGGTGTCCTACAAACAGTGCTCAGTGCAGTTTTAGCTTTGCAAAACAAGCTTTAAAAAAAAAATATGAAATGACGACTTTTCTTTTTTTTTCTTTTCATAAGACACATCAGAGATGACGTAATTGTACAGTGATGTCTTCCCTGTGCAGGATGAAGGATGACGTGGGAGGAAGGCCCGCGGTGACGTCAGCAGCGCGAGAGTGACGTCATGGTGGTGATGGAGGTGGTGCGGCTGGCGAGGTGGGAGGAGGGGTGGGGTAGCGGCTCTCGTACAGCGGGTTGGAAAAGGTGATCTCCGGGTCTGGCTCTCCGGGACTGAAAGCAGAGAGAGAGAGAGAGAGAGAGAGAGAGAGAGAGAGAGAGAGATGAGAGAAGGCTGTGAGAGAGCAAGGCATGAAGCTCAGAATGGCACACACACAACACACACACAAAAACCAGATGGAAAGTCATCATCAACAGATAATCAGCATAGAATGCAAAGGACAAGCAGATTGAAATAAATCCAACTGAAATCCATCAACAGAAATTCAGCATAGAAAGCACAAGAGAAAGCCAGATTGAAATAAATCCACGGATATTTCAGCTCAGAACACAGAAGAAAAAAGCTACTTCAGTAGAATCCCAGCAAACATTTCAGCAGAGAAAAGAGAAGAGAATCTACTTACAGAAGAACCACGCAAACATTTCGGCACAGAAATGGCGACCAAAACAGGCTACAGGAGAGGAGTGACCAGTTTGATAGGAATGGAACCTGCGACTTTAGACATGTACATACCCACTTGCCCAACCTCTCTTAACTGAGGAAAGGAATCGTACAAAATAGAAAAAAACGAACCCCCTTGAAAGTGTCTGTGCATTGAAGTGCATTTGACAGTATATAAGTAAATCATAAAAAAAGACAGACATGACAACAAAAGCCTTTCAAAACTAACAAGACGAGCATGATTCTACGTCCTACTCTTTGTCACATTCTTTTCTAGATCACCAAATATCTTTCATAACCAACTGTAACCAATTTCTTTTGATTTTTGATTTTTAAACTAACAGTAACCGATTTTTTTAAAACAAAGAACTTAGTAACCCATTCTTTTCTAACCAAACTTAACAAACTTTATAAAACTAAACCGAGTCGAGCGAGCGGAACAGAAGCCGGCGCCGAAAAAAAAAAAAAAAAAGGGAAAAGAAACCGGAAGCGAAAAACCGAAACGGAATGTTCATTTCGAAATTCAACTCGAACCACCCATCGTTTGCCTACCATCTATCATCCTAACGTCACATCAAAATTAACGACATATCACATCATCGAAATTAGCATAACATCATCCAAACTAACGACATATCACATAACCCAATGTAAACATCACCCCATTGTATAAACATCACCCATCTACTAATTCCATCACTAACATCCCATCTACTAAATGCCCATCTACTAACATCACCCATCTACTAATGTCCATCTACTAACATCACCCATCTACTAACATCACCCATCTACTAACATCACCCATCTACTAACATCACCCATCTACTAACATCACCCATCTACTAACATCACCCATCTACTAACATCACCCATCTACTAACATCACCCATCTACTAACATCACCCATCTACTAACATCACCCATCTACTAACATCACCCATCTACTAACATCACTCCATCTACTAACATCACCCATCTACTAACTCACCATCTACTAACATCACCCATCTACTAATGTCCATCTACTAACATCACCCATCTACTAACATCACCCATCTACTAACATCACCCATCTACTAACATCACCCATCTACTAACATCACCCATCTACTAACATCACCCATCTACTAATGTCCATCTACTAACATCACCCTGCTACTAACACCACCCATCTACTAACATCACCCATCTACTAACATCACCCATCTACTAACATCACCCATCTACTAACATCACCCATCTACTAACATCACCCATCTACTAACATCACCCATCTACTAACATCACCCATCTACTAACATCACCCATCTACTAATGTCCATCTACTAACATCACCCATCTACTAACATCACCCATCTACTAACATCACCCATCTACTAACATCACCCATCTACTAATGTCCATCTACTAACATCACCCATCTACTAACATCACCCATCTACTAACATCACCCATCTACTAACATCACCCATCTACTAATGTCCCATCTACTAACATCACCCATCTACTAATGTCCATCTACTAAATCACCCATCTACTAATGTCCATCTACTAAACATCACCCATCTACTAACATCACCCATCTACTAACATCACCTATCTACTAACATCACCCATCTACTAAATCACCCATCTACTAATGTCCCATCTACTAACATCACCCATCTACTAATGTCCATCTACTAACATCACCCATCTACTAACATCACCCATCTACTAACATCACCCATCTACTAACATCACCCATCTACTAATGTCCATCTACTAACATCACCCATCTACTAACATCACCTATCTACTAATATCACCCATCTACTAATGTCCATCTACTAACATCACCCATCTACTAATGTCCATCTACTAACATCACCCATCTACTAACATCCATCTACTAACATCACCCATCTACTAATGTCCATCTACTAACATCACCCATCTACTAACATCACCCATCTACTAATATCACCCATCTAACTAATGTCCATCTACTAACATCACCCATCTACTAATGTCCCATCTACTAACATCACCCATCTACTAATGTCCATCTACTAACATCACCCATCTACTAATGTCCATCTACTGAACATCACCCATCTACTAACATCACCTTATCTACTGACATCACCCATCTACTGACATCACCCATCTACTAATGTCCATCTACTAACATCACCCATCTACTAACATCACCCATCTACTAATGTCCATCTACTAACATCACCCATCTACTAAGTCCATCTACTAACATCACCCATCTACTAATGTCCATCTACTAACATCGCCCATCTACTAACATCACCCATCTACTAACATCACCCATCTACTAATGTCCATCTACTAACATCACCCATCTACTAACATCACCCATCTACTAATGTCCATCTACTAACATCACCCATCTACTAATGTCCATCTACTAACATCACCCATCTACTAATGTCCATCTACTAACATCACCCATCTACTAATGTCCATCTACTAACATCACCCATCTATTAACATCACCCATCTACTAACATCACCCATCTACTGACATCAGCCATCTACTAACGTCACCCATGTACTAACATCCCCCATCTACTAACATCCCCCCCTACCCTTCCCTTCCCCCCTACCCTTCCTCCCTACCCTTCCCTCCCTTCCCCCCTACCCTTCCCTTCCACTCCCTTCCCCCCCTACCCTTCCCTCCCCCCATCTACCCTTCCCTCCCTTCCCCCCCACCCTTCTCTTCCCCCCTACCCTTCCCTTCCCCCCATACCCTTCCCTTCCCCCCTACCCTTCCCCCCTACCCTTCCCTTCCTACCCTTCCCCCCTACCTTTCCCTTCCTACCCTTCCCCCCCTACCCTTCCCCCCTACCCTTCCCCCCTACCCTTCCCCCCTACCCTTCCCCCCTACCCTTCCCCCCTACCCTTCCCTTCCCCCCTACCCTTCCCCCCCCCTACCCTTCCCCCCCCCCTACCCTTCCCCCCCCCTACCCTTCCCCCCCTACCCTTCCCCCCTTCCCTTCCCCCCTACCCTTCCCCCCTACCCTTCCCTTCCCCCCTACCCTTCCCCCCCTACCCTTCCCCCCCCCTACCCTTCCCCCCCCCTACCCTTCCCCCCTACCCTTCCCCCCTTCCCTTCCCCCCTACCCTTCCCCCCTTCCCTTCCCCCCCTACCCTTCCCTACCCTTCCCTGAATACTTACATTTTGAAGCCCGACACATTCTGTGTGCTGACACTGGTCAGTCTGAAAAGAAAATGAGATAATGAGCATATATATAACAATGTATTTCTTTGATGTACAAATAAACTGATCCCACTTTGAATTCACACTCTGCGTGTGTGTGTGCTTGTTTGCTTGCTTTTTTACATCCAGTCCCCGTATGTATGCGATTTTGTACACAATGTCCTTCTCTCCCCCCCTCCCCTAGGCAACAAGGGGGTGACCCTAGCAAAATTCTGTAGCAAAAAGCCACTCTGATAGGGAAACAAATACAGTTGCATGCAAGAAAAAATGGGTAGGCGCTGCACTTACGGCGACGCGCTCTCCCTGGGGACAGCAGCCCGAATTTCACGCAGAGAAATCTGCTGTGACATAGTGATACAAAATACAAACAAATGCGGACGCTAAACCCTCTCATCCTAAGGACTTTTGGGGGGGGAGGGGTCGGCACTGATGTTGACTTCAGAGGAAATATCCTTGACACGAGATTCGAACCTGGGTCAGCAGATCACGAACACATCACTCTGACCACCAGGCTATTCCGTCCCTTATGGAGACGGGTGTCCACTACTGTAGGTCAGAGAGGGAGGCAAGGCAAATTCTTTTATTTCGAGGATAATGAATGATCACTGATGTGCTATTTTACATCTAGTCCCCACCCTAATCGGGGATTACATCAAATCAAAACCAACCAACCTGTAACGATAATAAACCAACAAATAAGAGACGCGATGTAGGCACAGAATATGATAATAGAATAACATAAGCGAAAACACAGAACTAAAAATTAGAAATAAGCAATCAAATGATCATTTTATAGAAAAACAAAATAAAAGTAGTACTAAACATAACGACCTAGCAACTGAAAACATTTCACAATCATCTGTCCACAAAATTAGTCATAGACCTATAAATCATATTTTGGTAGTAGAGGGGAAAAAAACTAAATAAAAAAAACCTTAACCAATGCGCTCATTTCGGGGAAGTATCACCAATAACATATTACATATTCCCCCCAAAACAAATTACATAAACATATGTCCAATCCAAAGATGTTGCTTAGAGCCCCAAACATATGTCCCAGATTACAAAAAACAAAAAGACCAAAACAAATGATTCGCACTTACACACATATCAGAGAGAGAGAGAGAGAGGAGAGAGAGAGCAGTTTGGTTATATGGTATTATAGTATATAAAATGTCCAAATCTTATGATTTTAGTCACACATACAAAAATACATAATCTTATCATAATTATGTTGGACATAGTTCTTGGGAGGGAGATAGAGGGAGAGGAGGGGGGTGGGGTGGCAGTGTCCGCTACTCACGTGTCTTTCTCGTACAGCGACAGTTCCTCCTCTGTGAAGGTGTAGTTGGGCAGGGCTCGGCGCTTGGGGGAGCGTTTCCTGCACGTCACACAGCACAGACATCATCAGACAACAGCAGATATCATCAGACATAATCACAGATAACAGCAGAAACAACAGCAGAGATATCATCAGAGACATAATCACAGATAACAGCAGCAGCGCCTTGCATGAAGGCCAACAGACAAAAAAAAAAGCCAAACACTTTCATTCTGAACATAATCCCGGAATCGGAATGCAGCTACCCTCACGGTGGGCAAACGCTTATGTACGCTAAAATCTTTGGATATCTAGCTTCCGAACAAAAAATTAAAATAAGCAAACAGAGCTTGGATGCTCTTTGGTTTATAATCTAAAGGAACCGGGCAAACAGGTGTAGAGAATAGTTTCGTTACCGTGTCTATCACAACTAAAACTGTAAACAATTTATATACCACTTTTCATTTATTAATTTTATTCTTTCATATCGGATAATGTAATAAGCACTTTTGTGCTTTTCTATATCCAGTCCCTGTGTGTATGCAGTTTTGCAAACTGTCATCCGTTCCCACCTGCACACAATGGCCTACTCTTTCGAAAAGCGGAACAGGTTTTAACATGTGCACAAGATGTTCTGCGTGCGTTGGCACACGGGACCTCAGTTTATAGTTTCATCCGAAGGACTTGTGGGGGAGTGGATTCGGGCATGTCACAAGATCAAAAGGACTAGCAACAACAATACTGCAAGGCACTAAAGAAACAGAGGCCGAGAGAGGAATGGCGGAAACTGGGTTGTCAAGTCTTCATGGGTGCCCCCACCGGTCACCAGACTTAAGGGAGGATGGATGGATAGATAGATAGATAGGTAGATAGATAGGTAGATAGATAGGTAGATAGATAGGTAGATAGATAGGTAGATAGATAGATAGATAGATAGATAGATAGATAGATAGATAGGTAGATAGATAGATAGATAGATAGATAGGTAGATAGATAGATAGGTAGATAGATAGATAGGTAGATAGATAGATAGGTAGATAGATAGGTAGATAGATAGATAGGTAGATAGATAGATAGGTAGATAGATAGATAGATAAATGGATCTTACCTGTAGTGCGTGTAGTGTTAAGGCATGTATATGTGGTACCTGAGTATCTACCTGTGACACCTGCAGTATTTACATGTGGAACCTGTAGTATCTACATGTGATACTTGTAGTATCTACCTACCTGTAGTGCCTGCAGTATCTACCTGTGGCCTTACCTGTAGTGCCTGCAGTATCTACCTGGTGTACCTGTGTCCCTTACTTGTAGTGTCTGCAGTGTCTACTTGTGGTACCTGTATATCTACCTGGTGTACCTGTGTCCCTTACTTGTATATCTACCTGGTGTACCTGTGGCCTCACCTGTAGTGCCTGCAGCATCTACCTGCATATCTACCTGATGTACCTGTGCCCCTACTTACCTGCAGTGCCTGCAGTATCGACCTGTATGTCTACCTGGTGTACCTGTGCCCCCTCCTTACCTGTAGTACATGCAGTATCTACCTGTGTATCTATATTACCTGGTGTACCTGTGGCCTTACCTGTAGTGCCTGCAGTATCTACCTGTGATACTATAGTATCTACCTGTGGTACCTGTAGTATCTACCTGGTCTACCTGTGGCCTTACCTGTAGTGCCTGCAGACGAGATGAGGACTGCCAGCACCAGCAGCAGCAGCAGCAGCGACACACCACCAGTGTCCACATGGTCCGCACAAACCTCACCGACACCTCGCCTCCCGCCTCAGCACCGGGCCGCTGTACTCTGGGTGGTCTCTCCTGCACACACACACAGAGGCGCACGCGCACACATATGCAGACACGCAGGCACACACACACCACATTGTATATATATATATATATCTATATCTATCTATCTATCTATCTATCTATCTATCTATCTATCTATCTATCTATCTATCTACTCTCCTATATATATATATGTATGCACACGCACACACACACTGTATTGTATTATACTGCACTGTATTATATTGCGTGTATTATACTGCAGTGTATGTACTGTGTTGTATTAAACTGTATTGCATTGTATTACATAGCATGTATTGTACTGTATTGTACTATACATTGTTTTTGTACTATATATTATTGTGTTGTACTGTATTGTATCGGACTGTATTATACTGTTTTGAAATCGTACTGTATGCATTGTATTGTACTGTACTGTATTGTGCAGTAGTGTATTGTACTGAAGTGTATTGTATGGCGCTATGCCCCGTGGGGATGCCGGGGGCCTGTCAGTATAAACAGCATACCCACATTCAGGAAATTCTGTGCCAGAAATTTCCTCTTTTCTATCATTCTCTGTTTCCATCTGTCACCACCTTTATGTTCTACCTTCTTGGTCCATCCTCCTGCCTTTTTCCCCAAGAAAGACTTAAATGAAAACAATTTTCTCTTATGCCACAGTCGGATGCCCGTGCGCTGGGCCTGACTTGTCAGACGCTTAAGGTTTGACACGGGTCCAAAAGTGTCCCAAATCATGTTGATTTTTTTTTTAGAATAAAAATTGCTGGATACATTTATGGATCTTTCTCCATGTGTGAATTGAAAGAATTCAGGTTGTAAAACATGTCTGTAGAAACAGGTTACTTCTACTTGTTATAGACAAAAAGGTTTAGAAGTTTAGTTTTGGTGGCCATATTGGATTGTTTCCATGGCAACAGTGCAGAAAACGGAGGAGTTCTTTGATTTTTATGCTTTACAAGTGAAGCCCTTTCAATATATGGCATAATTTTTAACATGGGCTTGTTAACAAAATTTTATCAGTTTCGACTCCAACGTCACTTTATCAAGTGTTATGCGAACAATTTCTCTCTCTCTCCTCTCCTCTCTCTCTCTCTCTCTCTCATCTCTCTTCTCTCTCTCTCTCTCTCTCTCTCTCCTCTACACACACACACACACACACACACACACTACTACTACACAATCACATCACTCGCGAGCACTAGGCGGGAGAGGCAAGGAACACCATTGTCCTCACACGAAAATACACACATCTAAGAAGCTGAGAAGAGAGGCAGTTCAGACAGATTCAGTCTGTCACAACGCTTTCTCCGATTTAATGAATCGAAAAAGCTGCGTTCTTGCAGATTCCAGTCTCCGTCAAACTCTCTCTCTGGATTCATACTCTTCTGCTCTCTCTTCTCTCCTTCTCTCGCTCTCTCTCTCTCTCTCTCT
>CM060345.1:33693604-33701104 GCA_030674155.1 Stramonita haemastoma
AGTTTTAACAAATTCGAATGTACACTCACTCGCACGCGCACACACACACATACACACACACATAACACACACACGCACGCACGCACGCACGCAGCACGCGCGCGCACACACACACACCTACAAACGTTATACACTTTGGCAGGTAGATATTGAAGGCAGGGACAGGTAAGAGATGGAAACAGAAGGAGAAAAACTTAGGTTTGAAATAAGTGTGTCTTGAGGTTGGCGAGGTATTTGAAAACACGCAAAAACTTCTCATTCAGTGTGCAGTTTCAATCTCACGGTGATTCCCAGGTGGGATGAGTAAGTGAGTGAGTGTGTCAGAGTGCACATTCTGGGTGACAGATCCCCAGAGTGTTAAGTTGGGAAACGCACAACAACAATAACAACTAGACGTTAGACTGAAGGTACCCCCCCCACCCCCTTTACATCTCTCCCCAACTCACCTGGACACAGCGGAGGTGGCGGTGATGGCGGCGGTGGTGGTGGAGAAGGAGGAGGGGGAGGAGAGGGGAGGGGGAGGAGGAGGAGGACAGGTACAGGAAGCGGTAGGAAGCGTGGAACCCCGTCCTCTGCACGTGAGCGTCCGACCGGAAGGTCACCAGCAGCACGTGACCTTGAGAGGTGAAGGACGTAACCCGGTGACCCCGCCCACACAGCCTCCCCAGCAGCTTGGAGTTGGGCGAGTCCCCCTCGAAAACCTGAGAGATTTATTCCTTTATTTATTTATTTATTTATTCATTTATTTATTCATTTCATTCTTTTATATCAGGGATAACGGAATAAGCACTCATGTGCTTTTTTCACCCAGTCCCCGTGTGAATGCAGTTTTGATCAATATTGTCATGTGTTCCCACCAGCACATAATGGCCTACTCTTACGAAAAGTGGAGCAGGATTTAATGTGTGCGCGCGCAAGATGTTCTGCGTGCGTTTGCACACGGCGCCTCGGTTTACAGTCTCATCCGAAAGATTTTAGGGAGAGTGGAGTCAGCACTGATGATAACTCCAGGGGAAAAATCCCCTGAGAGAGAGAGAGAGAGAGAGAGAGAGAGAGAGAGAGAGAGAGAGAGAGAGAGAGAGAGAGAGAGAGAGAGAGAGAGAGAGAGAGAGAGAGAGAGAAGAGAGAGACACGCGTGAGGTGCGAACAAGTGTGGTATTTCAACTGAGGTTCCTGATGATAGACAGCCCGCAAACGGTCACCCATCCACTTATTGGTAACCACGCTCGATGCTTTTAAAACCTTGGCTTGGGAAAAGCGAGTGCTCTGACCACTGAGCTATCCCGTCCCAACAACATCACACTACAATTGTTTTATTCACAACAGATAACTCAGAATAAGGAGAAAGCTACAGACAATAATGACACTCTCACAGCTCAAGCCACGCAGTCCGCTTTGTCGTCAGATTACTCCGTCCTGGCACACACGCACGCACGCACGCACGCACGCACGTACGCACGCATGCATGCACACACGCACACACACAGACGCGCGCGCGCGCGCGCACACACACACACACTCTTACATACATACTTACATACACACATACACGCACAACCCCCCAAAACACACACACACATACACACACGCACACCCCCCCAACCCCCCCCCCCCCACAAACACACACACACACACTCACAACCCCACCAACACTACTCCCTCCCCCTCCCCCCCCCTACACACACACACACACACACACACACACACAAAGACCCTACAGAACTTTCAGACAACACAATGCCGACACTGCCATCACCTAGCCACACAAATACAGTTCACCAGTGCAGTGCACTTGCATTCGGGGAGACTTTTGCTGGGCCCCAAAGAAAATACTCATTTAATTAAAACATCACCCTCCCTGATTGGTATCTAATGGAATTCCCTTTCAAACGTCAAAGCATTTTGCAGTCACGAATATTTTTTGAACATGCCACCCACACGCACACGCGCACGCACGAACGCACGCACGCACACAGGCGTGTGCCCCACACACACATACATACACACACACACACCACACACACGCACACACACGCTTGCATACACACACACACGCTCGCATGCACGCACACACACACCTGCGGGCGCGAAGATTCGGAAACGAGCGCATGCTCACACACACACACACACACACACACACCCACCCACACCCCCCCCTCACCCCACCCCACCCCACCCCCACCCACAACCCAACCCCAACCCCGAACCTCACTGACCTCAATGACGTCATAATGGTCCGAGGCGCACATGCCGAAGTTCTGGGCATCCAGATCCACAGCGGTGAAGTGCAGCAGGACGCGGGCATAGGGCGGCGCCCTGATGACCCACCGACAGTCCTGCAGGGCGGGGTACTGCAGCGGCCACAGCGGCGACGCCAGCTGACCGTTGTCCTCCGTCAGGGCCGACTGGCAGGGCCAGTCTGGGACACCACACCAACCCAATCCAATTTAATTTAGTCATGGTGTTTATGGTCTAGCCGGCCATAGAGGTTGTCGTCGTTGTTTGTTAAAACTTGTGTTAAAAGTGTGTAGCTTTATATACAGGTTAAAACGGGGTGTATCATCAAGTTTACTGTCTTTGCAAAATATATATATATATATCTATATATATATATATATATATATATATATATATATATATATAATTATATACATATAAATCTATATATATATATATATATATATATATATATATATATAACGAAGGAGATTAATGAAGGCACTGGCGGGTCTGCACTTGAAGTTGACCCGGGAGATCATAAAAATCCACACATTTAATACACCAGCAACTTCCGAGATTCGAACTCACAACTTCATGGACCCATGGGATAGCAGTCAAACAGTCCTAACCAGTCGGCTATGGCGTCCGCCATAAGAGAAATAACTGTCGCTAATTGCCTACGAACTAACCAAGCTCACTCATTAACTTATCTATGAAGTAATCAACCAACATACCCACCCACCCATCCACAAACCAACTACCCGATTAACAAACCAATCACCCGTCCAACCAGCAAACTAGCCAGCCACCCGACTTACAAACTAGCCAACCACCCCACCAATCACCCCACTAACAAGCCAATAAACCACCCGACCAGCCAACCAACAAACAAACCGATCTACCAAACAACAAAACACCCGACTAACATACTAGCCAGCCAACCAACCAGCCACCCAAACTACTAACTGACCATCCAGCCACCCCACTAAGAAACCAACTATCCGACAAACTAACCAGCCACCCGACTAGCAAACCAACCAACTACCCGAACTACTAACCAGCCAATCATCTGACTAACAAACTAAAAAAACAACAGCCACCTACCCAAACAACCAACCATCCGACCAACCAACCAGCCACCCGATTAACCAGCAAACTACCCGACAAACCACCCACCCACCCGACTAACAAACAAACCAGCCTACGACCTAAACAGTCAACCAACGAGCCAAACCAACCACCCCATCCGACCAACCAACAAACCGACCAATCAGCCTACCAAACACCCGACTAAAAAAACTAGCCACCCACCCGACTAACAAACCAACCAGCCACCCGACTAACAAACCAACCAGCCACCCGACTAACAAACCAACCAGCCACCCGACTAACAAACCAACCAGCCAACAAAAGAACCAATCAACCAACCAAGCACCCGATCAACCAACCCCTCCTCCCCCCCCATCTAAACCAATCACTCAACCAACCCCCCCCCCCCCCCCCCCCCCCACACACACACACACCACAAATGCCCCCAACTCCTCACCAGCAGTGTAGGTCACCAGGAATCCGGCAGCGTCCACAGCAGTGTTGGTCAGCAGCTGTAACGTCACCTGGTTGCTGCGGCTGGTGTATGACGTCATGGGGGACGAGGCACAGAAGGTCAGGGGGTGGCGTGACGTCATGTCGCTGATGACCAGGCGGTCGTTGGACACGTCACAGGGTTGCTCCTCCGCGGGCCCAGGTGGAAATGGGTGAAGACGAAGGTGATGACCTGTGCAGCAAAACATCCACAGTTTACTTCTGCAGTTCTGTTTACTTTTATTTTATTTATCTATTTTATTCTTTTATACCAAGGATAATGGAATAAGCAATCATATGCTTTTTTTTTTACATCCAGTCCCCGTGTGTATGCAGTTTTGTAAATGTCATCTGTTCCCACCGGCATACGATGGCCTACTCTTACGAAAAGCGGAACAGGATTTAACGTGTGTGCAAGATGTTCTGCGTGCGTTCACACACGGGGCCTCGGTTATAGTCTCATCCGAAGGACTCTGGGGGAGAGTGGAGTCAGCACTGATGTTCACTCCAGGAGTAAAATCTCCTCGAACGGGAATCGAACCCGGGTCGTCAAATTGATCATTTATGTTGAGGAGCCTTCTAACAATCATAAAGAAAGGTAAATTTGGTACCGGTATGTCAGAAGATCAGAAAGTGGGTTGTTCTTTATATTGTGATGGGTGCGTGCTGATGTTCAGAACTTGTGTTGTGTTATATTGATATTATTTGTACGTGGTTTTTGTTCTTATATAAGTATGGCTAGTAACCTACTGGAGTTTCTCTGTTTTAGAGATAATAAAGTAGTTTGAATTTAAATCTAACTATTTCTGCTATAAATTAACAGCTCGCAAACAGTTGAACGGAGGCCTTCTGTGTGTGTGCTATAGCCCGCCTCCCAAACACACATACACACATTGACACACACTAACACACACACACTTTGACACCCACCCGCCCCCCACCCCCACACACACGCACACATACACACACGCACGCACACAAGCACCCCCCCACCCGAACCTCACACACCCACACAGTCCTATATATCTCTTCCCTTTGAAAACCATTTCACCCACACCGTGTTCTTCATTATCAGCCAAAGCACAGCGGAAATTACAAACACACCTCTGATTGTAATGATTCATTCTTTCTCTTTCTCTCTATCTCTGTGCATGCCAACCCCCCCCCCCCCCCCCCCTTCTCTCTCTATCTCTCTCTCTCTCTCTTATTGCGCCTTTTTTTTTTTTTTTTTAGTTGTTGCTTTGATTGGTTTTTGTTTGTTTTTTTGTACTCAAATCAATTTCTTCATTGATTCTTATTTCATATTTTCGTTTCTGAATGAGTGCCTTTTTATAACATTACCTTAATATTGTATCTGTGTCTTATTTCTTACCTGTTGTTGTTGTTCTTTCTCACCCTTTATCAAAATCTTATGTTTTATGGGACATATTTTGATGATAGATGATGGTGGATTGATGTTTTCAGTCATCTAACCTCATCATATTCTCATGTTTGATCTATAATCATTGCGCCTTTTTTTGTTTGTTTGTTTGTTTGTTTTATTATTTTTTTTGTTTTTTTATTTTTTATTCTTATTATTATTTTTTGTTGTTGATTTCTTTGTTTGTTTGTTTGGTTGTTTATTATTCAAATCAAAATCATCACTGATTCTTACATCTTATTTTCGTTTCTGAATGAGTGCCTTTTTTTAAATATAACATTACCTTAATATTGTATCTCTGTCTTATTTCTTACCTGTTGTTTGATACTTGGTATGGTTTGCTCTTGGTAATTGGATCATTATAATTGTTCTTGTTTTAGTTGAGGCTGTCTTTTTATCTTGATGTTATCCCTGAAAGGGGCGGGGACTGGATGTAAAAAAGCACATGTGTGCTTATCTATTATCCTCGAATAAAAGAATTTTGCCTTGCCTTGCCTTGCCTTGCCTTGCCTTGCCTCTCTCTCTCTCTCTCTCTCTCTCTCTCTCTCTCTCTCTCTCTCTCTCTCTCTCTCTCTCTCTCTCTCTCTCTCTCTCTCTCTCTCTGGGGACGGATAGCCTAGTGGTCAGAACATTGCGCTGACAATTTGACGACGCGGGTTCGAGTGCGGTTGAGGAGATTTTTCTCCTGGGGTTAACATCAGTGCTGACTCCACTCTCCCCGAAAGTCCTTCGGATGAGACTGTAAACTGAGGCCCCGTGTGCGAACGCACGCAGAACATCTTGCGCACACGTTAAATCCTGTTCCGCTTTTCGTAAGAGTAGGCCATCGTGTGCCGGTGGGAACAGATAACATTTACAAAATGCATACACACGGGGACTGGATGTAAAAAAGCACAAGAGTGCTTATTCCATTATCCTCGATATAAAAGAATAAATCAAATCTCTCTCTCTCAGACACACCCACCGGTCACGTGCACTGTCACATAGGGGAGAAAGGCTTGATGAAAAAAGCTTGTTGCTTATCTCCAAACCCTTAGATATCAAATTCAATCTGTCTGTCTGTCTGTCTGTCTGTCTCTCTCTCTCCCCCCCCCCCCCGCCCCCCGCCACCATGTCCCCTTTCTCCGCCTGTCTCTTTCCGTGTGTGTGTGTGTGTGTGTGTGTGTGTGTGTGTGTGTGTGTGGTGTGAGTGTGTGTGTGTGTGTGTGTGTGTGTGTGTGTGTGTGCGGTGTGTGTTTTGTGTGTGTGTGCGTGTGTGTGTGTGTGCGTGTGTGTGTGCGCGCGCGGTGTGTGTATGTGTGTGTGTACATGCGTTCGTGCGTGCGTGTATGTATTTCTCTCCTCTCTGTCTCTCTCTCCCCCCTCTCTCTCCCTCCCTCTCCCTGTGTGTGTGGTGTGTGTGTGTGTGTGTGTGTGTGTGTGTGTGTGTGTGTGTGTGTGTGTGTGTGTGTGTGTGTGTGTATGTGCATATGCACGCGCTCGCGCGTATGTGTGTGTGTGTATCTCTTTCTCTCTCTCACTCCCTCTCTCTCTCCCCCTGTTGCTTGATCTCCATCAGCGCTAATGGCAGCGGCAGTGTTTTGTGATACAGCGCCATTTCTTCCTTCACACAGACAGACCAACAGCTGGTCAATCACACTGCATGCCCCGCGTGTGTGTGTGTGGGGGGGGGGGGGAGATGGGGCGTGCTTTGACCTCATCCTCATTCAGGCAGCCTTTAGTTTGAAACAACAACAACAACAAAGACAACAACAATGAAAAAGGAGATTGTTATCACAGAGTGCAAGGTTAAAAGCTTTTCAGAGGGACAATTGGGTGCAGCGCTTAAATTCTGAGAAGCAAGTGCGCGTTAACGCAGAATAATCTCTCTCCGATTTTTGTGGCTTTTGATTTAAGCGGGATTAAAGTTCAAAAGAAGTTTACGCAGTTACCACTGTAGATCTTACGGTGATCATTAAAAAAAAAGGTTTGTTGGGTACAGGTGCGCCTGCACGCGCGCACGCACGCACATACACGCACACACACACATACACACACACACGCTAACACTAACACACAAATATCCAAAGTGTTCTGTTATGATTCCGAGTCGCATGTCATAGTATCAGTTGCAGAAAGCATACTTTTCCAGTCACCAGTAGGAAAGTTACTGTAAATGATATTTAATAGACTTATTAGCATCCATTACATGCCGGTGGAAACAGATGACATTTACAAAAACTGCATACACACGGGGACCGGATGAAAAAAAGCACATGATTGCTTATTCTGTTATCCTC
>CM060345.1:33707354-33714854 GCA_030674155.1 Stramonita haemastoma
ACACAGTCTCCCCAGCAGCTTGGAGTTGGGCGAGTCCCCTCGAAAACCTGAGAGATTTATTTATTTATTTATTTATTTATTTATTCATCTATCTATTCATTTATTCATTCATTTATTTATTCTATTCTTCTATATCGAGGATAATAGAATAAGCACTCTTGTGCTTTTTTTCATCCAGTCCTCGTGTGTATGCAGCTTTGTAAATGTCATCTGTTCCCACCGGCACACGATGGCCTACTCTTACGAAAAGCGGAACAGGATTTAACGTGTGCACAAGATGTTCTGCTTGCGTTCGCACACGAAGCCTCGGTTTACAGTCTCATCCGAAAGACTTTAGGTGAGAGTGGAGTCAGCACTGATGTTAACTCCAGGGGAAAAAATCCCCTGAGAGAGAGAGAGAGAGAAGGAGAGAGAGAGAGAGAGAGAGAGAGAGAGAGTGAGAGAGAGAGAGAGAGAGAGAGAGAGAGAGAGAGAGAGAGAGGGACAGAGGACAGGTCAATCAAGGAATAAAACTAATGAAACATGATTATTTCACGCGTGAGGTGCGAACAAGTGTGGCATTTCAACTGCGGTTCCTGATGATAGACAGCGCACAAACGGTCACCCATCCACTTATTGGTAACCGGTAACCACGCTCGATGCTTTTAAACCTTGGCTTGGGAAAAGCGAGTGCTCTGACCACTGAGCTATCCCGTCCCAACAACATCACACTACAATTGTTTTATTCACAATTGATACCTCAGAATAAGGAGAAAGCTACAGACAATAATCATGTTCCACTTTGATGGCTCTCTTACAACTCCAGCTACCCAGTCCACTTTTCTTGTCAGATTACTCCGTCCTGGCACACACGCACGCACGCACGCACGCACGCACGTATGCATGCACGCACGCACACACACAGACGCGCGCGCGCGCACACACACACACTTACATACATACTTACATACACACATACACGCACAATCCCCCAAAACACACACACACACACATACACACACGCACACCCCCCAACCCCCCCCCCCACACACACAAACACACACATACCACACACACACACACACTCACAACCCCACCAACACTACTCCCTCCCCCCTCCCCCCCTCTACACACACACACACACACACACACACACACACACACACACACACACACACACACACACACACACACCACACACACAAAGACCCTACAGAACTTTCAGACAACACAATGCCGACACTGCCATCCCCTAGCCCCACACACAAATACAGTTCACCAGTGCAGTGCACTTGCATTTGGGGAGAATTTTGTCGGGCCCCAAAGAAAATGCTCATTTAATTAAAACATCACCTCCCTGATTGGTATCTAATGGAATTCTCTTTCAAACGTCAAAGCATTTTGCAGTCACGAATATTTTTTGAACATGCCACCCACACACACGCACGCACGCACGTACGCACGCGCACACACACACACACACACCTGTGCACGCGAAGTTTCGGAAACATGCGCGTGCTCACACACACACCACACACACACACACACACACACACACACACACACTCACACACACACACACACACACACACACACACACACACACACACACACACCACACACACACACACGTACACGCACACACACACACATACGCATGCGCGCGCGCACACAGAACATCTTGCGCGCACGTTAAATCCTGTCCCGCTTTTCGTAGAAGTAGGCCATTGTGTGCCGGTGGGAACAGATGACAAGATTTACAAAACTGCATACACATGGGGACTGGATGTAACAAAGCATATGAGTGCTTATTCCGTTATCCTGGATATAAAAGAATAAATAAAAGAAATGAGTAAACAAACAAAAAATAAACGGTAAAGCAACAAACCAAACACAGAGAGAGAGAGAGAGAGAGAGAGAGAGAGAGAGAGAGAGAGAGAGAGAGAGAGAGAGAGAGAGAGAGAGACACACACACACACACACATACACAAGCACCCACACACACACACACACCCCTCCCCCCAAACCAATCACATAACATAAACCCACCCCAACCCCCCAACCCCACCCTCCCAACCCCAACCCACCGAACCCCAAACAACTGACCTCAATGACGTCATAATGGTCCGAGGCGCACATGCCAAAGTTCTGGGCATCCAGATCTACAGCGGTGAAGTGCAGCAGGACGCGGGCATAGGGTGGCGCCCTGATGACCCAGCGACAGTCCTGCAGGGCGGGGTACTGCAGCGGCCACAGCGGCGACGCCAGCTGACCGTTGTCCTCCGTCAGGGCCGACTGGCAGGGCCAGTCTGGGACACCACCACACCAATCCAATCTAATTCAGTGCAGTCACGGTGTTTTGTAGTCTAGACGGCCGTACAGGCTGTCGTCGTTGTATGTTAAAAACTCGTGTTAAAACTGAGTAACTTTATAACGGGGTATAAAACCAACTTCACTGTCCTTGCTTGGACCACACCACACACCACACCGCGCCATACCACAACGCACTACACCACACCACACAGCACCGCACCACACGACACGACACACCACACCGCACCAAACCGCACCACACCGCACACCACATTAAACTACACCAGTGGTCACCATCGACACACATCACTTCTCTATTAATTTTCTCTACTTTCCGTTCCTCGGCTAGATCTCCCAAGTTCGGGACGGATAGCCTAGTGGTCAGAACATTGCGCTGGCAATTTGAAGACCCGGGTTCGAATCCGGTCGAGGAAATTTTCTTCCTGGAGTTAACATCAGTGCTGACTCCACTCTCCCCAAAAGTCCTTCGGATGAGACTTTAAACCGAAGCCCGTGTGCGAACGCACGCAGAACATCTTGCGCACACGTTAAATCCTGTTCCGCTTTTCGTAAGAGTAGGCCATCGTGTGCCGGTGGGAACAGATGACAATATTTACAAAAACTGCATACACACGGGGACCGGATGAAAAAAAAAGCACACGTTGCTTATTCTGTTATCCTCGATATCAAAGAATAGATAATAATAATAATAATAATAATAATAATAATAATAATAATAATAATAATAATAATAATAAGTTCATCCATGGTCAGATTTTTGCGTATGCAACAATTTTTTTGTCCCCCAACCATGAAAGTAGCCGTATTTCGACTTCGGGGTTGTATGGTGAGTATTTTCGTGTTTTCGTAACCACCGAATGCTGACATGAATTACAGGATCTTTAACGTTGCATATGGGATCTTCTGCATGTATATATACACAAAGGGAACCAAAGCACCTGCAGGTCTGCACTTTCAAGTTGACCCGGGAGATCATCAAAATCCACACATTTTATTCACCAGACACTTCCCAGATTCGAACCCACGACTTCATGGGGTTACAGTCAAACAATCCTAACCACTCGGGTATGGCGTCCGTCATAAGATAAATACCTGTTACTAACTGCCTACAAACTAACCAAGCTCACTCAATAACTTATCTATGAAGTAATCAACCAACCAACCCCACCCACCCATCCATCTACAACCCATCCACCCGACTAACAAACCAATCACCCGACCAACCAACAAACTGATCTATTAATTAACAAAGCACCCGACTAACAAACCATCCAGCTAACCAACCAGTCACCCAAACTACTTTGAGACCTAACCACCCACCCCATTAACAAACCACCCGACAAACCAACCAGCCACCCACCCAAACAACCAATCATCCGATCAACCAACAAACCATCCGACTAACAAACTAACTAGCCACCCGAACAAACCAACCATCCATCTGACCAACAAACCACCCACCCACCCAACACCCGACTAACAAACCAACTAACCACCCGAACAACCAACAAAAGAATCAACCAACCACCCGAGTAAAAAACCACCCAGCCACCCGACCAACTATCCCCCCCCTCCCCCCCCCCCCCCCCCCCCCGAACCCATGCCCCCCAATCCTCACCAGCAGTGTAGGTCACCAGGAATCCCGCAGCGTCCACAGCGGTGTTGGTCAGCAGCTGTAACGTCACCTGGTTGCTGCGGCTGGTGTATGACGTCATGGGGGACGAGGCGCAGAAGGTCAGGGGGTGGCGTGACGTCATGTCGCTGATGACGAGGCGGTCGTTGGACACGTCACAGGGGTTGCTCCTCCGCGGCCCCAGGTGGAAATGGGTGTAAGACGAAGGTGATGACCTGTGTAACAAAAGAATCAAGATTTTACTTCTGCAGTAATGTGTTTTTGTTATCAAAGGTAAAGGTGTCCCATAACCTAGGCGGTCGTAGGGGAGCGAGGCATCAGAGACCTCAGTTTCTCTAGGGGCCAGCATATTGAGGGTGGCGCCCATCTCCTCTCCCTCGCTGCTTTACCTTCCCTGACCCTAAAGAGGGCAGGTACCCATTGACAGCTGGGTGAACTGGGGGGACTGTACTGAAGCCAAGGCGCGCAAACGGTCACCCATCCAACTGGTAACCATGCTCGAAGCTGCTTAACTTGACTGGGGGAAAGCGAGTGCTCTGACCACTTAGCTATCCCGCCCGCTTACTTTTATTTATTGTTTTATTTTGTGGATAATGGAATAAGCACTCATGTGGATGGGTTTTTTTTTTTAAACATCCCCATCCCCTGTGTGTATGCAGTGTTGTAAAATTGTCATCTGTTCCCACCAACAAGCAAGGGCCTACTCTTCCGAAAAATGGAACAGATTTTCACGTGTGTGCAAGTATGTTCTATGTGCGTTCGTACAAGGGGGCCTCGGTTTATATTATATAGTTGTCATCCGCAGGAATTTCATAATGTGGATAATTATTCATAATAAATTATTTCTTCTATAGATTAACAGTTCGCAAACAGTTGAACAGAGGCCTTCTGTGTTATGTGTTGTAACCCACCTCCCAAGCACACACACACACACACACACACACACACACACACACACACACACACGCACACACGCACGCACGCACGCACGCACATACACACACTGACACACACGTACACACACGCGCACGCACGCACGAAGTTAAAGGAATTTGAACGCACACACGAACGCAAGCACCCGCTCCCCACACAGACACACACACGCGCGCGCGCATACACACAAACGCGTGCGCGCGCGCACACCCACCCCCACCCCCCCAACCACACACATACACCCACAGGCTCCTATATATCTCTTCCCTTTGAAAACCATTTCACCCACACCGTGTCTTCATTATCAGCCAAAGCACAGCGGAAATTACAACACACCTCTGATTGTAATGATTCATTCTTTCTCTTTCTCTCTATCTCTGTGCATGCCCCCACCCCCCCCATCCTCTCTCTCTCTCTCTCTCTCTCTCTCTCTCTCTCTCTCTCTCTCTCTCTCTCTCTCTCTCTCTCTCTCTCTTTCTCTCTCGGGGGACGGATAGCCTAGTGGTCAGAACATTGCGCTGGCAATTTGTCGACCCGGGTTCGAGTCCGGAGGAGATTTTTCTCCTGGAGTTAACATCAGTGCTGACTCCACTCTCCCCCAAAGTCCTTCGGATGAGACTGTAAACTGAGGCCCCGTGTGTAAACGCACGCAGAACATCTTGCGCACACGTTAAATCCTGTTCCGCTTTTCGTAAGAGTAGGCCATCGTGTGCCGGTGGGAACAGATAACATTTGCAAAATGCATACACACGGGGACTGGATGTAAAAAAGCACAAGAGTGCTTATTCCATTATCCTCGATATAAAAGAATAAATCAAATCTCTCTCTCTCAGACACACCCACCGGTCACGTGCACTGTCACATAGGGGACAAAGGCTTGATGAAAAAAGCTTGTTGCTTATCTCCAAACCCTTAGATATCAAATTCAATCTGTCTGTCTGTCTGTCTGTCTCTCTCTCCCCCCCCCCCCCCCCGCCACCATGTCCCCTTTCTCCGCCTGTCTCTTTCCGTGTGTGTGTGTGTGTGTGTGTGTGTGTGTGTGTGTGTGTGTGTGTGTGTGTGTGTGTGTGTGTGTGTGTGTGTGTGTGTGCGCGCGCGCGTGTGTGTGTATGTGTGTGTGTACATGCGTTCGTGCGTGCGTGTATGTATTTCTCTCTCTCTGTCTCTCTCTCCCCCTCTCTCTCCCTCCCTCTCCCTGTGTGTGTGTGTGTGTATGTGCATATGGACGCGCGCGCTCTCTCGCACGTATGTGTGTGTGTATCTCTTTCTCTCTCTCCCCCCCTCTCTCCCCCCGTTCTCTCCCTGTTGCTTGATCTCCATCAGCGCTAATGGCAGCGGCAGTGTTTTGTGATACAGCGCCATTTCTTCCTCCACACAGACCAACAACTGGTCAATCACACTGCATGCCCCGCGTGTGGGGGGGAGATGGAGCGTGCTTTGACCTCATCCTCATTCAGGCAGCCTTTAGTTTGAAACAACAACAACAACAGCAAAGACAACGACAATGAAAAAGGAGATTGTTATCACAGAGTGCAAGGTTAAAAGCTTTCAGAGGGACAATTGGGTGCAGCGCTTAAATTCTGAGAAGCAAGTGCGCGTTAACGCAGAATAATCTCTCTCCGATATTTGTGGTTTTTGATTTAAGCGGGATTGAAGTTCAAAAGAAGTTTACGCAGTTATAACTGTAGTTCTGTACGTTGATTTTTTTTTAAGGAAAAAGGTTGTTGGTTACAGAGTGCATCTGCACGCCCGCGCGTACACGCGCATGCACACACACATGCACACACACGCGCACACACACTAACACACACACACAAATATCCAAATTCTTCTGTATGATTTCGAGTCGCATGTCATAGTATCAGTTGCAGAAAGTATAATTTTCCAGTCACCAGTAGGAGAGTTACTGTAAATGATATTTCATAGACTTATTAGCATTCATTACATTCTTCATTCTTCCACCTTTCCCCGCATTCCATTTTCTCTGTACATTCTTAGCATCAATGTACCATTGTCTAAAATCATCTTGTGGTGAATGGAAATTAAACCAATGAGAAGACACACACACACACACACACACACACACACACACACACACACACACACACACGCGCGCGCGCGCGCGCGCACGCACACACACACACTACAGACTACTATACTATTTTTGTATGATAAGACCAATTCCAATATTCGCCAAACTACTGATATTCTCCATACAGATCACAAGAACCACAGAACACACCAAAGTACATCCCTAGTGAGCTTACTCGACTCACACACAGCCACACACACACACACACACACACACACACACACACACACACACACACACCACACACACACACACGCACACGCACACACAAATACGCACATAAACACACACACCACACACACACACACTACAGAACTACACACTATTTGTCATAATAACGACCAATATCCAATATCACCACACTACTAGATATCATCCACACAGCACACACACACAAAGTCCATTCCATTAGCCACTCCGACTCACACACACACACACACACACACACACACACACACACACACACACACACACACACACACACACACACCACACAGAGCCCCCCCCCCACCCTACATCCGCACACACA
>CM060345.1:33722354-33727354 GCA_030674155.1 Stramonita haemastoma
TCTGTCTGTCTGTCTGTCTGTCTGTCTGTCTGTCTGTCTGTCTGTCTGTCTGTCTCTCTCTCTCTCTCTCTCTCTCTCTCTCTCTTTTGTCTCTCTCTCTCTCCCTCTCTCCCTCCCTCCCTCCCTCTCTCTCTCTCTTCTCCTCGTGTCAAGTCTATATATGATCTTTTCCAATCTGTCACATAATAGATTTTTATATCTATAAGTCTCACATTTCTGTCACTGCAGGAATAAAAGACAGAAAGAAGACAGAACAATAAGACAACAATACCCCCCCCCCACACACACACCCTTACCTAATACTACAACAGGTCGAGAAATGACAGGCGGACTGACAGTGATGTACGGTACGAGAGAACACTGCTCTTCTTTACGAGGGAGTGAGCACACACACACACTGTCCTTTTTACTTAGGAACAATGACCGTTAGGGAGGCTGACCATTAGGAAGACTGACTGTTAGGAATAGTGACTTAAGGAAGACTGTTGAAGAAAACTGACCGTTAGGAAGACTGACCGTTAGAGTGACTTAAGGAAGACGAGGAAGACTGACCGTTAGGAAGAGTGACCATTAGGAAGACTGACTATTAGGGAAGACTGACCAATAAAAAAGAACCCACAGCAACAACAGAGCTGTTTCTAGCTTGACTCTGTAGAAATACCACTGGAACAGAGTGCAGATATTTCTACAGACGTGAAACAGAAAACAGAAAAAAAACAGGAATACATGGAAGGCGCTGCTCTTGTGCCGACACGCTATCTTCGGGAAAAGCTGCCCGTATGTCATGCGATCTGCAGCGACCATACACCACAACACATTACAATACAGCACCACAACACGGCGGTCATCATCAGAAATAAAGAAACAGGGGGAGGGGGTGGGTGGGGGCTAGACGATAAATCGTAGATCATTCCCTCCCCACCCCACCCCCCACCTGACTATGACACTAACGATGTCAGCATCCCTAAGATTTCTCTCTTGCCTTCTGAAGAACAGACCATCATTCCTATTCATCATCTCCCTACCAAACCATGGTAAGGCAAGGCAAGGCAAGGCAAAGCAAGAAGGCAAGACAAGGAAATAAAGAAAATTGTCTTGCCTTGCCTTACTATTCTTTGCCGTCAGGGTTTATCTCCCTTTGTCCATTCGAGTTAAATGGGTTTTGTTGTTGTTATGTCTGGTATATTTGTTTGTGTAAAAAAAAAGTTTACAACATTGTACCATCATTCAGATTATGAGCTTGGAGGGAAGAAGGGAGGGAGCGAGAGATTGAGAGAGAGAGAGAGAGAGAGAGAGAGAGAGAGAGAGAGAGAGAGAGAGAGAGAGAGAGAGAGAGAGAGAGAGAGAGAGAGAGAGAGAGAGAGAGAAGACAGACAGACAGACAGACAGAGACAGACAGACAGACAGAGGGGGGGGGGGGGGAGAAAAGAAAGAGAACGGGAGTTTCGGAGAACGAACCTTTCATGCTATTACGTTACGAACACGAAACAAAGCGAGAGAGACTCCCACACCACACCACTTCTGAGGCCTTTCCCGCAGAAACCTACAGATCCTACACAGTTCCCGCACACAATATTCATCTGCAACTGTCCATACACAAAAGTTCTATCGGGAGGACGGCATAGCCTGGTGATACGCATCGTGCATGTGATCTGCTGACCCGGGTTCGATTCTTGTTCAAGAGGAATTTTCCTCAAAGTTAACATTAGTACCCACTACACCCCCCCCCCCCCCAATAAAAAAAAAACAAATACAAAAAAACATTTTTTTTGGTCTTTCGGATAAGACTATAAACTGAGGTCCCGTGTGCAAACGCACGCAGAACATCTTGCGCACACGTTAAAACCCGTTCTGCTTTGCGGAAGAGTAGGCCACTGTGTGCCTGTGGGAACAGATGACAACATTTTCACAAAACTGCATATACACGGGGACTGTCTGTGCAAAAGCACATGAGTGCTTATTCCATTATCCTCGAAATAAAGAATAAATAAATAAATAAATAAATAAATAAATATATAAATAAATAAGCAAAAATTAGTTTCCTTACCCGATGAATACATCTTTGAGCTTAGCACAAAGCGCTACCTATTGTCGTGTTGAACTTCGCATCGTACACGAGGGCATACTCCATTATCCTCGGAAAAAAATAATGAATAAAAAAAATGCTTCTGACGGCAAAATTTCGCGGCTGCCCACGTGACTGGATTCAACCAATGGGCGGTGTCCACTGTGTGTGTTGCAGTGAACGCGTGTAGTTGAGTTGATGCCGAAGAGAATGTGATCTCTGCTATGCACGAAACTAAACTGCCCGCTGTCTACGCCATGTTTGACCGGGGCAAAAAGTTTAAGAAGAAAAAAAGAAAGAAAAAAAGAGAGAATAAAATGTAGCCAAGCCATGAAACTGTTTCTTTGTTTAACATGGCAGTGTTACGATTTTGATGATTATATGACCCTGTGTTTCTGTGTCTGCCTGCGCGCGCGCGCAGACACACACACACACACACACACACACACACACACACACATAATATATATATATATATATATATATATATATATATATATATATATATATATATATATATACGTACAATATATATAATGTATATATACTATCATTTAGATAAAGACCCAGTCATTTTATGATTTGGTCCAAAATGTATGAAATACTGCAACATTTTGATCATCGACGAACGAAAATATGTATAGCGTTATGAACCTGTACAACTATATATGTATATATGAATAATATATATGTATTATATATATTACAGATAAATTGTATATATAAATTGTATGTAATAATTATATATAATACATATATTTTATTATCTATATAAAGATTCACAACTTTCATAAAACACGTGTATTGTTATGAGTGAATATAAGAGAGCGTTACAAAATCATTACGATTCGTAAACTCTTTTTTTTTTTACCGAACGCGCACACAGCAACTACTGTTGTTTATCATAAAAGCAAAAATGCGTCGCGCGGCCGTTAAACACCTGACAAGTCAGGCCCAGCACATCCGACTTCAGCGTGGGCGAGAAATGTTGTCTTTTTAAGTCTTTCTGGAAAAAAGGCAGGAGAATGGACCAAGAAGGCAGAAAATAGACAAAGAGGAGGTGACAGGAAGAACAGGAAACAAGGCAGAAACAAAGAGAGGGCTAGAAAAGAGGAAATTATAGCACAAAATTTCATGATGGTGGAGGTGCTATGTATACTGAGGGAGTAAACCTAATTGACATGATGATTTAAAAAAAAAATGTAGTAAGAGTCTATCAGCCGCCGCTGTAGTCTAGTGGTTAGGGCGTTGGACTCGTAATCTAAAGGTTGCGGGTTCGATCCCAGCTTTCGGCTATGGCGTTGTGCCCTTGGAAAAGACACTTTACGGCTATTTTCTCACCCCACCCAGGTGTAAAAGGGGTACCAACCTTGTGTTGGGGGTTAACCCTGCGATAGACTGGCGTCCTATCCAGGGGGGAGTCTATGATTCTCAGTCACTTAACGCCACAGAAACTGGGATAAGCACCGGCTTGATGAACCTTAGGCTCGGGACAGACTTTAACCTTAACTAAGAGTCTATCTGCACACGGCGGACCAGCCTAGTGGACAAAGAGTCGAGCCCGCCACATGGCGGTAATAAAGATTCGGGTTCCAGCCTTGCCGAGGTGTGTGTCGTTAGAGATTTGTTCACGTGGAGCTAACACCAATATTGATAAGATATACGACCTGAAATATTCAGCACATGCAGGGCGCTAAAGACTCCTTACGGACTTTAAAAAAAAGGTAAAGGTGTCCCAAAACCTAGGCGGTCGTAGGGGAGCGAGGCATCACAGACCTCAGCTTCTCCAGGGGCCAGCATGTTGAGGGCGGCGCCCATCTCCTCTCCCTCGCTGCTTTACCTTCCCTGACTCTAAAGAGGGAAGGTAGCCATTGACAGCTGGGTGAACTGGGGGACTGTACTGAAGCCAAGGCGCGCAAACGGTCACCCATCCAACTGGTAACCACGCTCAACGGGGGGTGGGGGGCGAATAGTTTAGTGGTCAGAACATTGCGCTCGCAATTGACGACCCGAGTTCGATTCCCGGTCGAGGGGATTTTTCTTTGGAGTTAACACAGTGCTGACTCCATCCCCCACCAAGTCTTTCGGATGAGACTGTAAACCGAGGCCCCGTGTGCGAACGCACGCAGAACATCTTGCGCACACGTTAAATCCTCTTCCGATTTTCGTAAGAGTAGGCCATTCTGTGCCGATGGGAATAGATGACAATATTTACAAAAACTGCATACACACGGAGACTGGATGAAAAAAGGACATGAGTGCTTATTCCATTATCCTCGATGAAAAAAAAATAGCGCTGCTTAATTGGCTTGGGGAAAGCGAGCGCTCTGAGCACTAAGCTATCCTCCTCATGAATTACGGACTTCAGCGAGCGCCAAAGCAATCCAATCCAATCCGATCTTCTTGTTTACAGCCCCGCTGAACACAAGAGGCCATGTCGGGACAACTCTATTGTTCCTGTGGACTCTTCTACGTGAGCTCATTGTAAACTGCATACAAGACCTTTGATTTATCATGTTGTTAAAAAAATCCCATCACAACTCCTTGTCGACTTTATGCAATCTACTGTTGTTGTTTATAGCCCAGCCGATCACAGAGGCCATAATTATTTATAAGGGATGTCACCTCGTAAAATTTTAATTCTCAGATTAAAACTATGCAATTAATTACAGATTAAAAACAGGGAATAAAATCAACTCGTAGCATCATTTCGTGTATCAGCGCCCCGGGTCAACCAGGAGGGGGATAGAAAAGAGGGAACTCCCAGCACAGAATGTCCAGAAGGTGGGGACGCTCTTTATACTGACAGGCCCCCTGGTATTCCCACAGGGGAGTGACCCAGCTGACTGCGGACTGCTCTATGAGGGCATTGCTACCAGGGCCAGGGCAATGTCTGTATTCACATCATGCCCGACATGCATTGTCTTGTCGCGCT
>CM060345.1:33754614-33757114 GCA_030674155.1 Stramonita haemastoma
CCTTAACAAGATTATCTGCACACGGGACCACCAGTGGAAAAAGGTCGAGCCCGCCACATGGCGGTAAAAAAGATTGGGTTCCACCTTTTGCCGGGTGTGTGTCGTTGAGTTTGTTCACGGGGGAGCTAACACCATATTGATAAGATAAGACCTAAATATTCACACATCAGGGCCAAAAACCCTTAGGGATTTTAAAAAAAAATAAAGGGTTTTTTCCCAAAAACCTAGGCGGTCGTGGGGAGGGGGCATCACAGACCTCAGCTTCTCCGGGGGCCAATATTAGGGGGGGGCGCCCCTCCTCTTCCTCGCTGTTTACCTTCCCTGCCTAAAGAGGGCAGGTACCCTTACAGCGGGGTGATCTGGGGACTGTTTTGAACCAAAGGGGCGCCAAACGGTACCCCCAATGGTAACCACGTTCATGCTGTTAACCTTGAAGGGGGAAAGCGAGTGCTTGCCACTGACTACCCCCCCTCAGAATTCGGACTTCACAAACCCCCCAAACCAATCCAATTCAATCCAATCCATCTTCTTGTTTACACCCGGCTGAACACAAGAGGCCATTCGGGACAACCTCTTGTTCCGGGGGGCTTTTCCCCGGGCTCATTGAAATTGCATACAAACCTTTGATTTATCATGTTAAAAAAAACCCTCACAACCCCTTTGTCGACTTTTTACTATCGTTTTTGTTTTTTACCCCCGATCACAGGGGCCATAATTATTTTAAGGGATTCACCTCGAAAAATTTTAATTCTAGTTAAAACTAGCAATTAATTACGACTAAAAAAGGAAAATAAAATAATCGTAACATCGTTTCGTGTATAACGCCCCGGGTAACCAGGAGGGGGTAAAAAGAGGGAACTCCCACACAGAATGTCCAAAAGGGGGGGGATCCTTTTTATACTGACACCCCCCCTGGTTTCCCACAGGGGAAGACCACAGCAACTGCTGGCTTCTAGGGGTTTTGCTCCCGGGCCAGGGCAATGTCTGTATTCACGCGGGCCCGAACCTGTCTTGTCGCGCGATCAGTGTAAAAGGGGTTAAAAGGCTTAAAAGGGCTAAATTTTGTTGGTTAGTGTTCTCTGTATCTCCCCTGGCTCTGTCTGTTGTTCCCCTTCTCTCTCCCCCCCCCCCCCCTCCTCGTTTTCTATCTTTTTTCTCTTTGCATTCCTCCCTCTTTTCTCTTTTTCCCCCTATTCCCCCCCTCCCTCTTCCTCTCTCTCTTTTTTCCCCCTTCTTTCTCTCTCTCTCTTTTCTCTCTCTCCTCTCTCTCCTCTCTCTCCCCCCTCTCTAACCGATGCGAAAGCACGCAGAGCTTTCCGCCACGTTAAAACCGTTCCGTTTTTGGGGAAAAATAGGCCCTTGTTCCGGGGGGGAAAGATAAAAAAAAATTTAAAAACCGCAACACACGGGAATGGTAAAAAAAAAATCACTTATTCAGAAACGAAATTCAGAAGTCACAATGAAATTTTTTGATTTTTTAAAAAAAAAAAAAAGCGCTAATAAGAAAGAGCAAAAAAAAGAGAACATAATGAAAAAAAAGCTGGAACATCAATCCTTTACCATCATCAAAATTTTTTCATGTTAAAATCATTCTTTTGGATAACGGGGAAAAAAAATTAACTGATATCCTTTTGGGGGGGGGGGGGGGGGTAGAAATACTACCAAATAATAAAATCAAATACACCCCCAAAAGTTTAAAGAAAAACAAAACTTTTTTTATAACTGGATAATGATTAGATTTACTCACATCACACACATCCCCCACACTCCACACAGACACACAGACACACACAACACACTAAAAACCAAACTACACACCACCACACGCCGCCACACCCCAAAAACCAACATACACGCGCGCCGCCGCGCGGCGCTCACAACAATTCAGGGTTCCGCCATTTCTTAATAAATTTCATTAAAAGGGATATATAATTATAATATAAATTTATATATATCATTATATATTAAATATAAATAAAAATAAATATTATATAATAAATATATAATATATAATATATATATAAAATTATTATACATACAGTTTTGAGTTTAAATAAAATAAAAAGGGAACAAAGATGAATCTATCCGCTGTGGGGGTATTTTTTGGGAAAATTATAAACCTAATATCTTTATCAAACCGTTATTACAAACTTTAAAATTTTGTTTTTAAATAAAAAAACTATGAACAAAGTTATTAGTGTTGGTTTTTTTTTGTGGGGTTTTTTTTGGTTTGTTTTTTTGGGGGGTTTTGGGGGGTTGGGGGTTTTTTCTTTAGGTTTTTGTTAAAAAATTTTCATAGAAACAATTCATTCGTCACACGGTTTTTTCAAAAAAAAAAGTAAAAATTGAAAAAAACATTTTTCCCAAAATGGATGGTAACCTTTTTTTTTATGGGAAAAAGTTTAGACAATAGGGGAGATATTCGAGGGAAAACCCCAAACAAACCACACCCCCCCCCTCCCCCCCCCCACCACGCACACACTGGTTTTGGTGAGTGTGA
>CM060345.1:33759614-33764614 GCA_030674155.1 Stramonita haemastoma
TATTTGTGACGCTTCACCATGAAATGTCGCATTGCATCTCACCCATTTTTTTTTTAAAGTTAGGAGCCATTTTAGGGAGGTGGGGGTCAGAGCTGACGCTGTTGATTTAGAGATTTTGATGGATTAGGAAATCTACTGCCAATCTTTAACCTCGTACTGAAATAGCAAGGTGTCATTTTGTTTCCTTTGGCTTTAAAAATGCATTAAAAAAACACCCGATCCCTCATTCTGACCTCCTATTCTGATGCTAAACTTGTCCATTTCTTATTTTGTCACGTCCTGCAGTGTATCATTTCAATTTGAAATACGTTTTCATAGAATTCTCCGATTTTCAATCTGTTTTCTGTATTGAATAGTCTTTTTTTAAATTGCAGATTTCAAAACATAATAATTAAAAACTGGCCTCCGGTGCATTGTGACTCGTTATGTGGTGGAGCATCACATTTGTATCTGTGCATATAAAATTTTTGTACTTTTATGTGTTTATCTATGTATGTGTTCATATTTACATCTTTGTGTGCATGTGTCTGTACATAATTACATCTTTGTGTGCCTGTGTCTGTGCATAATTACATCTGTGTATGCATGTGTCTGTGCATATTTACATTTGTGTATGCACGTGTCTGTGCATATTTGTATCTGTATGTGGATGTGTCTGTGCACATCTGTATCTGTGTATGCATCTCTCTCTCTCTCTGTCTGCGTCTCTCTCCATCTCTCTCTCTTATCTTATTCTTCCTTCTCTTTTCCTTTCCTCGATCTGTCTATCTAGGATGACGAGATATCCCGGTGATTAAAGCGTGGTGTGTGTTTGAGCTCGTGACCTGATCAAAGCTGAAGTCAGGTTCCATCCATGTTCCCGCCCTCACCCACAAGGCTCCTCAAGGGCAATTTTCCCCTGGAGTTAACATACATCAGTGCCGACTCCACTCTCCTCTAAAGGTCCTTCGGATGAGACTTTAAACCGAGGTCGTGAGTGCGGACACACGCAGAATATCTTGCGCGTGCGTTAAAACCCGTTCCACTTTTCGGAAGAGTAGGCCATTTGTGTGCCGGTGGAGGGAACGGATGAAAGAATTTACAAAAACTGCATGCACACGGGGACATGATGTAAAGAAAAGCTCACGAGCGCTTATTCAATTATCGTTGAAATAAAAAAAAGATAAGATACAGATACGCTCTCTCTCTCTCTCTCTCTCTCTCTCTCTCTCTCTCTCTCTCTCTCCTCTCTCTCTCTCTCTCTCTCTCTCTCTCTCTCTCTCTCTCTCTCTCTCTCTTTCTCTGCTCTCTGTCTCTCTCTTGCTGTGTGTTTGTGTCTCTCTCGCACTCTCTTTCTCTCCTCTCATAAACACACATGCGCTCACGGACGCACGCACACACGTGCGCGCGCAAGCACACACACAAACACACACACACGGAAACAGGCATGCCCGTCTACACACGCGCGCACACACATTCTCTCTCTCTCTCTCTCTCTCTCTCTCTCTCTCTCTCTCTCTCTCTCTCTCTCTCTCTCTCTCTCTCTCTCTCTCTCTCTTTGTATCTCTCTCTGTATCTATCTTTATCTATATATAGTATATGCATGTCTATCTCTATACATACATACACACACACACACACACACACACACACACACACACACACACACACATATATATATATATATATATATATACATATATACACACACACATACATAATTATATACTTCTGTGTTCGCGTGCGTGTGTGTGCATGTGTGTACGCACGCACGCGCACGCGCACGCGCGCGCACGCGTGTGTGTTGTATTTGAAATGGCAGAACGTGCCAGGACTGGGAAGGGTGGATAATACTGTGACCACTTTGATTGGCTCTGGATTGGATTGTATCTGCCATTGATGACACGGAGAGAGGGAGAGGGGGAGGACGGGGAGAGGTAGAGAGGGAGAGAGGGAGAGGGGGAGAGAGGGAGAGGGAGAGAAGAAAACAGGCTTATGTTCCAAGTTCACGTACATCTTTTTTTGCACAAAGTTTTGAAAAGTTGTGATTTGGGCAGGGGGTCAGAAATAGGGACTACATCTGTTTTTATCCAACTTTGAAAAAAGAAGGGGGAGAGCGAGTGTTTGTATGTGTGTGTGTGTGTGTGTGTGTGTGTGTGTGTGTGTGTGTGTGTGTGTGTGTGTGTGTGTGTGTGTGTGTGTGTGTGTGTGTGCGTGTGTGTGTGTGTTGTGTGTGTGTGTTGTGTGTTGTGTGTGTGTGTGTGTGTGTGTGTGTGCGCGCGTTTGTGTGAGTGTGTGTGTGTATGTGTGTGTGTATGTGTATGTTTGTGGTGTTTGTGTTTGTGAATTTTGGGGAGAGTGTGTGTTTGTGTGTGGTAGTGTTTGTGAAGTTTGGAGAGAGAGAGAGAGAGAGAGAGAGAGAGAGAGAGAGAGAGAGAGAGAGAGAGGAGAGAGAGAGAGAGAGAGAGAGAGAGAGAGAGAGAGAAGAGAGAGAGAGGGACAGACAGACAGAGACAGACAGAGCTGGACAGACAGACATAGAGGCAGAAACAGAGAGACAGAATGAAAACAAACTGATCACAGAAAACAATTTATGCAGATATATTATGAGAACTCTCTTCACCTCTCTTAATTAAACTTGAAATTGGTTTGATTTGATCTTGTGTAAGATGGAACACACGCATACATACACACACACACGTACACACACACACACACACACGTGTACACACACACGTACACACACACACGTACACACACACACACAAGCTTTGTATGCTTCCATGGCAATAAACGATGTTCTGTTCTGTTCTGTTCTGTTCTGTTCACACACGTACACACACACACACACACACACACACACACACACACACACACACACACACACACACACACACACATCTCTCTCTCTCTCTTTCTGTCTGTCTCTTTTTCTGTGTCTCTCTTTGTCTCTTTTTGTGTCTGTCTATATCTCTTGTCTTTCTGTCTTTCTGTCTGTCTCTCTGTCTCTCTGGGATGTAATTTTCCCGAAAGCTACTTTTTTTCGTTCATCTGCTAAACCTCCCAGATTCACTAATGGGGAGATTTTTGCGCATGCAGAACGCGCCCCCCCCCCCCCTAATTAAGGTAGCCGCATTCTGACTTCAGTGATATAGTTGGAGATTGAATATACCATTTTGCCAGGACAGTCGGGAAGTATCTGCCTGCTCTTTCTGATTTTCAACTGTCGTGGGTTCTTTTGACGCGCACAAGTCCGTAAACAGACGGGTCTGACTGGTTTAGTGTCTCCTCCAAAAGACTTGATATTCGGTTCGATTTCCTGTCAAACTGAGAAGAAAGGACAAGGCTGGGAATCGAACCCAGAACCTCACGGTTTACTTGTTAGGCAGGGGAACGTCTTAACCGTCCTGCCACACAGACACACACTACACACTACACAACACACACACACACACACACACACACACACACACACACACACACACCACTGTTTGCATGTGAATGCAACACACGTACTCTTATATCCGTGGATCGATGATAATATTGTGAACAAAACAACTACTTTGATTGGTGTCAGATTTGATTCTGTCTGGCAGTTGTAATGAGAGAGAGAGAGAGAGAGAGAGAAGAGAGAGAGAGAGAGAGAGAGAGAGAGAGAGAGAGAGAGAGAGAGAGAGAGAGAGAGAGAGAGAGAGAGAGAGAGAGAGAGACAGACAGACAGACAGACAGAGACAGAGAGACAGACAGAGACAGAGAGACAGACAGACAAACAGACAAGGACAAAGAGTCAGGAGAGAGAGAGAGAGAGAGAGAGAGAGAGAGAGAGAGAGAGAGAGAGAGAGAGAGGCAGAGGCAGAGACAGAGAGACAGAGAGACAGAGAGAGGGGGGGGGGGGGCAGACAGACAGACAGACAGTCAAGAGAGAGAGACAGACAGACAGATAGATAGACAGACAGACAGACAGACAGACAGACAGACAGACAGACAGACAGATAGATAGATAGATAGATAGATAGATAGATAGATAGATTGATAGATAGATTGATAGATAGAAAGAAAGAGACAGAGTCAAACAAACAGGAATACAAACAGACAGAAAGACAGGCAGTCAGACATACAGACAGACAGGATTTATAAAGAACTAAAGGACAGACCCCCCCAAAAAAAAAAACAAAAAAAAAAACCTCGACCAGACAGAAAACTAGCCCTCGCCAGGGCAGTGGAAAATGGAGATAGAATAACAGCAGTCGTCTGCTTCAGGCAATTGCCCACACACCCAACACCACAAGACTAATACAGAAAAAAAACAACAACCAAACAGCCCCCCCCCCCCCTTTCCTCCTTCTCCCTCCTACCCCCTCCCCCTGAGTGTTTCTGATTGTGGTCCAGATCAATACATGATATTATTCCAAACAATATAATCGCATTAATGACGAAAACCTGGAGAGTTGAAGATGGGAAGAGGTGTAGTGATGATAGTGGTAGTGAGGGGGGGAAGGGGAGGAGATACACAAGCACGTTAGTGGAGAGCTACAACGACGATGGAATGACAAAATTTAATAGAAAAAAAGATCCCCGAAGTTGTGATGCGGCTACCTTCATAAAGAGCAACAGTGGTCGCATACGCAAAATATCACTATTGGTGAACCTCGCAGCTTTAGCCAAGGAAAGAAAAAAAATTAAAAGGAAGAAGGGAGGAGAAGCGGGAAGAAGAAGAAGAAGAAGAAGAAGAAGAAGAAGAAGAAGAAGGAGGAGGAGAAAGAAGAAGAAGAAGAAGAAGAAGAAGAAGAAGAAGAAGAAGAAGAAGAAGAAGAAGAAGAAGAAGAACAAGAAGAAGAAGAAGAACAAGAAGAAGAAAAAGAAGAAGAAAAAGAAGAAGAAAGAAGAAGAGGAAGAAGAAGTAGAAGAAGAAGAAGAACAACAACAGCAACAACAACAACGACAACAAAAACAACAAGAATGAAACAGAGGAGGAAGAGAAAGAAGAAAAAAAACCACACACGCCCCCCAAAAAACCCGGA
>CM060345.1:33784614-33787114 GCA_030674155.1 Stramonita haemastoma
TTCCTTCTTCTTCTTCTTCTTCCTCCTCCTTCTTTCAGCCCTACTTTCTATCAAATTCGTCCCTTTTCTATCAACATTCGCCCTCATTTCCATCTGCCATAAGATATAGTTCTCAAATTCCATTTATTATACTCTGCTGCCCTCACACACACAACACACCGCACGCACCACGCACGCAGCACAAACGGATAGTCTGCTGGTTAAGAGTTTGTCATTGCGCTCCTGATCTCTGGCCCGGAACTGATGTAAAAATGTACATGAGTGCTTAATCCATTATCCTCGAAATAAAAAACGAATAAATAAGTAATACAAACATCATACACACACCATACACACACAGCACACACGCAGCACACACACACATACACATACACACACACACATACACACACACACACGATACACACGACCACACACGCATACACACGTAACACACTGCACACATACACACAACACACAGCGACACATCCAACACCTACACAACACACACACACACACATACACACATCACAATACAACACACACAGTATACACAGTACTCACACATCGCAAACACACAACACACACACACACACACATACACACACACAACACACACACATACACACACACACACACACACACACACACACACCACACACACACCACACACACACACACACACACACACAAATACCCCCACGCCCCTTTCTTTTATGTCTGTACCAAACGACCTTTCTTTCGGAAACAATCCAGCATTGTACAAGTCCAAAATGATTCCCTCCCTTTAAAAAAACAACAACTTTTTCTGTATTTTTCTTTCATTTTGCTCTTTCCCTCCCTTTCTTTTGCTTTATTTCTTGTAAAATTTTCATTCTTCTCTCTCTTCTTTTTTTGCTCACTTTTTTTTGTTCTTTCTTTGCCTTTGAAATTCTGTTGTTGTTGTTTTTTCTGTTGTATTCGGTTCCGTCTTGTCCTTAAAATCTTGTTTCCCTTTGTGTTCTTTCTCCTTTTTGAGTGTTTTTTGCTTCTTCACTCTGCTCTGAGTTCTGGTCTCTTTGGGCCACAGTCTTTTTCCTGCGTTTGTTTGTCCTGTGCTCTAGGTACAAAACTGCCAAGTTATTGTGCGTCATTATCTTTAATTGTCATCCCTTCATATCTTTGTCATCTTTATCGTCATCACCATTTAAAGTCTTTATCATTATTTTTATCGACATCACTTTCACTATCTTTTTCATTTATCTTATATTTATCTTTATGTCATCACCTTCAAATCTTTATCAGTATTTTCATCGACATCACTATTCATATCTTTATCATTTATCTTTTATCGTCATCACCTTCACTATCATTATCTTTTATCGTCATCACTTCCACTATCGTTATCTTTTATCGTCATCCCTTTCTTATCATTATCTTTTATCGTCATCACCTCACTATCTTATTTATTGTTATCGTCATCACCTTCACTATCTTTGTCATTATCTTTTATCATCTAACACCTCACTACATTATCTTTTATCGTCATCAACTTCTCTATCTTTATCGTTATCTTTTATCATCACTATCTTCATCATTACCTTTATCGTCATCCCCTCCACTGTCTTTGTCATAATCTTTTATCGTCATCCTTTTCACTATCTTTATCATTATATTTTATCGTCATCATTTTTACTATCTTCATCATTATCTTTTACCGTCATCACTTTCACTATCTTTATCATTATCTTCTATCGTCATCACCTTCATCATCATTATCTTTTATCGTCATTACATTCACTATCATTATCATTTTTTTTTCGTGACCACCTTCAGCTTCAACTATCCCGTTGTCAGGTCGAACTTTGGGGCACCATTGAACATTTTGCAACCAGCTTCCTCCACTTCTTGTGGTTCCCAGCTTTCTGTAACAAGTCGTTGCACCCAAGGCCTGTCCACTCTCTGATGTTGTCTTCCCATCGTTTCCTCTGTCTGCCTCTTCGTCTCCCTTCTTGTGTGCTCCTCCTCCTCCTCCTCCTCATTGTCGTCGTCGTCGTCGTCGTCGTCGTCATCATCATCTCTCATCATCATCTCATCATCATCATCATCATCATCATCATCATCATCATCATCATCATCATCATCATCATCTTCTTCTTCTTCTTCTTCTTCTTTCTTCTTCTTTTTCTTCTTCTCCTCTTCCTCCTCTTCCTTCTACATTCATATCCCCTCTCTCGCTCCCTCTCTCCCTCCCCCTCCGCCATCCCTCCCCCCTCACTCCCTTTTGATATGTCGTGGCCTAAGGCCGATGTACAATTATAAAAGAGTATTGAGTTTCCGATCTCTCTCTCTCTCTCTCTCTCTCTCTCTCTCTCTCTCTCTCTCTCTCTCTCTCTCTCTCTCTCTCTCTCTCTCCTCCTTCTCTCTCTCTCACTCTCCCTCCTCTCTCTCTCTCTCTCTCTCTCTCTCTCTCTCTCTCTCTCTCTCATCTCTCTCTCTCTCTACTCTCTCTATCTATCTATCTATCTTCTATTATCTATCT
>CM060345.1:33808139-33810639 GCA_030674155.1 Stramonita haemastoma
CTTCGAAGGCATCCAAAGAAAAAAAATCCCCCCAAACAACAAAAAAAGTAACTCTCCCCCCCCCCCCCCAAAAGCCCCAAACTTCAGAGAATTGCTGTTTTTGACAGCATGCACTAGCCTGTACATGACAACACAATATTTATCCACACCCTTTTAAAACACTCCTTACCTCTCTTTCCCTCCTCCTTCGATCCCCCTACCCCTCCCATCATAGCCCCCCAACCCCCCCCCCCCCACCAAAACAACAAAAAGCAAACAAACAAAAAAATATATATATATACACACACACACATTATGTATACAGAAACATGTCTAGCTGCAGAAAAATAGGTAAATTAACAAATATTTTCTAAAAAAGTAAAATGGATAAATAAACGTCTGGCTTCAGACAAGAACTGAACCCTAAACTTCTCTCTCCCAAGATGGGTGTCTGACCACTGAACCGAACCACCCAGCCAACCCACGCAACAGTTTTTTGGGGTCCCAGACCTTATACCTCGCCACCAAACTTCTCATATGAAAGACCTGAAGCTACACAAGGTCAAATTAAGCAGAGAACCAAATAAACAAGATATTTTGGCATTGAAATACTTTCAGCAAGGGGGAAAGGGGGTGTAGCCTAGTGGTTAGAACCATGCGCTTATACTCTGTCACCCCGGGATCGAGCCATCACCGAGGCACCTGTTTTAGGGGGTTTTCCACCTGGAGTTAACATCAGCACTAACTCCTCTCCCCCCAAAAGTCCTTCTGATGAGACTATAAACTGAGGCCCCGTGTGCAAACGCACGCAGAACTTCTTGCGCATATGTTAAATCCTGTCCCACCTATCGAAAGTGTAGGCTATTTTGTGCCATTAGGGACAGGTTACAAAATTAATGATAATTTTCTTAAAAGCCGCATGCACATTAGGTTCCGTGTCTAGACACCGTCCCTGAAGCCGGAATGCAGCTACCTTCATGGTGAATGAAAACAGTCGCATACCCGCAAAATCTCACTATTTGTGAACCTCGTAGCTCTAGCTGGGAAACACACACACACACACACACACACTACCACACACACACCTACACACACACGCACCCCGAAACCCCCCCAACTTTCTTACAAATACGGAAATACATAACTGCGCATGCCAAAAACACTCACCTGCACCCTAAAAATTCACATCCAACATTCTTTTCCATATTCTAACAGTGTTCGATTGTTACTTCGATCTGCCCCCCCTCCTTCTCTCTCTCTCTCTCTCTCTCTCTCTCTCTCTCTCTCTCTCTCTCTCTCTCTCTCTCTCTCTCTCTCTCTCTCTCTCTCCCCTTTTTATATTCTTTTATATTGAGGGTAATGGAATAAGCACTCATGTGCATTTTTTTTACACCCAGTCCCTGTGTGTTTGCAGTTGTGTAAATCTCGCCATCTATTCCCACCGGCACGCAATGGCCCACTCTTACGAAAAGCCGAACAGGATTTAACGTGTGCGCATGCAAGATGTTCTGCATGCGTTCTCACACGGGGCCTCGGTTTATCATAGTCTCACCCGAAGGACCTTTGGGGGGGGAGTGGAGTCAGCACTGATGTTAACTCCCTCTATGGACATCTCCCTCTCCCCCCCCTTCCCCCCCCACTCCCCCCCCCCCCATCTGATTGTGAGGGTGACAAGGGTGGGGTAGCTGTGATCCCCTCACCGGCAAAATCAAACTAATTCATCTTCACCTCCTTCAGTCCTCTTCAACCGTCTGCCCATCATCGATTTTTCTGGAGAGAGAGGAAAAAAGTTTTTTTTTCGGAAATGGGGGTGTGTGTGTGTGTGTGTGTGTGATGGGGGGGGGGGTGTTGAGTGGTAGTGGTGGTGGGGTAGGGGGTGGGGGGTAAGGAATGGAAAGGTGAAGGAGAAGAAAGGTGTTTGGTAGGTTTGGGGGGAGGAGGGGGGGGGGGGTAAATATTATGAAGTTTATGTGTGTGTTGTGTGGTTTGTGTTTATAACGTTTTTGTTGTTTATGTGTTTACATTTCAATTTATGTATTCTTTATCGATATGTTTTTTCATGTTTTTGTATTTTTCATTACCTACTTTATGTTTCAATATTTCCTCAGTCTTGTTAATCATTTAAAAAAACCATTATTCATTTCTGCATTTATGTTGAGAGGGGTTTATGTTATATTCATTTTTATGTATATTCAGTAAGTCTTTGTCCTCTTTCCTTGTCAATTTTGGTTTCTTTCTGCTGTTACGTGCATTTCGACTGTGATCTGTACCACATAGCTCTCTCGCACACACACACACACACACACACACACACACACACACACACACACACACACACACACACCACACACACACACAACACGCTGACGCACACACACACGCTGACGCACACACACACACACATACGCACAGAGACACACACACCACCACCACCACCACTACTACCACCACCACCACCCAACATTCCTGCACCCCTCCCCTTCCCCCTCCCTCCCACCAACCCCCTCCCCCTCTCCCACAC
>CM060345.1:33818139-33828139 GCA_030674155.1 Stramonita haemastoma
AGGAATGGACGAAGGATAGATGAATAGCTTTGTTGGACTGACTTGCGAATGCACATAGCACCTTCATTTTCAAAACTGGGCCTACACTTTAATACATAACAAATCCTACCCTCCCCTCTCCCCTTACACCCTCTTCCCAAACCCCCAATCCAATCCACAGTATTTTCAGGGGAGTGGAATCAGCGCTGAAATTAACTCCAGGGGAAAAAAATCCCCTTGAACAGGCGTCTTGATGGGGGATTCAAACCTGGGCTTGAACCCCGGCCGTCAGATCGTGAGTGCAACATGCAACACTCTAACCACCAGGCTATCCTGAACAATTCTACAGACAACTGGAATTGGCAAGAGTGTAAAACTTTCGAGGAAAATATACCACCGCAGACGTTGGCTTAAGTGGGAACTTGAACCCCCACACTCCAAGTGACTCAGATGACGACTGTGTTGCTCTCAGCCTCAGCTGAAACTGTTTGTCCACTTTGTTCCCAAGTTTCTCTCTCCATAAAGGGCAAAAGCCACGCCACAAAGCCTGAAAACTCCAGCAGGGAAAACAGAAAATACAAAGCCTGAAGTACAGCACGGAAAACAGACACCTTAAGTGACCACTGTCTGTCTGCCACTTCAATCTTTGTAAAGATGAAATAAAACTGGAACACTTCTACCAGACCCAAAGCCCAAGTTGAAAAGTGACGAAAGATAGTTGTCGATGACGTAATTATGAACGACGTAATTTTTAAGGTGCAACTTTACACAGCACAGCCCCCCCCCCCCCCCCCCCCACCCCCTGCATGGTAAAACATAGTGACTCTGCTTTTTGTTTTTGATAAATGTCCTTCACTACTTGGTGATATAGACACCCCCCCCCCCCCCATTCAAACCATTATCCCCCCCCCCTCTCTCTCTCTCTCTCTCTCTCTCTCTCTCTCTCTCTCTCTCTCTCTCTCTCTCCCTCTCTCTCTCTCTCTGTTTTGTAAAGCACAGACAAATTCAACTTTTTGATGAATGCAAGACGAAAATCAAAACTCGTTCAACTAAAAGCGAAACAGCGCTGGGCCCCCAAAACAAAGTAACTCTGTTTTGTACAGTAGGCCTACAGACAAATTCAACCTTTTGAGGAATACAAATCCAACATCAAAGCTTGTTCAAGAAGCAAAATTAAACCTCCGTTTATCAAAAATGTTTTCGTAGCATGTCATGTTAACTTGAATGATTGTATGAGTTAATCTAGCTCTAATACTGTTGACTGTACTGCTACATTTTTATGTTTTTACATCATGGTTTTGTAGCTGTTTTTAAGAGCAGGTATAACTGCTTGGACTCCTGCCATATGTTTTGTTTCTTTACCTTACAACCCCCTATAGGCCAAAAATGAAATAAAGTTGAATCACAATGTATTTCAAGTTTCAAGAATATCTCATTTTTCTGTTCAGTTTCAACCAAATTCTGCATGCCTCCTACGTGGTAAAGCAAAGTAACTCTATTACAGAAAAGTTTCAAGACTATCCCATATTTTAGTTTTATCCTGATACAAACTTTGCCCCTTACAGGATGAAAAATAGTAACTATTATAAAAAAAAAAGTTTCAAGGATATTCCATTCATCTGTTTAATCCAAGAATGTATTCGACAAAATATAGAGCTATACGAACTAGAAAGGATTTTTTTTGAAACTTTGGGAAAAAACACCCTACTGTGCTTTCATTGAAGAGGGGAGAGGGTGGTGTGTGTGTGTGTGTGTGTGTGTGTGTGTGTGTGTGTGTGTGTGTGTGAGAGAGAGAGAGAGAGAGAGAGAGAGAGAGAGAGAGAGAGAGAGAGAGAGAGAGAGAGAGAGAGAGAGAGAGAGAGAGAGATCTAAAATCATAGTTTCTGCCCCCCCCTGTCCCCCTTAAAAATGCGAATAAGCACAACTGCACATGCCGTTTTTCCAAGCTGTGATAACCTATGACGTATTTTAAAGCGTAAACAGAAAAATCGTCACCAACACATGCGAAAATACGTCTGTCGAGCCTTCCTCAAACGCACAATAATTTCCAACACCATCACACGCTTTCTCCTTCGCAAAGTGAAAGTTTCTTCCACATAAACTGTCCCCCCTCATCATCATCATCATCATCATCATCATCATCAACAACAACATCACCACCACCACCAACAACAACACCAACAACAAGAAGTCCTACCTCAGGAAAAGCAGACGTGACAGAAACAACAGGGGGAAGCAAGAAAAGAAGGTCACTAGTAGGGGTGGTGCCTTGCCGAGGTGTCTGTTTGTCTGCCTGTGTATATCTGTCTGACTATCTGTCTGTGTGTCTGTCTGTCTGAATGTCTCTGTGTCTGTCTTTCTGTCTGTCTGACTGACTGTATGTATGTCTGTGTCTGTTTGCCTGTCTGTCTGTCTGTACTTCAGGCCATGGGGCCAAGTTGCCAATTGCCTTGCCACCCTGGCAGAGTTAGCTGCCACCCCGGGAGAATTAATTGTCACCCCAGGTCTTACACTCTGCAGGGCAGCGGGGCAGTGACAAGATGGCTTTTTTTCTTCTTTCTTCTTCTTCCCCTTGTTGTTCCAAAGTTAATTAGTGTGGCTTCCTTATTTGAACGTGGGTCAGTTTTAGGCTTGGGTGTGTGTGTGTGGCGTGGGAAGTGGGGGTGGGGGTGGGGGCTGGGGGGAGGAGGAAATGGGGTTGTCTGGTGTGTATGTGATGTTCTAGGTGACGTCTTTTCATTGTTGAATGGTGTTTTTTAATCAAGTGGGTTTTCTTTCTGCTGGTGGCTGTTAATTTAAAGAGAGGAGGGTGGTGGTGGTAAATGATTTAGTTTGGACCTGTTGACGTTGTTGAAACATTTGATGACCTTTTGTGGTATATTTAATATCATCATCATCATCATCATCATCATCATCATCATCATCATCGTCATCATCATCATCATTATCATCACCACCACCAGCACCATCATCATCAACACCACCCCCACTATCATTAAAAATATCACCACCACCACCCTAAATAATTGTACTACTACTACTACTACTACTACTACTACTACTACTACTACTACTACTACTACTACTACTGCTACTACAACTACAACTACTACCGCCACTACTACTACTACTACTACAACTACTACTACTGCTGTTGCTGCTGCTGCCGCTACTGCTACATCATATAATTTGCACTTCAGTCATTCTTACAACAAAAAGAAAGAAATTAAAGTGCTTCCATATGAAACATTTACATGTTTATAAGTATCACACAAAGTGAACAATTAGGACTTGTGCTCCAACGAAAACGATACGCAGGTATTATAACACACCATTGAAAAGAAAACAATACAAGATAAAGGAAGATATATCAATCAATATTTTCCAAAAATTAAACAATACTAAATACTCAAAGAGCAACAGAAGCAAAGCGACTCCTGTCCCGAGCAGCTAAAGTCACCAACATTAACATCCCCCCTCCACCCCCACACACACCTATTCCTTCCTCTCCCCTCTTCACTTCTAAGGGGCAGTTAACGCGCAGCCCTCATCCAATCTTTCACTAACTGAGGAGATGCTGTCCCCTTGCTTTCTCCCCCACGCGGCAAGGGGTGGGGGCAATTTGTTCAGAGAGCATGTCAATGGACCACATCAGTCTGCAGACAGTCTCCTGTCCATACAGGATGATGGCCTTCTTCTGGTATCACTTCATTAATTATTAAAGTGGGAGAAAGACGTGCAATTGAACACACACAAACACACACACACGCACGTACGCACGCACGCACGCACACGCACACATGCACACACAGGCATGCACGCACGCGCACACACACACACACACACACACACACACACACACACACACACACACACACACACACACATACACATAAGATGGCTGACTTCATCATTTCCTGCACACAATCATGCCAGTGAAAGTTATATGTCTGTGGTGGTTTAGTGGGTAGAGCAAGTGGCGTGTGATAGTCATAGTTCTGAAGTGGCTGGTTCCAGTGTTTGGAAAGTGGGGGATTTGGTCGAGTAAAAACAAGACCTGGTCTGTAAGGTCAATTCACGTGCAAACAGATCAGCGTCTTACTACTATTGTATCTTATACTCATCAACATACTTTGTAGAAATTCTTTTGCTTGTCAAATATCTTGTACATCATGCGAAAACGTTCCATAGGTCACAAGAACATAAAATACGGCACACCATGTCAGTCATGCTAACTCGTGAATAATAATTATGTTGCATTACTAAGTTATGAAGAGTTTATTTTGCTGTGTCAATAAGTCCATGTGACTCTCTTATGTCAATAACAAATTTCTGATTCTGATTCTGGTAATCCATCAGTACCTTCATCAGTGCTCTAGACTACCGTGTGATCAAGAAATTGCCATGTCAAATTACGTTTTATCCATGAAGCCGAAATGTGGCTATCTTTTTTTTATTTTTATTTTTATAAACCACTTTATGTCGCACGCAGAACATCTTGCACACACGTTAAATCCTGTTCCGCTTTTCGTAAGAGTAGGCCATCGTGTGCCGGTGGGAACAGATGACATTTACAAAACTGCATACACACGGGGACTGGATGTAAAAAAGCACAAGAGTGCTTATCCCATTATCCTCGATATAAAAGAATAAAATAAGATAAAATAAAAATAAATAAATAAATAAATGTCACAGGAGACCTCTATGCGAAATTCGGGCTGCTCTCCCCGGGGGAGTGTCGCTACAAGAGCAGCACCAACTATTATTTTTTGTGTTCTTTTCCTTGTCTGCAGCTGTATCTGATTTTCTATTAGAGTGGCTTTTTTGTACAGAATTTTGCCAGGGACAACCCTCTTGTTGCCGTGGGTTCTTTACACGCACTAAATAATGACGTGCAACACACGGGACCTCGGTTTATCGTCTCATCCGAAAGACTAGCACCCAGACCGCCACTCATGGTCTAATGAATGGGGGAACGTTTTGGGCCCAAACGGGATTCGAACCGTCGCATACACTCCGACCTGCACTTTTCGCTTTCTAGGCAGGCACGTTACCTCTAGACCACAGATCCACATGTGGTTAAAAAAAACAAACAAAAACCGCTTGTATGTATTACACAAAACCTCACCATTGGTGAACCTGGGAATAGAGAAACAAATTTAAAAAAAAAGAAAGAAGAAATGACAAAAAGAAAGATTACGTCTCCACACACGTCAGTGCCAATGACGTATTTTAGGTTCCAGAACTTCAGACACATTTTCATCATCACACCACCACACACGCTTTCTTATCTCCTTTTCCCAAAGTGTGTTTTCAACACACACTGTCTCCCCAACAACAACAACAACAACAACAAGGTCTGGCTCAAGGAAAGCAGACGTGACATAAAAAACCCGCAGCCGGCAGCATAAAAGAAGGTCATTAGTAGGGCACTCTTGCCAAGGCGACTGTCTGCCCGTCTGTCTGTGTATCTGTTTGTCTTTTTGTGCCTGTTTGTCTGTCTGTCTGTATATCTGTCTGTCTTTCTGTGCCTGTCTGTGTGTCTGTGCCTGTCTGTGTCTGTATATCTATCTGTGTCTGTCTGTCTGTCCGTCTGTCTCTGTGTCTTCCTGCCTGTCTATCTGTGTATGTCTGTATGTCCGACTGCCTTTCTGTCTCTGTCTGTCTGCCTATCTGTCTGTGTGTCTGTCCGTCCGTCTCCCTGTTGCCTATCTCTCTGTCTATATAATTATGTCTGTCTGTGCCTGTCTCTCTGTGTCTGTGTGTCTGTCCGTCTGTCTGTGTGTGTCTATCTGTACTCCAGGCCGTGTGGCCAACTTGCAAATTGCCTTGCCACCCTGGCAGAGTTAAATGCCACCCCGGGTCTCCTAGTCTGTGGAGGTAATAACTTGTTTTCTCTTGTCCCCTACCCTCCTGCCCCCAACACACACACACACAGAGAAAAACACACACACGACACACACCATACACACACACACACACACACACACACACACACACACACACACACACGCACGCACACACACACACAGACAGACACACTCTCACATACACCCACCTACCCTTCCGCACACACCCACACCCACACCAACCTCTCTCTCTCTCTCTCTCTCTCTCTCTCTCTCTCTCTCTCTCTCACACACACACACACACACACACAAAACACACACAGACACAGACACAGACACACACACACACACTCTCTCTCAGACACACAGACACAAACACACACACACACACACTGACACACACACTCTCTCTCTCTCTCTCTCTCTCACACACACACACACCCCAACAACACACACACACACACACACACACACACACACACCAACACCCCCCCCACACACACACATACCTCACCCCCCCCCCCCCACCACACACACACACTCCCTTACCCTCAGTACTAATTAGTGTCGCGGTCTCTTTTTTTTCTCAAGGCGGGGAGGAAGGTCAGCCGTGGGCTATAGTTCCTTGATACAGACTGTAGAATCGTCTGGCGTGAGGGGCCCCGGGTGACCCCAGGTTGATTTTCTAATCATATTTCTGATGGATGGAACCTTTCTCTCTCTCTCTCTCTCTCTCTCTCCTCTCTCTCTCTCTCTCTCTCTCTCTCTCTCTCTCTCTCTCTCTCTCTCTCTCTCTCTCTCTCTCTCCTCTCTTCCTCTGGCAGTGCTAAGGCTTTGGGGTTTGATGATGGCTTCTGTATTCGTCGTCTTCTGCTCGTTATTTTCAGGTGTGGTTTGGTAATGGGAGGAATGGTGTGGAGTGGTAGTAGAGAGAGTTGTTGGGGTGGTGTTTCGTGTGTTTTGTTAACGTAATCATTAGCGAAGAAGTTATTGTCGTCATTGTTGTTGGTGTTATTATCGTTGTCAGTGTCATCAGGGTCCCCATTATCAGTGTAAGCTCTGAGAGTTGTTTACTTTACGAGATTCAGTATGCATATATTCCATACAGTCATTATTATTATTATTATTATTATTATTATTATTATTATTATCATTATTATCATTATTATTATTATTATTATTATTATTATTAGTAGTAGTAGTAGTAGTAGTAGCAGTAGTAGTAGTAGTAGTAGTAGTAGTAGTAGTAGTAGTAGTAGTAGTAGTAGTAGTAGTAGTAGTAGTAGTATCATCATCACCATTATCATTCGAAGTAATATTATCATTATTATTATTTGTTGTTGTCAGCAGCAGCAACTTTATGTAATTTTATACCACCATCATATCAATAATCACAATAATAATAATAATAATAATAATAATAATAATAATAATAATAATAATAATAATAATAATAATAATAATAATACATGGAGTCTATATAGCGCTATATTTTGCAAAAACAAACCTAAGCGCTTGCATTCGACCTATACAACAAAGAAGCAATCAATCTTTATATCAACAGCATCATCATCATCCTCAACTTCATCATCCTCATCATCATCGTCGTCGTCGTCGTCGTCATCGCTCTCTTTATCATTGTCATCATCATTATCATCATCCTCCTCCTCCTCCTCATCATCAACAGCAGCAACAACAACTATAACAACAACAGCAAGATCAACAACAGCAGTTGCATCATCATCATCATCATCATCATCATCACCATCATCATCATCATCATCAACAGCAACAACAACAGTAACAGCAACAGCAGCAGCAACAGCAACAACAGAAACATCAGCAGTAGCAGCAACAGCAACCTGAGGACAATATCATCATCCGGCAATCAAAAGACAACGGCAATGTGAGACAGCCATATGACAAAAGTCATTCCTTTTACTGGCTGCCAGAACAGACTGATGGAAATGAGTCCACCCCACACCTTCCTTCCTTCCCTTCCTCCCTTCCTTCCTTCCTTCCTTCCATCCACTGCAAGAAGCCAGGCGTGTCGGCAACATTGACACTGCTGAACCCCATATCTTAATGGCTCCGCTCTGTTGTTGTTGTTGTTGTTGTTGCTCTTCTTCTTGTTCTTGTTCTTCTTCTTCTTCTTCTACTTTGCAAATCTTCTTCTTTCTTTTCTTCTTCTTTTGATTTATTTTTGCTGATTTTTCTTCTGAATTTTCTTGTTCTTCTTGTTCTTCCTCCCCCTCCGCCTTTCTTTTCTCTCAAAACAAACGCGTTTTCCTTCCTCCTCATCTACTCATTGTCATCATTATCATCAGTGCCGTTATCGTCGTCCTTTGATGACGATAAAGACAACGATTCAAAATTGAAGTACGTTATCATCTTAAACAGAGAAGGTCAATGATGATGAAGACGATGGTCTATTTCTCCTTTTGCTTGACTTCATTCTTTCGTTTCTTGTACTCAGTTGTTCCGTTTTCTTGTATTAAGTTGCTTCTTTTCTTTTTTTGTTCATTTATCGTGTTCAAAATTCAAATCTTTTTTTTTTTCTAGTTCAATTTTTGGAACAGAAATGTTACAAAAAGGCATCTATTATGTATGGCTGTGTATTGATTAAAAACCTGACAAGTCTTTCCGCTCTTGTTCATGTTCTTCATCTCACCATCACTATCTTTTTCATTCTTCTTCTTCTTGTTCAAGTTCTTCTTCATCTTTGTCCTCCTCGTCTTCATTCTTTTTTTTCCTCCATTATCATCGGCATTATCATCACCATTTTATCATCTCTATCTTTTTTAACTCTTCTCTCTCTTCACCCTTTTCTTTCCCCGCTTCTCCTTTATCCTCTTCATCTTCTTATTTCTATCATCATCATCATCATCATCATCATCATCATCATCATCATCATCATCATCATCACCACCCCCACCACCACCGCCATCACTATCACCACTATCATTATCATCATCATCACCATCACCATCACGATCATCACCATCATCATCATAATCGTCGTCTTCATTATTGTCGTCATCATTATCATGCTCTTGCTGCTGTTATTTTGCTGTTCTTTTTTAAAAGTCTAGTTTAATCACTCTTTTGTTTCGGAAATATAATGGAATAAACACTCTTGTGTTTTCTCATATTCAGTCTCCGTGTTGACACAGTTTTGTAAAGTCTGTCATCTGTTCCCATCGGCACACAATGGCCTACTTTTTCCAAAAGCGAAACAGGTTTTAACGTTAGCGCAAGATGATCTACGTGCGTTTGCACAAAGGACCTCGGTTTATAGTCTCATCTGACGGACTTTCGGGGGAGTGGAATGAGCACTGATATTCACTTTTGATAGTATGTGACTCTGTGATACTTTTGTCATTACTTCTTCCACTTCTTTTACTCCCCTTTTCGTCCTCACAATAGTCCTCGTTGACAGTCGTCATCTGCAGGAGAGGAGTCTATGTACAACGTTTATTTCTGATCAGTTTGTGAAGAAACATCTTATACAAAAGGAAAAGACCCCCACCTCTCACACCCTATCTGTCCCCACCTTATCTTCCTTTCCCTTCAGATGGTAAAAGGTAAAGGTGTTCCATAACCTAGGTGGTCGTAGGGGAGCGAGGCGTCAGAGACCTCAGCTTCTCTAGGGGCCAGCGTATTGAGGGCGGCGCCCATCTCCTCTCCCTCGCTGCTTTACCTCCCATGACCCTAAAGAGGGTAGGTACCCATTTACAGCTGGGTGAACTGGGTGACTGTACTGAAGCCAAGGCGAGCAAAGGGTTACCCATTCACTTGGTAACCACGCTCGATGCTGCTTAACCTTCGCTTGGGTAAAGCGAGTGCTCTGACCTCTGAGCTATCCTGTCCCCACCGTCAGCTGGTGTTAAAGTCTATTCATACAAGATGATACATTGTTATAAAGAGAAGAAGGGGAACAGTCAAAGCTTAAAGAGAGGTTTAAACAGTAGCAACAGATCAAAACATTCCTAGCTATTTAGCTATTAGCTGTTTCTGACTTAGAAAAAAAAAATTATGGGAAGATTTGTTCAGCTCAACTTCAATACCATTAATTGATATACGGAAAATGCAGAACTGAGCACGAGAAACAGAATTTATTTACAAGAGAACGGCCGAGAATAAGTAAGTGTTAAATTCTGAATACATTTGTC
>CM060345.1:33840639-33845639 GCA_030674155.1 Stramonita haemastoma
TCCCATATAGTTGATGCATAGTCAATAATAGGTAGAATATGACAACAAAAAAACAGTTTTCGAGAGTGATGATTCAAAAAGTATTTGATTTTCGATAATTGACGTAACCTGTGAGCAATGCGCTTTCCTAGTGACATAATGTGATCAGTCCAAGTCATATTTTTGTCAATGGTGACACCTAAAAGTTTATGAGAGTCAACTTCTTCAATTATTCTGCTATCAAGTAACAGAGGTGGGAACTTATCTCTCATTTTTTGTCTTTTCTGTCTTGCTGATACATACATGCACTTTGTTTTTTGTGCATTTAAGGACATATGGTTTAACTGAGTCCAAGTAATCAATTTGTCAATGCTTAATTGAAGTTTGCGAGATAAGCTACAAGGGTCTGAATCACTACAAAGTAGAGTGGTATCATCAGCAAACATTTCACAGCTACATTGAATAAAACAGGGTAAGTCATTTACAAAGATTGAAAACAAGAGAGGTCCCAATACTGAGCCTTGTGGTACCCCATAGCTACTAGGTAGTAGTGCTGATGTTTGATTATCAACAGTTACAAGCTGTTTCCTATTTGACAGAAAACTTTTTAGAAGCTGAATAATATCAGGTGTCAGTTTGTACATTTCTAATTTGCGTAATAACAGAGAATGATCAATCACATCAAATGCTTTTTCAAAGTCAACAAAAAGGAGTCCTATAAATTTATTGTTATTTATGTTGTGTAAGAGACTTTCAGTAAGCTGAGTTAGAGCAGTGTGGCAGGAATAGTTTTTACGAAACCCCGATTGATCTTCATTTATTAGACTGTTGTTAATAAAGTAAGAACTTAGCGATGTTTGTATGTGTTTTTCTATGGGTTTAGATATTATTGAGAGAATTGAAATTGGCCTATAATTCGAAGGAGAAGAGTATTCCCCTGATTTATGTACTGGAATGATTTTTGCTTGTTTAAACTTGAGAGGAAAACACCTTTTTTCAATACACAAGTTGTATAGATATGTTAGTGTTTCAGCAATGACTGGACTAGATAGTTTTATTATCCGTCCATCCAAATTGTCTAAATCACGTGTCCTTGAATTTGTTTGTAATTTTAGACTATTTAATACATCAAAGATTGTCATTGGCTGGAGATTGAATGGAATTTTAATGTGTTTAGAATTAACATGTTGTTCTAAGTAAACAAGATCATTTTCGCTTGACTTGTCGCATGTTATGACTTTATCAGCTACATTTGAAAAATGGTTGTTTAATTCATCAGCTGATATTTCTTTAATGGATTGTTGGCTCTTTGAAATATGTTTATTACATAATGTATTAATGGCTTTCCAAATTTGGCGAGAGTCAGTTGTGGTAGTTAACAACTGTTGGAAGTAGTTTTGCTTCGATCTGCGTTTTAGAGAATTCACTTTATTTCTTTGTTCTCTAAATTGGTCATTTGTACCATGGGTTTTCAGATAGTTTCGTAGGTTTATCTCGGAATCTATGTCCTTTGTTATCCAAGGAGGTTTCGTTTTTTCTTTAACTCTTTTTCTTATGAAGGGAGCATGTTTGTCATACACTGAGATAAATGTATTTACCCAAAAATCAGCAGCTTCATTGGGATCTCTTATTTGATAAATATCATGTAAAGGTGAATTCATCAAGTCTGAAAGAAAATGTTTCTCACTAAAGTTTTTGAATCTTCTGTAATATATGGTTTTATGCCCAACTTTAGGAATTTTTATACGGTGTTTAAACCAAGTAAAGCAGACAGGATTATGATCACTGCATCCACACGATGGAGTACATACTTCAGTTATGTGTTGTTTTGCATTAGTATATATATGATCAATTAATGTCTCTGAGTTTTCTGTTATACGTGTGGGTTTATCTACTAGTTGGTCTAGGCCAAACATAGTATAGTTGTGATTCCATTTAGGCTTAGGTTTGAGTAAATCTCTGTGTGTGTGTGTGTGTGTGTGTGTGTGTGTGTGTGTGTGTGTGTGTGTGTGTGTGTGTGTGTGATGTGTTGTGTTGTGTTGTGTTGTGTTGTGTGTGTGAGTGTTTGTGTGTGTGTGTGTGTGTGTGTGTGTGTGTGTGTGTGTGTGTGTGTGTGTGTGTGTGTGTGTGTGTGTGTGTCTGTGTCTGTGTGTGTGTGTTGTGTGTGTGTGTATGTGTTTGTGTGTTGTGTGTGTGTGTGTGTATGTGTGTGTGTGTGTGTGAGTGTGTGTGTGTGTTTGTGTGTGTGTGTGTGTTTTGTGTGTTTAGTGTGTGTGTGTGAGTGTGTGTGTGTGTGTGTGTGAGTGTGTGTGTGTGTGTGTTTTTGTGTGTTGTGTGTGTGTGTGTGAGTGAGTGCGCGTGTGTTTGTTTGTGTGTGTGTGTGTGTGTGTGTGTGTGTGTGTGTGTGTGTGTGTGTGTGTGTGTGTGTGTGTGTGTGTGTGTGTGGCTTTGTTTGTCTGTCTCTCTCTGTCTCTCTCCCTCCCCCCCTCTCTCTCCTTTTCTCTCTGTCTCTCTCCCTCCCTCTCTCTCTCTCTGTCTGTCTCTCTCTCCTTTTCTCTCTGTCTCTCTCCCTCCCTCTCTCTCCCTCCCCCCCCCCCCTCTCTCTCTCTCTCTCTGCCTCTCTCCCTTCTTTCTTTCTTTCTTTCTTTCTTTCTTTCTTTCTTTTCTTTCTTTCTTTCTTTGTTTTCAGCCAGTGTCACTTGTCCTGTCTGCCCCCTTCTGCAATGTTTTTCCTTTGTTTGAAGATGATTTTTTTCTGCATTTTTTTTCTTCTTCTGACGTGGGAGTTACAGGAGTTTGCTTGCTTCCCTGGGGGCGGGATAGCTCAGTGGTCAGAGCGCTCACTTTCCCCCAGCCAATGTTAAGCAGCATCGAGCGAGGTTACCAGTTGGATGGGTGACCGTTTGCACGCCTCGGCTTCAGAACAGTCCCCCAGTTCACTCAGCTGTCAATGGGTACCTGCCCTCTTTAGGGTCAGGGAAGGTAAAGCAGCGAGGGAGAGGAGATGGGCGCCACCCTCAATATGCTGGCCCCTAGAGAAGCTGAGGTCTCTGACGCCTCGCTCCCCTATGACCACAAAGGTTATGGGACACCTTTAGTTTTTACCTTGCTTCCCTATCCCTCTGTTTAACACAATCACATGCACCCACATGTACCATGCGTGCACGCACAAAAGCGCGCACACATAGCTACCTCTCATTCTTCTTACATCTGACCCTCACATGTATGCCCACCCCCCTTCACCCCCTTACACACATACACACACGCGGGTAAACACGCGCGTACACACACACACACACACACACACACACACACACACACACACACACACAAACAACAACAACACACACATACACACACACACACAAACACACACATACACACACACACACACACACACACACACACACACACACACACACACACACACACACACACACAAACACACACAAACACACACACACAGAGTCAATTAGATGAGACTGTAAACCGTCGTCCTGAGTGTGAACGCACGCAGAACATGTTAAAACCCGTTCTCCTTTTCGGAAGGGTAGGCTATTGTGTGGCGGTGGGAACAGATGACAAACCTGACAAAGCTGCATACACACGGGGACTGGATGTAAAAAAAAACCCACAGGAATCCTTATTCAATTATCCTCGAAATACAAAAATAAAATTAATAAACAACACACACACACCACCACCACCACTATCACCCAATCAACCTCCCACTTCTTTCAAATCCCCTCTCTCTCTCTCTCTCTCTCTCTCTCTCTCTCTCTCTCTCTCTCTCTCTCTCTCTCTCTCTCTCTCTCTCTCCCCCTACCTATTTTGTAGGGTCTCTTTTTTTTAATATATTTTTTTAATATTCCCTAATCAAGGCAAGGGCCGGATGAAAAAAAAAGTATGTAGGTGCTTACTCTGTTACCCTTGAAAAATAAAGATTATCCATTCATTCATTCATTCATTCATTCATTCATTCATTCATTCATTCATTCATTCATTCTCCCTCTGTCTCTCTCTTTCCTTCCTTCTCTCTCTCTTCCACACAATTCTCCTCTGTCTCTTCTTTGTTTCTTGGCCAATAGAAGATCGCTTCCTCCTTGTGTTTCATCTCCCCTTGTCACTCCTCGTAAAAACACAAGACCCCCACCCCACCCCCACCCCCCTCTCCCCCCTTTCTTTCTCGTCTGTCTCTCTCTCTTTTCTTCTCATTATTTTTTCCCCAATTCTCAGACTTCCTCAGCTAAAATAGATAATCAAATTGACAAGTAAGTAAACAAAATAAATTTATTTTTCCTTCTTCGGGTAGAGCTCCGAGGTTCACCAATGGTGCGAGTTTTGTGTATGCCACCGTTTTTACCCACCATGAAGGTAGCCGCATTCCGACTTCGGGGATGGTGTTCAAACACGACACCTGTGTGCATGCGATTGTTAAAATGTTGTCACCCGTCCCTATCGGCACGACATGGCCTACTATTCCGAAAGGCAGAATATGTTTTGTAACATGTGGGCAAGATGTTCTGCGAGCGTGCGCACATGGAGTCTTGGTTTTATAGTCTCATCCGAAGGATTTTTGGGAGAGTGAAGTCAGTATTGATGGTAATACATGCACCCACGTGGATGGGACGGGATAGCCTAGTGGTCAGAACACTGCGCTCGCAATTTGACGTCCCGGGTTCGATTCCAGTTTGAGGGGATTTTCCCTCTAGAGTTAACATCAGTGCTAACTCCACTCCTCCCAAAAGTCCTTTGGATGATGCTATAAACCGAGGCCCCGTGTGCGAACGCACGCAGAACATCTTGCGCACACCTAAAATTTTCGTAAGAGAAGACCATTGTGTGCCGGTGGGAACAGATGACACGACTGACAGAAACTGCATACACACGGGGACTTGATGTAAAAAAGCACATGAGTGCTTATTCCATTATCCTCGATATACAAGAATAAAATAAAATTTAAAAAAACTCCAGAGAAAAATCCCCTAAAACAGGCACCTCCGTGGTGGTTCGATCCCAGA
>CM060345.1:33850639-33853139 GCA_030674155.1 Stramonita haemastoma
TAATTCAATAAATAAAACCAAACAGACAGCCCAAATGCCAGACTCCGCGAGACCCCAGCGTTCAGTGTCCTGTGTAACGCACGTTCCATGCTGCAAACCACTCCACTGTTTCCCCTCTGATTCTCTGTAGCGGTCCACAGAGATGCTCTGTGCATGACAAATGGACATTCGGCACCCCCGCTTTCGTCTTAATCTGTCTTCTTTGCTGAATGTTGATGATGCTAATATAATAATGATTGTTGTTGTGTTATTGTCATTGTTTGTCACTGTGAACTTTTTTTTTGAAGGTCGCTCATTCTCAGATCTTGATACATGACAAAGATATTAATATTATTAACGAGAGAGAGAGAGAGAGAGAGAGAGAGAGAGAGAGAGAGAGAGAGAGAGAGAGAGAGAGAGAGAGAGAGAGAGGAGGGGGGGGGGGAGAGGGAGAGAGGGGAGAGGAGAGAGAGAGGGAGGGGAGAGAGAGAGAGAGAGAGAGAGAGAGAGAGAGAGAGAGGAGAGAGAGAGAGACGAAGAGAAGAGAGAGAAGAGAGAGAAGACAGAGACAGAAGACGAGAGAGAGAAGAAGAGACAGAGACATGACAGAGAGAGAGAGAGGATTAGAGAGAGAGAGGACAGACAGACAAGAGCGAGAGAGAAGACAGACAGACAAACGAGACAGAGAGAGAGAAGAGAGACAGAGAGAGAAGAGAGAGAGAGAGACAACACAGAGAGAGAGAGAGATAGAGAGAAGAGAGAGAGAGAGAGAGAGAGAGAGAACAGGAGAGAGAGAGAGAGAGAGAGACGAGCAGAGAGACAGAGAAGACACAGAGACAAGAGACAAGAGGAGAGACGGCTAGGGAGACAGACACAGACACAGAAAAATGCTACAGAAATCTTCCATCAGCGCTCTTATCAACCATATCAGTTAGCGCAAACTCTGCAACAGCCATCACATCCTCCTCTCTGCTAAGTGGACTTCAGTCAACAAATAGGAAAACAGTGGGGGGGGGGGGGGGAGGTAAAAGGAGGAGGAGGAGAAGAAGAAGAAGAAGAAGAAGAAGAAGAAGAAGAAGAAGAAGAAGAAGAAGAAGAAGAAGAAGAAGAAGGAAGAAGAAGATTTGCGAAGAAGAAGAAGATTTGCGAAGAAGAAGAAGATTTGCGAAGAAGAAGAAGAAGAAAGAAGAAGAAGAAGAAGAAGAAGAAGAAGAAGAAGAAGAAGAAGAAGAAGAAGAAGAAGAAGAGAAAAAGAAGAAGAAGAAGAAGAAGAAGAGAAGAGGAGGAGGAAGAAGAAAAAAAAAGAAGAAAAACTGCGAAGAAGAACTGCGAAGATAAATAATTATTGCAAAGAAGAGAAGAAGAAGACTGATTGATTGATTGATTGATGGATTAAATCTTTAATGGGTAAAGAATTAGGCAAAGGCCTTATACAATTCTGCCCTAAAAGACAACAAACCAAGGCTAATCAAAAACAACAAAAAATAATAAAATAAGATAACTGTCAAAATTAATAGTAATTCTATATGGAACAAATGAACAAACTTGAGAGAAAATTCAAGAAGTTACAAAAAAGACATAAAGCTTAATGCAACATTATCAAAACATCCACAAAGTTATATACATTCACTTACGTACGCGCACGCGCGCGCGTGCGCACACACACATTCATTCATTCATTCAATCAATCTTTAAAGCACACGTGTATACATGTATATGCCAAGATTAAAAGCATGCACTCACAGAACAGGGATTGGTATGCCCTGATCTACTCTCAGGTGCAAGCGTGTAGAAGAAGAATTGCGAAGAAGAAGAAGAAGATTTGCGAAGAAGAAGAAGAAGAAGAAGAAGAAGAAGAAGAAGAAAGAAGAAGAAGAAGAAGAAGAAGAAGAAGTAGAAGAAGAAAGAAAGAAAGAAAGAAAGAAAGAAAGAAAGACATAAAAAGAAAAAGAACAGAGAAAAACAAAAACTAACAAGAAAACGAATCACACCAAAACACTGTCTCAACAAACAAGTGCAGAATTGTTCCTCCTCTACCGCTGAACACTCAACCTGATCAATACGATCAATGAGAAAAGAAGACGTCACGCGCTTCAAGACAGGAGGCCCTGGGATCAATGTTTATTTCCGCCGTGGCCTATTTTCTACAGGGGGGGAGGTTCAGAAAGGAAGCGTTCACCGCCATTAGCTTGCCCTCTTCACCTGTACAGACCGAGTCATTGTGCTAATACACCCTGTGATTTGCTGGACAGTTCAGTGGTCAGAGCACTCACTTTCCCCAAGCTAAGCATTGAGGGTGGTTACCAATTGGATGGGTGACCGTTTGTGCGCCTTGGCTTCAGTACATCCCCCCCCCTTCCAGTTCACCCAGCTGTCAATGGGTACCTGCCCTCTTTAGGGTCAGGGAAGGTAAAGCAGCGAGGGAGAGGAGATGGGCGCCGCCCTCAACATGCTGGCCCCTAGAGAAGCTGAGATCCCTAACACCTCGCTCCCCAACGACCACACAGGTTATGGGACACCT
>CM060345.1:33855639-33860639 GCA_030674155.1 Stramonita haemastoma
ACGAGATAATTGACGATGCTACGGCAAGCTGAGGGAGAGGAGATGGGCGCCGCCCTCAATATGCTGGCCCTTCGAGAAGCTGAGGTCTCTGATGCCTCGCTCCCCGACGACCGCCTAGGTTATGGGACACCTTTACTTTTACCTACGTCAAGAATTAGTACGTGGATGTATTAGCTTCAGTTACCACAAGAAATAATTGACAATGCTATGCCGATCGTAAGACCACGGTTTATCATAAGTTTTCTCATCAGAAGAGACAATTCACAATGCTAAGACAAACGTAAGCACACGGTTTTTATAGCTTCAGTTCTCTTAAGAGATACTTGAAAACATTAAGTCAAGGTTATCATAGCATCATGCATCTTAAGAGATAACTAACAATACTATGTCAAACGTGGTTATCATAAGTTTAACTACCAGGAAACACAACTGACAATGCTACGTCGAACATAAGCACAAGATTTCCATAGCTTCAGTTATCATAAGAGATAGATAAAGATAATTATCATGTCGTGGTTATCATAACATCACTTATCTTAAGAGATAACTGACGATACTATGTCGAACATGGTAATCATAGCTTTGATACCATAAAAGATAACTGACGATGCTATGTCGAGCATTAGAACATGGTTTTTGTAGCTTCACATATCGTAAGTGATAACTGAAAATATTATGTCGTGGTTATCATAGCTTTATTTATCTTAAGAGATAACTGACGATACTATGTCGAACGTGGTTATCATAAGCTTAACTACCAGGTGAGACAAATAACAATGCTACGTCAAACATTAGCATTTGGCTTTTTTTTTATAGCATTAGTATCTTAAGAGATACTTGAAAATATGATGTCGTGGTTATCATAGCTTTATTCATCTTAAGAGATAGATGACGATACTATGTCAAACGTGGTTATCATAACTACCAGGAGACACAATTGACAATGTTACGTCGAGCACTAGCACATGGTTTTCACAGCTTTCAATTATCGTATGAGATAATTGAGGACACTGCACCGAACATTATCACACAGCCAACACAGCTTCGATTGCAGAAAGGAGATAATGACAATGCCATCAGGGCCATTAGCGCCTGGTTACTGTCGCCTAAAACATCACAAGACTTCTCTGTCAAAGGAGGTGGGGGGGGGGGGGGGATGGGTGGAGGGGGGGGGGGAGCAGGGGAGATCAATGGGGAAAGACTTCTTAATGACTTCGGTGAGAAATGTCGGCAGCAGCGTGCTTGTGTGTGTGTGTGTGTGTGTGTGTGTGTGTGTGTGTGTGTGTGTGTGTGTGTGTGTTTGTGTGTGTGTGTGTGTGTGTGTGTGTGTGTGTGTGTGTGTGTGTGTACGTATGCGTGCATGCGTGCGTGTGTGTGTGTGTAGGGTGTGTGTGTTTGTGTGTAGGGTGTGGTGTGTGTGTGTGTGTGTGTGTGTGTGTGTGTGTGTGTGTGTGTGTGTGTGTGTGTGTGGTGTGTGATATGTGTGTGTGTGAGTGTGTGTGAGTACGTGTGTGTGTGTATGTGTGTATGTGTGTGTGTGTGTGTGTGTGTTGTGTGTGTGTGTGTGTGTGTGTGTGTGTGTGTGTGTGTGTGTGTGTAGGGTGTGTGTATGTGTGTAGGGTGTGTGTATGTGTGTGTGTTTGTTTGTGTGTGTGTGTGTGTGTGCGTGCGTATGTGTGTACGTATGTATGTATGTATGTATGTATGTATGTATGTATGTTGTATGTATGTATGTATGTATGTATGTATGTATGATGTATGTATGTATGCATGCATGCATGTATGCATGTATGTATGTATGTGTGTATATGTATATGTGTGTGTTTTATGTATATGTATATGTGGCGTGCGTTTCGTGCGTGCGTGCAAGCGTGTGCGTGCGTGTGTGTATCTTGTGTGGTATTGACAGAGTTCAATTGACAAGTCAGCGCTGTTGTTGGGCTTTCTCTTTGATTTCTGCGTTGGTTTCTTCCTGTTTCTGCTGTCGCTTCTTACACTGTTGTTTGGTTTCTTCAGTTCTGTCGTCCTCTTCCACGTCTGCTATGATCTCCCATTAGGCTGAAATCCTTTGCTTTACTTTAACGTGTGCGTAAAGCGTGTAGCACACAGGACCTCGGTTTATCGTCTCATCCAAAAGACTAGCACCCAGACCACTACTAGGGTGGAAAGTTTGAAATCAAACGGGGAATAAAGCTTTCTTGGCAAATGCGTTATCTCTGGACCATTTTTTTTATATATTAAAGAAAACCTTTTCTCTTTTGCAAAGACAATACTGCAAGGCATTGCTCAAGGAGGAAGAAAAAGAGGCAGACCAAGGAAAAGATGGGAGGACAACATCAGCGAATGGACAGGTCTAGAACTCAACGAAACCCTAAGAAAGGCAGAACAGAGAGAGGAATGGAGGGAACTGGTTGTCAAGTCTTCAGGGGTGCCCCACGGTCGCCAGACTAAGGGATAGATAGATAGATAGATAGATAGATAGATAGATAGATAGATAGATAGATAGATAAAAAGAAAGAAAGAAAGATAGATAGAAAGATAGAAAGATAGATAGATAGATAGATAGATAGATAGATAGATAGATAGATAGATAGATAGATAGATAGATAGATAGATAGATTCTCTCTCGCATCTCTGATATGAGGACCAGTAGCACGTGCTTATGATAGCTTTAAGATCACAGGAGATGATTACACTCTCAGCACTATTAGAACGTGATTGTAACTTTAAATTTCACAAGGGATAATGACTAGTCTATAGGGAACATTAGCACTTGCATAGCTCTGAAAACGGCAAGGGGTAATGACTATGCTATGGAAACAATTACCACGTGCCCTTATCGTAACTGAGTATTCCCGGAGATAAAGATAAACGCTATCAGGAATATTAGCACGTTCTCATCATAACTCTGAATGTCACAGGCTGTAATGACAATGGTATCACGATCATTAGCATGTGCCTAGTTGTCAATATCACAAGAGATAATGACAATGCTATAAGAAATATTATTACAGGACTATCTTTGAATATCACAAGATTATAATGACAGAGCTACCAGGAACATTAGCACTTGCCTAACTGTAAATATCAAGGAAGATAATGACAGTGTTATGGGGAACATAAGCACGTACATAGCTTTGAAAATGACAAAGAGATCGTGACAATACTGTGGGGATCATTAGCACATACTCATCACAGCTTTCAATCTAATCCAATCCTGTTGTTTACAGCCCTGCTGACCACAGAAGCTATATCGGGATCTGTCAGCTTGTAAAAATGGCAAATCTCAGATTAAAACTGTGGAACTAGATAGAGAATAAAGTGGAGGTATACAACCGACTGATCATGACTTTCACCATCACAGGAGATAAACGACAATGCTATGGGGACCATTAGCACATACTTATAGCCTTGAAAACAGCACAGGAGATAAGGACAATGCTATGGGGACCATTAGCACGCGTTTTGTGAGGTCTGAAATGTCACACAACATTGCCATTTTGAGAGCTGAGGGGATGACAGGCAGGGGAGATCAATCAGGAAGACTCCTTCGTGGCTGCTGCGATAAATGTCGCTAGCAGTCTTGTCTCTCTCTCTCTCTCTCCATACCTCTGTGTCTTTTCATATCTCTGTCTCTCTCTATATCTCAATGTCTCTACATCTCTTGTCTCTCTCCCTATCTCTGTCTCTCTCCATATCTCTGTCTCTCTCCCTATCTCTGTCTCTCTCCCTATCTCTTGTCTCTCTCCATATCTCTGTCTCTCTCCATATCTCTGTCTCTCTCCATATCTCCTGTCTCTCTCCATATCTCTGTCTCTCTCAATGTCAATGTCTCTACATCTCTTGTCTCTCTCCCTATCTCTGTCTCTCTCAATGTCAATGTCTCTATATCTCTTGTCTCTCTATATCTCCGTCTCTCTCCATATCTCTTGTCTATCTCTATATCTCTTGTCACTCTCTCCATATCTCTGTCTCTCTCCCTATCTCTGTCTCTCTCAATGTCAATGTTTTTCTCCATATCTCTGTCTCTCTCCATACCTCTTGTCTATCTCTATATCTCTTATCTCTCTCTCTCCATATCTCTGTCTCTCTCCGTATCTCTGTCTCTCTCCGTATCTCTGTCTCTCTCCATATCTCTGTCTCTCTCCATATCTCTGTCTCTGTCCATATCTCTGTCTCTCTCCATATCTCTGTCTCTCTCCGTATCTCTGTCTCTCTCCGTATCTCTGTCTCTCTCCATATCTCTGTCTCTCTCCATATCTCTGTCTCTCCCCATATCTCTGTCTCTCTCTCTCCCTATCTCTGTCTCTCTCCATATCTCTGTCTCTCTCCATATCTCTGTCTCTCTCCATATCTCTGTCTCTCTCCATATCTCTGTCTCTCTCCCTATCTCTGTCTCTCTCCCTATCTCTGTCTCTCACCATACCTCTTGTCTATCTCCATATCTCTGTCTCTCCATATTTCTGTCTCTCTCCCTATCTCTGTCTCTCTCAATGTCAATGTTTTTCTCCATATCTCTGCCTCTCTCCATACCTCTTGTCTATCTCTATATCTCTTGTCTCTCTCTCCATATCCCTGTCTCTCTCCGAATCTCTTGTTTCTCTCCAAATCTCTGTCTCTCCATATCTCTGTCTCTCTCCTTATCTCTGTCACTCTCCCTATCTCTGTCTCTCTCCATATCTCTGTCTCTCTCCATATCTCTGTCTCTCTCCATATCTCTGTCTCTCCATACTGACACAGGATGAATGACAAATTGGCTGTATTATCATTGTTTTTTTTTTTTTTGTAGCTATTTTTATTATTGTCACTTTCTTGATGTCTATGTTTCATATCTGTTATGGTTAGGAAGTAAAAGCTTCTTTGTTGTTCTCTTCTGTCTTTTCTTATTTCTCTCTCTCTCTCTCTCTCTCTCTCTCTCTCTCTCTCTCTCTCTCTCTCTTCTCTCTCCTCTCTCTCTCTCTCTCTCTCTCTCTCTCTACACACACACACACACACACCAC
>CM060345.1:33865802-33890995 GCA_030674155.1 Stramonita haemastoma
AGAGAGGAAAAAGAGAGGAGAGAGAGAGGAGAGAGAGAGAGAAGAGAACAGACGACAGACAGACAGACAGACAAACAGACGGGCAGACAGAAACACAGTCATAACAAAGAAAAATTTCAAATGCCAAAAAAAAATTCAAAGAATCTGAAACATGAACAACTTGGCAACTGCTAGACAACTTTTCTTTCTTTTTTCTTTCCTTTCTTTCTTTCTTTCTTTCTTTCTTTCTTTCTTTCTTTCTGTTCTCTTTTACATTTCTGACATGTCCTCTTGTCTGTTAAATTTTGTTGTGTGCAAAATTTCTGCAGGCATTCAATGACAACTTCCTTTATCTTCTCTTTCTCTACAACTTTTTGTCCCCTTTTTTTCTCTCTTTACAACCTAGTTTTTCAGCCGATTAAAAAAACAACAACTCGAGTGTGTGTGTGGTGTGTGTGTGGTGTGTGTGTGTGTGTGTGTGTGTGTGTGTGTGTGTGTGTGTGTGTGTGTTGTGCGTTTGTGCGTGTGTTTGTGTGTGTGTGTGTGGGGGGGGGGGGGGGTTGTTGCGTGCGTGTGTTGCGTGCGTACGTATATATATATATATAATTATATAAAAATTTTATATATATATATATATATATATCTTTATATAAATAGCCGTCATTACCACAAAGATTATTGAGAACTGTACGTGGAACACGAGCACATGGCTAGCATAGCACAGCTTTCATTTCCACAAGTGATAACTGACGATGATGTCTTAAACATTAGCACATGGGTTATAACTATTAGGTTCAATTCACCACAAGACAATTCACAATGCTTTGTCGAGTATTAGCCCTTGTTTATTATGACTAAAAATGCCACAAGAGATCATTGAAGAAGCTGTTATTAAACAACAGCACAAGGTTATATTACCTTCAATCAACTACACGAGATAATTGACGATGCTATTTCAAACTGAGGAGAGGAGATGGGCGCCGCCCTCTATATGCTGGGCCCCTAGAGAAGCTGAGGTCTCTGTCCCTCAATCCCCTACGACCACATAGGTTATGGGACACCTTTACCTTCTTGATCATAAAACCACGGTTATCATAAGTTTTACCACCACAAGAGACCATTGACAATGCTACATTGAACATAAGCACATGGTTTTTATAGCTTCAGTTCTCTTAAGAGATACTTGAAATTATTATGTCGTAGTTTATCATAGCTTTATTTATCTTCTAAGATAACTAAAAATATGATGTCGTGATTATCAAAAGGTTTATTTATCTTAAGAGAAAACTGACGATGCTATGTCGAACGTGATTATCATAAGTTTAAATAAAAGGAGACACAATTGACAAATGCTACATTGAACATAAGCACATGGTTTTTTCATAGTTTCATTTTATAATAAGAGATACCTGAAAATACCATGTCAAGGTTATCATAGCATCACTTATCTTAGAAGATAACTGACGAAACTATGTCGAACATGGTTATCATAGCTTTGATACCACAAAAGATAATTGACAATGCTATGTCGAGCATTAGAACATGGTTTCCGTAGCTTCACTTTGTCATAAGAGATAACTGAAAATATTATGTCGTGGTTATCATAGCTTTATTTATCTTAAGAGATAACTGACGATACTATGTCGAACGTGGTTATTCATAAGTTTAACTACCAGGTGAGACAAATGACAATGTACGTCAAACATTAGCATTTGGCTTTTTTATAGCATTAGTATCTTAAGAGATACTTGAAAATATGATGTCGTGGTTATCATAGCATCATTTATCTTAAGAGATAATTGACAATACTATGTCGAACGTGGTTATCCTAACTACCAGGAGACACAATTGACAATGCTACGTCGAGCATTAGCACATTGGTTTTCACAGCTTTCAATTATCGTATGAGATAATTGAGGACACTGCACCGAACATTATCACACAGCCAACACAGCTTCGATTGCAGAAAGGAGATAATGACAATGCCATCAGGGCCATTAGCGCCTGGTTACTGTCGCCTAAAACATCACAAGACTTCTCTGTCAAAGGAGGTGGGGGGGGGGGGGGGGGGAAAATGGGTGGAGGGAGGGGGGAGCAGGGGAGATCAATGGGGAAAGACTTCTTAATGACTTCGGGAGAAATGTCGGCAGCAGCGTGCTTGTGTGTGTGTGTGTGTGTGTGTGTGTGTGTGTGTGCGTGCGTGCGTGCGTGCGTGCGTGCGTGCGTGCGTGCGTGTGTGTGTGTGTGTGTGTGTGTGTAGGGTGTGTGTGTTTGTGTGTAGGGTGGTGGTTGTGTGTTTGTGTGTTGTGTGTTGTGTGTGTGTGTGTGTGTGTGTGTGTGTGTGTGTGTTGTGTGTGTTGTGCGCGCGTGTGGTGTATGTATGTATGTTATGTATGTATGTATGTATGTATGTATGTATGTATGTATGTATGTTATGTATGTATGTATGTATGTATGTATGTATGTATGTATGTATGTAATGTATGTATGTATGTATGTATGTATGTATGTATGTATGTATGTGTGTGTATCAGTGTGTATGTAGATGTGTGTGTATGTATGTATATGAAAATGTGTGTGTGTGCGTGCGTGCGTGTATGTGTGTGTGCGTGTGTCTGTGTATGTGTCTGTGTGTCGTGTGCGTGCGTGTGTCTGTGTCGTGCGTGTGCGTGTGTGTGCATGCATGCGTGCGTGTGTGTGCGTGCGTGCGTGCAAGCGTGTGTGTGTCTGTGTGTGTGTGTATTGACAGAGTTCAATTGACAAGTCAGCGCTGTTGTTGGGCTTTCTCTTTGTTTCTGCGTTGTTTTCTTCCCTGTTTCTGCTGTCGCTTCTTATACTGTTGTTTGGTTTCTTCAGTTCTCTCGCCCTCTTCCACTTGTGCTCTGATCTCCCATTAGGCTGAAATCCTTTGCTTTAACGTGTGCGTAAAGCGTGTAGCACACAGGACCTTGGTTTATCGTCTCATCCGAAAGAATAGCACCCAGACCACCACTAGGGTGGAAAGTTTGAAATCAAACGGGAATAAAGCTTTCTTGCAAATGCGTTATCTCTGGACCATTTTTTTTATATATTAAAGAAAACCTTTTCTCTTTTGCAAAGACAATACTGCAAGGCATTGCTCAAGGAGGAAGAAAAAGAGGCAGACCAAGGAAAAGATGGGAGGAACAACATCAGCGAATGGACAGGCCTAGATCTCAACGAAACCCTAAGAAAGGCAGAACAGAGAGAGGAATGGAGGGAACTGGTTGTCAAGTCTTCAGGGGTGCCCCCACGGTCGCCAGACTAAGGGAAGATAGATAGATAGATAGATAGATAGATAGATAGATAGATAGATAGATAGATAGATAGATAGATAGAAAGATAGATAGAAAGATAGATAGATAGATAGAAAGATAGATAGATAGATAGATAGATAGAAAGATAGATAGATAGATAGATAGATAGATAGATAGATAGAAAGATAGATAGATAGATAGATAGATAGATAGATAGATAGATAGATAGATAGATAGATAGATAGATAGATTCTCTCTCGCATCTCTGATATGAGGACCACTAGCACGTGCTTATTATAGCTTTAAGATCACAGGAGATGATTACACTCTCAGCACTATTTAGAACGTGAATGTAACTTTAAATGTCACAAGGGATAATGACTAGTCTATGGGGAACATTAGCCCTTGCATAGCTCTGAAAACGGCAAGGGATAATGACTATGCTATGGAAACAATTACCACGTGCCCTTATCGTAACTGAGTATTTCCGGAGATAAAGATAAACGCTATCACGAATAATTATTAGCACGTTCTCATCATAACTCTGAATGTCACAGGCTGTAATGACAATGGTATCACGATCATTAGCATGTGCCTAGTTGTCAATATCACAAAAGATAATGACAATGCTATAAGAAATATTATTACAGGACTATCTTTGAATATCACAAGATTATAATGACAGAGCTACCAGGAACATTAGCACTTGCCTAACTGTAAATATCACAGAAGATAATGTCAGTGTTATGGGGAACATAAGCACGGGCATAGCTTTGAAAATGACAAGAGATCATGGACAATGCTGTGGGGATCATAAGCATAGGCTCAACATAGCTTTCAATCCAATCCAATCCTGTTGTTTATAGCCCCGCCGACCACAGAAGCTATATTGTGGTCTGTCAGCTTGTAAAAAATCAAATCCAAAATTAAAACTGTGCAACTAGATACAAATTAAAATAGGGGTATAGAACCGACTGATCATGACTTTAACCATCACAGGAGATAAACGACAATGCTATGGGGACCATTAGCACATACTTATAGCCTTGAAAACAGCACAGGAGATAAGGACAATGCTATGGGGACCATTAGCACGCGTTTTGTGAGGTCTGAAATGTCACACAACATTGCCATTTTGAGAGCTGAGGGGATGACAGGCAGGGGAGATCAATCAGGAAGATTCCTTCGTGGCTGCTGCGATAAATGTCGCTAGCAGTCTTGTCTCTCTCTCTCTCTCTCTCTCTCTCTCTCTCTCTCTCTCTCTCTCTCTCTCTCTCTCTCTCTCTCTCTCTCCCTCTCTCTCTCTCCATACCTCTGTGTCTTTTCATATCTCTGTCTCTCTCTATATCTCAATGTCTCTATATCTCTTGTCTCTCTCCCTATCTCTGTCTGTCTGTCTGTCTGTCTGTCTGTCTGTCTGTCTGTCTGTCTGTCTGTCTGTCTGTCTGTCTGTCTGTCTGTCTGTCTGTCTGTCTCTCTCTCTCTCTCTCTCTCTCTCTCCTCTCTCTCCTCTCTCTCTCTCTCTACGATGTAATATAGAGTAATTTCACAGAGGAAACAGATACACATAAAAACAGGGGGAAAAGACTAAACTAAAGAAAAAAAAACATGGGTGGTGCTGATTTTGAGATGACACACTTTTCCCAGAGGAGAGCGGTCTGAATTTCCCGCAGAGAAGTCTGCCGTCACTCAAAGCAATGTGTCAGCTGTTCATCAGTAGATCGGTGGTCTAAAGGTAACACACCTGCCTAGAAAGCGAAAAATCCAGGTACGAAGTGTTGTGGTGGTTCGACCTCGGTTTGTACTCGAACCTTTTTTCCCATTCATTAAACTATGAGTATTGGTCTGGTTACTTGTCTACCGGATGAGACGTTAAACCGAGGTGCCGTGTGTTAGACAGACTTAGTGCACGTAAAAGAAACCGTGGCAACGAGAGAGTTGTCCCTGGCAAAATTCTGTAGAGGAAAGTCACTCTGATAGGGAAACAAATACAGTTGCAGACAGGAAAAAAAAAAGGGCGGCGCTGCTTTGAGGCAAAAACTCTCCCCGGGGAGAGCAGCCCGAATTTCACGCACAGAAATCTGCCATGACTTAAAGTGGTTTACAATAATTCATTATACAATACAATATACAAATAAAGACAGTCGCATTCCGACTACGTACATAATGTCTAAACACGACACCAGTGTGTAAGCGTTTTTCTAAAATCTCGTCATGTGTCCTTACTGCCTCGCAATGGCCTACACTTTTCAAAGGCGACACGGAGTTTAACGTCTGCACAAGATGTCCTGCATGCGTTTGTGCACAGGACTTTGGTTTATAGTCTATTCAAAACATTTTTCATGGGAGAATGGAGGTGATACTAAATCTATTCGATTGGGCGTCTCTGTGGTGGCTCAAATCCAATCCGTCGGAATGCAACCTCAATGTTTTAACCACTATGATAATGATTAAACAGCGATAGAACACAGAGACTATGACACGACTGTGTACTACAGCCTGAAGTGTAGCCACAGATCTGTGTGTGGAGATAATGAGGACATGCGTACTAAAGCCTGAAGTGTAGCCACAGATCTGTGTGTGGAGATAATGAGGACATGTGTACTAAAGCCTGAAGTGTAGCCGCATAATGTGTGGAGAAAATGAGGACATGTGTACTACAGCCTGAAGTGTAATAGATATTTGTAGAGAACGTAAAAACATGTATACTTAAGCCTGAAATGTACCCACATATCTGTGTGTGCAGAAAATGAGGACGTGCGTACTACAGCCTGAAGTGCAGCCATATAATAATCTGTCTTCGCACTGATGATCAAGAGAAGGGAAGTAATAAGGACAGGCGTGGCTGGATCATGTCCCCTGTCCGACATGTCGAACAGTTGGTGGCTGTGAGATCACCGATAATTACTGATCGACAACCTCTCCTCTTCCTTGATGGTATCTGACAAAGACAAGAGAGAGGAGAGAGGAGAGAGAGAGAGGAGAGAGAGATGAGAGACGAGAGAGAGAGAGAGAGAGAGAGGAGAGAGAGAGGAGAGAGGGAGAGAGAGGGAGAGAAGAGGAGAAAGAGAGAAAGAGAGAAAGAGAGAGAGAAGAAGGAAGGAGAGAGAGAGAGAGAAGAGAGAAAGAGAGAGAGAGATGAAGAGAGAGAGAGAGAGAGAGAGAGAGAGAGAGAGAGAAGGAGAGAGAGAGAGAGAGAGAGAGAGAGAGAGGAGAGAGAGAGAGAGAGAGAGAGAGAGAGAGAGAGAGAAAGAGCTAAGAAGGACGAAGTGTATGTGATGCTTGCAGCAAAGGAGTACATTTCTTTTACTGAGTGCAATGTTTCATCATGCCATCTGATATAGTGCATCATAATACTTGATATTGCTCTTTTTGTAAAAAAAAAAATATATATATATATATAACCATTTGCGCATTAGCATGTAGGTGCGCGCGCGCGCGCGCGTGCGTGCGTGCGTGCGTGCGTGCGTGCGTGCGTGCGTGTGTGTGTGTGTGTGTGTGTGTGTGTGTGTGTGTGTGTGTGTGTGTGTGTGTGCTTGTCCGTCTCTCTGTGTGTCTTTCTGTCTTTCTGTCTCTACCTACCTAACTTCTTTACCTATCTATCTTACTATGTATGTATGTATGTATGTATGTATGTATGTATGTATGTATGTATGTATGTATGTATGTATGTATGTATGTATGTATGCATGCATGCATGCATGCATGTATGTATCTGTCTGTCTGTCTGTCTGCTGTCTGTCTGCTGTCTGTCTGTCTGTCTGTCTGTCTGTCTGTCTGTCTGTCTGTCTGTCTCTATCTATCTATCTATCTATCTATCTATCTATCTATCTATCTATCTATCTATCTATCTATCTATCTATCATATGGATCGGTGGTCTAGGTGGTCACGCGCCTTGCCTAGAAAGCAAAAAGTCCGGGTCGGAGTGTGCGGGGTTCGTACCCCGTTTGGACCCAAAACTTTTTCCCCATCCATTAGACCCTGAGTGGTGGTCTGGGCGCTAGTCTTTCGGATGAGACGATAAACCGAGGTCCCGTGTGTTACACATCACTATTTAGCGCACGTAAAAGAACCCACGGCAACAAGGGGGTTGTCCCTGGCAAAATTCTGTAGAAAGAAGCCACTCTGATAGGGAAACAAATACACTTGCATGCAGGAAAAAGAAAAAAAAAAATGGGTAGGCGCTGCACATGTGGCGACGCGCTCTCCCCGGGGAGAGCAGCCCGAATTTCACGCAGAGAAATCTGCGTGACATAAAGTGGTACAAAATACAAAATACAAATACAAAATCTATCTATCTATCTATCTATCTACTTATTTACCTACCTATCTATCTCTTTCTCTTTTTACTTCTTTCTGTCTTTTTCTCTTTCTTTTTTTTCTGCTCTGTGCAATTACGGACTGATCATCAGTGATGTCCCCTTGTTTTGCTGATGGTGACCTTTTCTTTCTCTCCCTGTTTTTGTCTCCCCTCGCTGTTGCCTTTTTCTATATATAGTTAGTTCTCATCTGCTCCTTCTTTCACTGCCGTCTCTTCGTCTTCTTCTTCTTGTTCTTTGTTCTTGTTCTCTCTCTCTCTCTCTCTCTCTCTCTCTCTCTCTCTCTCTCTCTCTCTCTCTCTCTCTCTCTCTCTCTCTCTCTCTCTCTCTCTCTCTCCAAAAGTCCTTCGGATGAGACTTTAAACCGAGGCCCCGTGTGCGAACACACGCAGAACATCTTGCGCACACGTTAAATCCTGTTCCGCTTTTCGTAAGAGTAGGCCATCGTGTGCCGGTGGGAACAGATGACATTTCCAAAACTGCATACACACGGGGACTGGACGTAAAAAAGCACAAGAGTGCTTATTCCATTATCCTCGATATAAAAGAATAAATCAAATCAAATCTCTCTCTCTCTCTCCTCTCTCTCTCTCTCTCTCTCTCTCTCTCTCTCTCTCTCTCTCTCTCTCTCTCTCTCTGTTTCGTTACAGTGTTTTTCTTATCCCTGATAAGGGCGGGGTGTGGATATATAAAAAAGCACAGAGTGCTTATTCCTTATCCTCGAATCAAAAGAGTTTGAGTTGACTTGTCTTGACCCTTTCTCTATCTCTCTCTTTCTGTATCTTTCTTCCTCTCTTTCTTTCTCTCACTCCGTCTCTCTCTCTCTCTCTCTCTCTCCTCTCTCTCTCTCTCTCTCTCTCTCTCTCTCTCTCTCTCTCTCTCTCTCTCTCTCTCTCTCTCTCTATCTATCTATCTATCTATCTCTCTCTCTGCCCGTATCTTTCCCTCTTTCTCTGTTCTTTTTCTCTCTCTTTCTATCTCTCTGTCTCTGTCTATCTCTCTTCTCCTATTTTCTTACCAAGTTTTTTTTTCCGCCCTTTGCTCCTGTTTAGTGTCTTTGTTTATTCTGTCTTCATTTTCGGAACTTTTACTCTAAGTTAAATAACCACAGAACAAGACAACGCACTGTTATGCTATCATAATACACAGAACTACGCTCAGCTGCTAAATGATCAAAACTCTACGCCAAGAATTCCACAGTTAACAACAGGGATATGCATTCATCTACCATACTATCGACTGATTCTTCAAAACTCTTCCCCCCCCCAGCCCCCTTCCCACCCCCCCCCCGCCTTTTTATCATTTACGGATATGGATGTATCTATCTCTTGTTAAAGGGAGTCTTCACAACTCTTTTACCACCACCACCCCTCTACTCTTTCCCCCTCTGCCTTTTATAATTGTCGGATATTTAGCCGCTTGGTGCAGCCTTTATGGCTCGTTGCATGTATACTGATACCTCCTTAGAGAAAAGAGAGAGGGGAGAAAAAGACGGAGAGACTGGCCATAAGGCAGAGACAGACAGACAGACAGACAGACAGACAGACAGACAGACAGACAGGGCCACAGCAAAGCCCACAGGAGTCTCACAAAAAGTGGCCGGCAGCAAGAGATAGGATAGCGATAGCCCACAGAACTGGGAAGATTGTTCTATCTTTTACATCATGCACACAACGCCGCTATATAAATCACACACACACACACACACACACACACACACACACACACACACACACACACACACACACACACAACACACACACACACACACACACAGGCCTTTCGGATGAGACTATCAACCAAGGCCCCGTGTGCATACGCACGCAGAACATCTTGCACACACGCTAAATCCTGTTCCGCTTTTCAAAAGAGTAGGCCATTGTGTGCCGGTGGAAACAGATGACAAGATTTATAAAACTGCATACACACGGGGACTGGATGTACAAAAGCACATAAAAGCTTATTCCATTATCCTTGGTATAAAAGAATAAAAAATAAATACACACACACAGCACACACACTGGGAAATGCAAACTATTGGAGATGTTTCTCTATTTATCAGAACCTTCAAAACCAGACTTGTGGACACATATCGCCAGACTCATTGATGTTCTATCCAGATTACCTGAATTATCATCCTGAGACATGTAGAGCAAATTACGTAGGACTTCTGGTTTCTTATGAACACCGCCGTGTACTATGCTTATTAAGAAGTAATACACTGCCACTGAAAGGAATTCCTCGTTATAAGAAAACACCTGTAAATCCCTATTGTGTTCAGTGTGATGGATCTGCCATTGAAGATTTGTGTCACTTTTTGCTCATATGCCCAAGATATGCAACTTTACGTAAGCGTTATATCCCCCTCTATTATCACAGGTTCCCTTCAGGCTTCAAGGTTCAGTTGCTGTGCTCAAACCCTTCTGACGAACTGATTGTGAATTAGGCTGTTTATGTAACTGAATGTCTAAAAATCAGAAACATGTAGGTCTTTTTGGTGCCTGCAACAAAAGACTGCGGTGCTTACTGTACTATATCACCTCGACTGCTACATGGTTGCTTTTCATATTTTGTGTTCATATGGGTCTTATGGCCTGCAAAAACTGAATAAAATTGATTGATTGATTGATTGATTGATGATTGATTGATTCACACACACACACACACACAACTAACCTTTTTTCTCATAATGCATCACAGGGTAACTGGGTTCCACTCCGTGCTTTAACCCATTAGATCACACACACCCCACAAACACACACACACACCACACAACACACACACACACACACAGAGTAACGCACACGCACACCAACAACACACACACACACAAACCTACACACACACACACACACACACTACACCCCCCCCCCCCCAACACACACACACACACACACACACACACACACACACACACACAAACCTAACCTTTCTTCTCATAATGCATCACGCGGTAACTGGGTTCCACGCCGTGCTTTAACCCATTTAGATCACACACACACACACACACACACACACACACACACACACACACACACACACACACACACCACACCCCCCACACACACACACAAACAACACACACAACACCACCACACACACACACACACACACACACACACACACACACACACACACACACACACACACACACACTACCCCCCCCCCCCCCAACACACACACAAACTAACCTTTCTTCTCATAATGCATCACGCGGTAACTGGGCTCCACTCCGTGCTTTAACCCATTCAGATCCGCTGCCGTGTATTCACTCATGCGGCACGATTGTTCGTTGAAGGAAAAATCGAAGCTGCTGCACTCGAAGGTCGTCTGCGTCAGGCAGAGCTGTGCGCATGCGCCCAGCGTGACCCCGTACATGACCTTGTTGTAGATCTGGTAGCCGTCCACCACGGGGAGAGAACCCACGCCATAGTTGACGAACTGGGTGGTGGGGCCGTCTGGGGAGAGAGGGAGGGAGGATAGGGTTTTGAGTATGATGGTGGTTAAGTATTTAACTTGTCAGAGAAAGACGTCTAGTTTGTGACTTACTCATTACCATTATAATTACCATTGTCACTATCATCGTTGTCATCTTCAGCAGCAGCAGCAACAACAGCAGGATCATCATCATCATCATCATCATCATCATCATCATCATCATCATCATCATCATCATCATCACCACCACCACCACCACCACCACCACCACCATCATCATCATCACATCATCATCATCATCCATCATCATCATCATCACCACCACCACCACCACCACCACCATCATCATTACCATCACCACCATCACCATCAGCATCAGCATCACCACTACCATCACCACCATCACCACCATCACAATCACTGCTCCACAGTCTGTGCCTCCAGAGAATGTAGTTTTTGAGTTAACCCACACTATAATTGACGAACTGGGTGGTGGGGCCCTTTGGGAGAGAGAGAGAGAGAGAGAGAGAGAGAGAGAGAGAGAGAGGAGAGAGAGAGAGAGAGAGAGAGAGAGAGAGAGAGAGAGAGAGAGAGAGAGAGGGGGGGGGGGCATGGTTTTGAGTATGATGGTGGTTAAGTATTTAACTTGTAAGAGAGAGAATGTAGTTTGTGAGTTAATTATTATCATTGTTATCATCATTAGTATCATCACCATCCTCATTATCATCATTATCATATCATTATTGTCATGTCCTTCATTATTATCATCACCATCAACGTCATCTTCACCAGCAGGACCACTATCCCCATCATCATCATTGTCATCATGACCATCACAATGATCATCAACAACATCATCAACAACACAACAACCAGAGCATCATCATCCTCATCCTCATCACCACCACCACCATCACCATCATCATCATCATCATCATTATCATCATCATCACCACCACCGCCACCACCACCACCACCCACCATCATCATCCCCATCACCACCACCATCACAATCACTGTTCCAGACTCTGTGCCTCCAGACATGGCTTGCAGAGCATACACGATACACCCATGGCTGTGTGCATATGAGGTGTGACCACTGTGACAGCTGGTTTGTGGGGTAATGCTCTGGCCTTGCTCTCCCTTACAAGACTGGCGCTAAAGGCTGGCTAACTACCATCACTGTCATCAACATCACTGTCATCATTATCTCACTATCACCATTATTATCGACCTCGTCGTATTTTCATTACCTCATCTTTATCTCATTATCTCATCGTCATGGCCATCATCGTTATCACAATAAAGAAGAAGAGAAGAAGAAGAAGAAGAAGAAGAAGAAGAAGAAGAAGAAGAAGAAGAAGAAGAACAACAACAACAACAACAGCAACAACAACAACAACAAAAAGAGGAGAAGGAGGAGGAGGAGGAAGAATTATGAAAAAGAAGAATTGCGAAGAAGAATTGCGAAGAAGAAGAAGAAGAAGAAGAAGAAGAAGAAGAAGAAGAAGAAGAAGAAGAAGAAGAAGAAGAAGAAGAAAACAACAACAACAACAACAACAACAACAACAACACCCCATCAGAGAGTGATTCACAGCTATGATTCCTGTCATGTCATCAATGGTTTTTTGGAACAAAATGAAACGCACAAAAAACATCAACATCATTCCAGATCTAAAATCAAAATTAATGCACTACAAAGACGTCTGTTCATTCATCCGTAAATGAGCTGATTTATTAATCCATCGTTTTTAACTATTCAACAAAAAAATCATGATTTCTTTTAAACAGAACTTTTGGAGTCCCCTGCTCTTTAATGTGCTATGTCATGTCATACCACACCTCACCCCACCATACCCAAAGAGTCAGAGAGAGAGAGAGAGAGAGAGAGAGAGGCAAGGCAAGGCAAAGCAAAATTCTTTTATTCGAGGATAATAGATAAGCACACATGTGCTTTTTTACATCCAGGGATAACATCAAGATAAAAAGACAGCCTCAACTAAACAAGAACAATTATAATGATCCAATTACCAAGAGCAAAAAACCTTACCAAGTATCAAACAACAGGTAAGAAATAGACAGAGATACAATATTAAGGTAATGTTATAAGAAAAAAAGGCACTCATTCAGAAACGAAAAAGAAGAAGTACGAATCAATGATGAGTTTGATTTGAATAAAAAAAACAAAACAAACAAACAAACATTCAAAACAAAACAAACCCCCCCAGCAAAAACAAAACAAAACAAAAAAGGCGCAATAATTAAAGATCAAACATTAGAATATGATGAGGTTAGATGACTCAAAACAGAGAGAGAGAGAGAGAGAGAGAGAGAGAGAGAGAGAGAGAGAGAGAGAGAGAGAGAGAGAGAGAGAGAGAGAGAGAGAGAGAGAGAGAGAGAGAGAGACGGAGAGAAAAAGGCAGGCAGACAGACAGAGAGACAGAGAGAGACGCAGACAATCACAGAAAAAACACACAGACAGACAAACTGACAGCCCCTCACCTAATATCCTCTCATAGAAGTCGGCCCCGTGGTGAAACTTGACTCCTGACCCACTGGACTCCACGTTCAAATCCGTCAGCCAGCAGTTCCTGTGTTGCGGTTCGTAGTCAAACCCTTTGCAGTGAAACGTCATTTCGAAGACGCATCGGCGCGCGCATTGCTCCACGCTCACTTCCGGTACCTTCCGTTTGTGCGAGACTGTGATCACGTGATTGGGCAGACGATTGAAAAGCTTTTCGAAGGCACCTGAAGACAAAGACAGAAAAGAAGTTACATAAAATTTTTGTCAAACAATGTTTGAAAAGGGACAGGGTATAAACAGACTTTGAAATTTTCAGCTTTTATCGAAGGAATTATGGGTTAAGCATTCGTATTTTTTTCTTTCTAATTCTCCAGTCCCTGTGTGCATTCAGTTTTGGAAATGATTATGGTCATCTGAGACTATAAACAGAATTTCGATGTGTGAACGCAAGCGGAACATCTTGCACACAAGTTATAACCCTGTTCCGCCTTTTGGAGGAGTAGACCATTCCGTGCCGGTAGGAATGAAAACAACAAAAGAGAGAGAGGGGGGGGGTAGACAGAGAGACAGTCAGAGTCAGAGACAGATTGAGTGAGAGAGAGAGAGAAGAGAGAGAGGAGAGAGGAGAGAGAGAGAGAGAGAGAGAGAGAGAGAGAGGAGAGAGAGAGAGAGGAGAGAGAGAGAGAGAGAGAGAGAGAGAGAGAGAGAGAGAGAGTATTCTTTTTTTTTCTTGCGTTTTTTATCTGTGATGTTACAGTAGATTGTTGCTGTCATTGTTCCTCTTTCTTTCTTTTGTTGTTCTGTGACATCTTTTTCCTTTCTATTTTACATTCTTCCCTTTTTGTCTTTTCTTTCGTTCTTTCGTATTTTTCCTTGTTTCTTTCTTTTGTTTTTTTTTGTCTGTTTGTTTCTTGTTTTCAATCGTCCTCTCTCTCTCTCTCTCTCTCTCTCTCTCTCTCTCTCTCTCTCTCTCTCTCTCTCTCTCTCTCTCTCTCTCTCTCTCCATCTGTCACTCCCTTTCTCTGTCTGTCTGTCTGTCTGTCTGTCTGTCTGTCTGTCTGTCTATCTGTTGTTATTTGCTTTGGGCAGATTCATATATTCATTGAATAAATCCCACGCACGGGAAACAAACAAAATACGAATGGCAGAGCAATCCACCTTTTACTTTCTTTCCTTCTTTTCTTCTTTCTTTCTCTCTGTCGTTGCATCTTTTTTTTTCTTTTTGTACCCTTTGCTTTTGTTCTACATCTTCTTCTATTTTTAGTTCTTTCTCACTTACACATCGACCTCAATATTTATTTTAGAAATCAATACCAAAAGTTTTAGTGAATTTTTTTCGTTCCTCGGCTAGAGCTCAGAGGTTCACCAATGGAGAGATTTTGTGTATGCAACCATTTACAAGCCATTAAGGATAGCCTAGTGGTCAGAACATTGCGCTCACAATTTGACGACCCGGGGTCGATTCCCGTTCGAGGGGATTTTCCCCCTGGAGTTAACATCAGTGCTGACTCCACTCCCCCAATAGTCTTTCGGATGAGACTATAAACCAAGACCCGTGTGCGAACGCACGCAGAACATCTTGCGCACACGTTAAATCCTGTTAGTTCCGCTTTCGTAAGAGTAGGCCATCGTGTTCCGCGGGTTTGAACAAATGACAAGATTGACAAAACTGCAAACACACGGGGACTGGATGTAAAAAAGCACAAGGGTGCTTATTCCATTATCCTCGATATAAAAGAATAAAATGAATTACTTAAGGTAGCTGCATTCCGACTTCGGTGAAGATGTATAAACACGACACCAATGTGCATGCGTTTTATTCACATTTTGTCATCTACCGGTACGAAACGACCTACTCTTGTGAAAGGTGGTACAGGTTTTAACATGTGCGGAAGATTTTCTGAAAGCGTTTGCATACAGGACTTTAGCTTATAGTCTGATCCGAAGGACTTTTGGGGAGTGGATTCGGCACCGATGTTAACTCCAGGGGAATATTCCTTCAAACGGGCTCCTGGGACCAAAAATGTAAATACATACGCTAGACTTTGATGATTATGTTCACCAATGAATATATGCACATCTGCCAGTTTAAAATGTCAAAAAAACCCCGATCAGAAGATTAAACAAACTGTTTAAAATATGCAGAGATATAATCAGATATGCACAGTTTACATGCAGAATAGGAAATTCTAATGTAAATAATGCACAATATATGAATAAAGTATAAACATAAGATCAAGTAAAGAATAATGAAATTTATGCATCAATGAATATAAAAAAATGAATATCAAATATATGACAACTACTTCGCAGGAAATAAAAACTAAAAGCGTGAAGGTGTGTAGAATTTACGGTTAATGAAGAAAAAAAATAAATAAAAGTACAACTGGAAGAATAAACAAAAAAGAGTATGCAAGGCCGAAGATGGAAGGAAGGAAGAAAGATAGGCAGAGAGAAGACAGACAGACAGACAGACAGATGGACAGACAGACAGACAGACAGACAGACAGACAGACAGACAGACAGACAGACAGACAGACAGACAGATGGACAGGCAGACAGACAGACAGACAGACAGATGGACAGGCAGACAGACAGACAGACAGACAGACAGATGGACAGACAGACAGACAGACAGACAGACGGACAGACAGACAGACAGATGGACAGACAGACAGACAGACAGATGGACAGGCAGACAGACAGACAGACAGACAGATGGACAGGCAGACAGACAGACAGATGGACAGGCAGACAGACAGACAGACAGACAGACGGACAGACAGACAGACAGGCAGACAGACAGACAGACAGACAGACAGGCAGACAGACAGACAGGCAGACAGACAGATGGACAGGCAGACAGACAGACAGACAGACAGACAGACGGACAGACAAAAGGAAAGTAAAGAAAAAAACATAGAAACATGAGAACAAAAAAGACTGTACGTAGGAACAACAGCCAGCCAGACAAGCAGAGAGACAGAGCGATAGATTCTTCGTCGAACGCTCAGATCAGACACCAACTACAGCTGTCCGTCATATCAGGAAAAACGCGTTGCACTGCCGTAAAGCGCCTGACAAGTCAGGCCCAGCATAACCATCATCTGCGTGCATGGGAGAAAGAACTGTTTTCTTGTAAGTTTTTCTGGAAAAAAATAAGACAGGAGAATGGACCAAGAAGGCAGAAAACAGGCAAGACTTTGACGTATGCCTGTGGATTCCCGTGGGAACGAAGGGCCGCAACAACACTCCTCCAACGGACTCGGCTCTGGGAGATCCTCTTCAGGTCGGCCCACGTCATTCCGGCTGCCTTCGTCTCTGCTTCAATGCTTCTACGCCATGCCTCACTGGCTTCCCGAAGGCTTTCACCAGCTTGCGTCATAGACTCTACCAGAGAGGACTCTTACCCAACCAGGTACTAGGTCGTTGTTTAGAGATATTGTTGTGGTTTCTGTAACATACAAATTTTTTAAGTGAATGGGTTGTTAACCCAAAGCACAACCCCCAACCTGGAGGACCAGGGTGCAAATTTAGTCTGGCTCCTACCCCACAGACCTGTTGAGCATGGTTGAACCTGCCAGAGGCTGAAGCCTCCGCCCACATAGCTCTGGGGATCAAACCGAGCACGCAAGCCATCCCGCCACGTCAAGGTAACGCACCATCGGGACAGAAACAGGCAAGAAGGCGATGATAAAAAAGAAAAGGAACAAGACCAAAACAAATAGAGGGATAGAAAAGAGGGAAGTCCTAGCACAGACTTTCCAGACGGTGGAGATGCTACTTATGATACACCGACAAGCCCTGGCATCCCCGCATCTTAAAAAGAATGCAATCCTTTTTTCCACTTAAACCTATCTCAACATTGAGTGCTGGTGTACTTAGGCAGACCAAGGAAGAGATGGGAGGACAACATCAGCCAATGGACAGGCCTAGAACTCAACAAAACCCTGAGAAAAGCAGAACAGAGAGAGGAAAGGAGGGAACCGGTTGTCAAGTCACCAGACTACGGGATAGATAGATAGATAGATAGATAGATAGATAGATAGATAGATAGATAGATAGATAGGTAGGTAGGTAGGTAGGTAGGTAGATAGGTAGGAAGGTAGGTAGATAGATATATAGATAGGTAGGTAGGTAGGTAGGTGAGGTAGGTAAACATAATATACATTGAATTTATATAGCGCTATATCTCGCGAAAAAAAAAACACCAAAGCGCTTGCATTCGACCTATACAACACACAAGCAATCAACAACAATAATTTTAACAAATTCGATATGTGCAAACACGCACACGCACACACACACGTACACAAACAAACACGCCCGCGCGCACACACTTATAAAGGTAGTACCTAGGCAAAGAAATCCTAACAAACAAACACAGCATCAATGACAGATAAATATTGGCATGGATGGGAAGAGCGGACAGGGATCTATACTATCCCATCATGGATTGAAATGGCTGCTTGAGACAATCTATGAATCTTGACAGGGGTGGGGATAATAATGATAAAACAACAACAAAACAAAACAAGTGTGATCAATATTGTGAATGATATATCGTGACGTAGATGGAACTGTCAATGTACTCTTCTCTCTCTAATTTTTTTGTGGAGCTCTCTCTCTCTCTCTGTCTCTCTCTGTCTCTCTCTGTCTCTCTCTCTCCACCCCCTCCTCTCTCTATCCCTCTCTCTTTCTCTATCCATCTCTCTCTTTCTCTCTATCCCTCCCCTCTATCCCTCTCTCTCTAACCCTCTCTCTCTCTACCTCTTTCTCTATCCCTCTCTCTATCCCCCCTCTCTTTCTCTCTATCCCCCCTCTATCCCTCCCTCTATTTCTCTCTCTCTCTCTCTCTCTCTCTCTCTCTCTCTCACACACACACACACACACACACACACACACACACACACACACACACACACACACACACACACACTCACACAGTAACACGCACATAATACATACGCACACACGCCTGTCTTTGTTTTCTTTCCTTTTGTTTTTTGTTGTTGTTGCTGCTGATGTTGCTGCTGTCTCTTGCACTGACATCATCTTCCTCTCTCTCTTCTTTTCTTTTCTCTTCAAGGTGACTCATTAGTGTCGCCTCTCTTCTTCTTGCTGCTCTCTCTTTTTATTTTCCCTCTCTTTTGTTTTGCCCTCTTTTTTTTCTTGATCTTCTCCCCTTTTCTTTCTTCACTCATTATTTTTTTTGGTTTCTGCGATACTGAATGGAGTGAAAGCCTCTTCGTCTTTACCGGTGATGGTTCTTAATTAAAATAAATTTTCTATTTTCACACATGATTTTAGTGTGAAAAAAAGGTGAAGGTGTCTCATAACCTGTGTGGTCGTAGGGGAGCGATGCATCACAGACCTCAGTTTCTCTAGGGGCCACCATATTGAGGGCGGCGCACATCTCCTCTCCCTCGCTGCTTTACCTTCCCTGACCCTAAAGAGGTCAGGTACCCATTTACAGCTGGGTTAACAGGGGGGATTGTACTGAAGCCAATCGGCAAACTGTCACCCATCCAACTGGTAACTACACTCGATGCTGCTTAATTTTGAATTGGGGAAAAGCGAGAGCTCTGACCACTGAGCTATCCCGTCCAATTATTTTAGTATGATGTTTTTTCCATCTGGTTTTCTCTTAGTCTCCAGTTAAATTCTACCGTTTGTCAAGTCAAGTTCAACTTTCACCTATCCCGTGTTCTAGGAGACCGTTGAGGTACCACTGAAGATTTTACAACCAGCTTCCTCCACTTCTCGTGGGTTTCAATCTCCCTAGCAAATCGTTCCACTCAAGGCCAGTCCCCTCTCTGATGTTGTATTCCCATAATTTCCTCTGTCTGCCTCTTCGTCTCCCTCCTTGTACTGTTCCCTGTAGGACTGTCTTGGCCAGTCCAGATGTTCGTGTGACGTGCCCGTACCGCTTAAGTTTGCGTCCCCCCCCCCTCCCCGCCCTGGAGTCAGGAAGTCTTCAAGTCAAATCATGTCAAAAATACTTTACTTATTCCATGAAGGGCAATTACAGAACACACAGAGACAGGCACACACTGCGGTAACGGTTACAGACTGGGCATAGGACACACACGTGTAGGTTCTCGATGGCTGTTTCTCTATATATTCCAAGACATTTTCATATTCCGAGACAATCTTCACATACAACAAAAACAAAGATAAAAGCGAAGGGAGAGAGAGAGAGAGAGAGAGAGAGAGAGAGAGAGAGAGAGAGAGAGAGAGAGAGAGAGAGAGAGAGAGAGAGAGAGAGAGAGAGAGAGAGGCAGACAGACAGACAGACAGAGACAGAGACAGACAGACAGACACAGACAGAGAGAGACAGAGAGAGCGAGAGAAGAGAGGGAGGGATGAGAGTGAGACAGAGAGGGAGAGACAGACGTCTACAGACACGCAGACAGACAGACAGAGAGTAAAAGCTAACGACCAGCGTAAAAGAGCTAGTTTGTCCTCCAGCACAAAGCTCTCTCAGTCACTGCATTGAAGCAACAAAACAAGCAAACTGCCCTAGTCTGCATTACAGCTTTTAGCACAACAGCCTCCGCACCTCTTAAAAGCAAAGGAAAATCCTCTGAAGTCGCCATACCTCTGCCTATGATGGCAAGGTACTTCCAAACAGTCACCACGAAAATGCCTGAACCAGCCACATGGTCACACAGCTCAAGAGGTGATTTTTTTTCTCTGGAGTTAACATCAGTGCCAAGTCCACTCTCCCCAAAAGTCCTTCGGATGAGACTGTAAACCGAGATCCCGTGTGTGAACGCACGTAGAAACATCTTGCGCACGCGTTGAAACCCGTTCCCGCTTTTGGGAAAAGTAGGCCATTTGTGTGCAGGTGGAAACTGATAAGAAAATATACAAAAATGTATGCACACGGGGATTGGATGCAAAAAGCCATGAGTGTTTATTCCATTATCCTCGAGAAAAAACAGAGTCGGTACGTGGCTGTTTTCTTCATAAGCTCCTGGCTAGAAAGCAGCTATACTAAGTCTTCTGAGAGTTTCCTTCCATTTCATGAAAGAGCATACGGAGTTATTATGCTAAGGGCTTTGTTTGTGGCTGAAGACAATAATGTCAACGGAACACTTCAAGTCATAACAGCATGTTGATGTAGGCATTGGCATTTTACTAACAGCACGAATAGCTGATAAAGCTTTGCACCTGAGTCAGCCTAGAGAAAGGAAAAAACACTGAAGAGAAGACCGACAATGGTGGCATTGTAGTGTACTGTACTGCATTGTATTGCATTGCATTGTACTGCATTCGTTGTATTATATTGCGTTGTATTGTATTGTACTGTACAGTGTTGTATTGTACTGTATTGTAGGCTATTACGCTGTATTGTGTTGTATTGTAGCTGTAAATGGGTACCTGCCCTCTTTAGGGTCAGAGAAGGTAAAGCAGCGAGGGAGAGATGTGCGCCATCCTCAATATGCTGGCCCTTAGAGAAGCTGAGGTCTCTGACGCCTCGCTCCCCTACGACCACATAGGTTATGGGACACCTTACCTTTCTTTACCTTATTGTATTTTGCTGTATTGTATTGTACTGTATTGTGTTGTATTGTACTGTTATGTATTGTACTGTTTTGTACTGTGTTGTATTGTACTGTATTGTATTGTATACCACTTAGAGTCACAGCAAATTTCTCTGCGTGAAATTCGGGCTGCTCTCTCCGGGGAAAGCGCGTCGCCACAAGAACAGCGCCACGCATTTTTTTTCTTTTTCCGTCTGCAACTGTATTTGTTTCCTTATCAGCGTGCTTTTTTTCTACAGATTTTTTGCCGTGGGTTCTTTTACGTGCGCTAAATGATTACGTGTAACACACGGAACCTCGGTTTATCGACTCATACGAAAGACTAGCACGAAGACCACAACTCATGATCTGATGGATGGGGGAGGAAGAGTTTGGGCTCTAACTGGGTTTGAACCCCCGCACACAAATGACCCAGGCTACAGCTGCAGACCCGCTATGACCCCAAGATCATTGATAAAATCACTAAGCCATCTTTATATGCAGACCCGCTACGACCCCCAGATCAAGGCTGAAACCACTTAGCCATCTCTACTGCTGTACTCTCCCTCCACCCCCACCCCTCCAAAATCCACCCACCCCCACCCCTGGATTATTGCTGGAGCCTGTTAACGGCATTGACATGCAGACCCGCTACAGCCGATGGATCATTGAGGGAAAGCTATTAGCGACCTTTACCTAGCTGCTGAAGGGACAAGCTGCCATGGATTTCCAATATGGCGGATGATTGATGACGTAGGTAGGTGGCAGTGTCGTCTGTCACCTTGCTCCGGAGCGATCAATGCCTGGCAATCCCCACCCTTTTCTGTTGTTGAGGAGGATGGCGTCTGTACATGTTTCTCTCTTGTCTTTGTTTCGCTGTTTTCTTTCTTTGTTTAGTTTTCTTTTTAAAATTTTTTTTATTGTTGTTGTTCCGTGTCTTTGTTGATTTGTTTCATGTCTTTTTTGGTTTTGTTTTTTCTTTTCTGTTGTTTTTTTTGTTTCTTTCTGTGTTTTTGTTTTGTTTCTTTTTTTTCATTTATTCATTCAGCCCTTTTCTTCTTTTGTTTTTTTTTTAATTCAAGCTTCGTATTTCTTTTCTGTGTGGGTGTTTTGTATCTACTCCTAGTTTCCCTTCTTTCTTTTCTTTTTCTTTTTTTCCTTTCTTTCTTTCTTTCTCTTTCCTTTCTTTTGTTTTCCTCTTTCTTTCTTTCTCTATTTATTTTTCCTCCTTTTTTCCTGCCTTTTTCATTTTGTTCTTTCTTCTTTCCTTTCTCTCGCTCTCCCTATCTCTCTCTCTCTTTCTCTCGCTCTCCCTATCTCTCTCTCTGTGTCTCTCTCTCTGTCTCTCTCTCTCTCTGTCTCTCTCTCTCTGTCTCTTTCTAACTGTGGCTGCAGTGACCACCGTTATGTATTGTACTGTTTTGTACTGTGTTGTATTGTGTTGTATTGTACTGTACTGTAAGAGTCACAGCAAATTTCTCTAAGTGAAATTCGGGTTGCTCTCTCCGGGGAGAGTGCGTCGTCACAAGAGCAGCACCACGCATTGTTTTTCTGTTTCATGTCTGCAACTGTATTTATTTCCTTATCAGCGTGCTTTTTTTTCTACAGAATACAATATAATATAATACAGTACACTACAATGCCATCATTGTGGGTCTTCTCTTCAGTGTTTTTCCTTTCTCTAGGCTGACTCAGGTTCCTACCTGTTTCACATGGAACAAAAAAGGAATAAAAATTCCCATAGCTGGTCACAAGGAAGTCACTTATAGATCATTTGTTAAATTTGATGAAAATAAATTTCTTGCTGACTTGCTAAATACCTCAATTAATCATGTTTACAACTTTACAGACCCAGAGAAAGCCATATATTTTTGGCTAGAAACATTTAACTCAGTCTATGATAAACATGCTCCTTTCAAAACCCGAAGAGTGAAGCATGCAACACAACCTAAATGGATGACAACTGAGATTCTAAAAGAAACTTATTTAAGAGATGATCTATTAAAAGCAGGAAAAATAGGAGAATTTAAAGAACAAAGAAACAAAGTAAACTCATTAAAACGTAAAGCAAAACAAAAATATTTCCAAAATCTTGCCTCATCAAAACACAATCCTAAAGCTGTTTGGCAGGCTATCAATCAATTAACCAATAAGTACCCAACTCAACCCATTGCTAATAAAATTTCCCCAGATGATCTCAACATTTATTTTACCACCATAGCTGAAACAGTTATAAAAAGAGATGAGACAGAATTAAACTCCTTAGAAGAGCTAAAAAGCTTTTGCTCATCAAAAAACATTAAATCAAAATTAAAAATCCCTTTCATAAGTGTTTCTGAAGTGTTCAGATATCTAAATAGCTTGAAACAAAATAGTAGTAGAGGACCAGATGGTATTGACAGTAAAATTCTCAAGTTAGCAGCTCCTATCATCTCTGACACATTAACTTATATATATAATTTATGCATTGAAAAATGCTATTTTCCAACGCAGTTTAAAATAGCTAAAGTAATTCCTCTATTTAAAAGTGGAGACCATTCAAAATCTTGTAATTACAGACCTATTTCTAATTTATCAATAATATCAAAACCGTTGGAAAAACACATTCATAGACACATTTATCACCATCTTGAGATTCACAATCTTCTAAACAAGAATCAATCGGGATTCAGAAAAAGTCATTCTTGTCACACTGCTCTTACGAGCCTAGTTGAAAGTTGGTTAACAAATTTAAATGACAACAGATTCTGTGGTGCCCTTTTTGTTGATTTTGCAAAGGCTTTTGATGTAATTGATCATAAGCTTTTATGTAAGAAGCTGTCATTATATGGGATATCAGATAATGTCCTACAACTGTTGAAATCCTTTCTTGGAAACAGAGAGCAATATGTGTGTATCAATAATTCCAAGTCCTGTACATTACCAGTCAAATATGGTGTCCCCCAAGGCTCAATACTAGGCCCACTTCTATTTTGTATATATGTCAATGACCTTCCACTCCATATCAAAGACCCATGTCAGCTTTTTTGTGATGATACAACAATACATACTAGCCACACCAACATAGAAAAAATATCAGTTTCATTACAAAAAAGTATTGACTCTCTCGAGAAATGGTGTCAACAAAACCATATGTCCCTCAATCCACAAAAAACCAAACTAATGCTTATCACCACAAGACAAAAAAGACAAAATCTGACAACTCCACTCCCCCCTGTATTCATAAACAAAACCCTAATTGAAGAAGTGGACAATCACAAAGTCCTAGGTATTACAATAGACAATAACCTCTCATGGACAGCACATGTAACCAAATTGAGCAACACTGTGTCCACACAAGTCTATCAACTTTGTAGAATAAAACACTTCTTAAACTTACATGCTAGAAAAACTATTTTTACAGGCTTATATTTTGTCTTCAATTAATTATTGCTCTACACTCTTTGACACTGCCAGTGCAAATACGTTAAAACCTCTTATTAGTAACTATAAACGAGCCCTCAAGGCAGTACTCTTAAAGTCCTCAAGTTTAGTTGAATCTGACTACACAAAATTGGGAGTCTTTCCATTACGAGAAATGCTTGCTATAAATAAAGCTATGTTTATAAATAAAATCCTCTATGGGCAAGCTCCTACAACATTGAAATCAACATTTCACTTGAATTCTCGAGATTCAACAAAACTTCAGCGACCCATACCAAGAATTGATCTATTCAAATCAAGCCTCTCCTACTCTGGTAGTATGCTCTGGAACATGCTACCATTGAACTTGAAGTGCTCCCAAAGTAGAGAGGTCTTCAAACGAAATATTCATATCCACTTTAATTCCAACAGACTCTAACCCTACCCCTCAACCCCCCCCCCCCCCCCCCCAAAAAAAAAAAAAAAAAAAAAAAAAAAAAAAAAAAAAAAAAAAAGGAAAAAAAGATAAACATCTTAGTCAATGCCCCTTAAGTTAATCCATTGCCATTCTTATGTTCAACATTCTTATCAAAACTAGAGACATCAACTGTAGCCTACATGGAAGCATAGTAATGCATAATTTTTAAATAATCTTTAAGCATATTGATTTATCTCCAACCTTCACAGAGTGCCTTATAACTTAGTCTTACTATTTAGGTAGTTCAT
>CM060345.1:33891095-33901095 GCA_030674155.1 Stramonita haemastoma
GAAAATTAAAAAAACAAAATTGCAAAACGATTAGCCATTCTTTAGGCTGGTAGTAGAAATGTGTACTAAAAAAGTCCTAAGAAGGGTCGCGGGATGGTTAAGACGTTTGCTTGCCAACAAGTAAACCCATGAGATTCTGGGTTCGATTCCCAGCCTAGCTCTTTTGTTCCATTCCGACAAAAAAAAAAAAGTTGAATTTGTCTTTCAGATGAGGCTATCAACTGAGACCTCATGTGCAAAACGCCCCGCAGAACATCTTGTATACAATTTTAAAAACCCGTTCTGCTGTTCTTAAAAGTAGGTCACAGTGCCCCGGGTTTAGGAGGGATAACCCCTTCCCAAACATGCACACAGGTGGGGGCGAGCGAGGCGCGCACGTGGAGTGTGCGCGGCGCGCGCGTGTTGTGTGTGTGTGTGTGGGTTGTGTGTTGTCTGTGTGTTGTTGTTTGTATGTCTGTGTCTGTCTGTCTGTCTGTTGTCTGTGTTTAAAATGGGTAGTTTGGGGGAGGAGACATTAGGTTGGAAGGAGAGGCAAGGAAAGGAAAGGGGAGGAAGGGGGAATGGGGTGTTTAGGAGGGAAGGAGATGCATATTTTAAAGCAGTGGAGAATAGAAAAAAGATCTGGCTGATAACATTTTTTTACTGGTTTAAATTTTTAGCTCGGATGTTTGTTTTTTTTTTAAAGGGATTGCAACTCCTAAAAGAATTGTCTCATGTTTGAAAATCAGTTTGACCGGTGGCTTACAAAGAATCTCGCCATTGGTAAACCTCGGGAACACTAGCCAAGGAATAAACCAAAAGTGGACAGTAAAATCATCTGTTGCTGGAACTAGGGATTCTGATTTAAAAGCTCCATAATGACACTGTGATGCTACGTACCATTGGTGTCTATTAGCTACTTACTGTTTGTCTATGTGCCTATTGTGTCCATTTTTCTGACATTCAGACCGACCATCTGACAGACAACCCTTACCCGCTATTAACTCTTAACACTAACCTTTACACTAACCTAGCTCTAACCATGGCCCCCCCCTGTGGACACAAAAGGCAGGTAGATATAATGGTATATGCTGACGGACACTTTTCTTCGTTCGCTTCGTATTGGCTAGAATGGCAAAGTGCCTGGTCTTTTTCCACGCTGCTCCTCTGCAGGAGGTCTATGCCTTGCTGGCCTCAGCCGACACATTCCCACTACAGGGCAGTTCATTAAGAAGTTTTCAAACGAGAAAAGATATACTAGAAGAAAAAAAAGCACGAGAATAGACTGGGTCGGTATGAAATAAGCAAGAGAGGATAGAGCCGAAGGGAAATTAGAAAGAAAGCGAAGGATGGAAAAGAGGGACATTTCTTTGCAGAGCATTTCCAGAAAGTGGGGAGGCTCTTAAGATTGAAAGAGCCTCCCGGCATTTTTTTTTTTTTTTTGGGGGGGCAGTATGTTGACACAATGCGTGTATTTTTTTTTCAGGGTCCATTGGGAGGAGGGTTGCTAGAATTTTAGCGAAAAAAGGCTAGGGTGGAGGGGGGGGGGGGGGTGGGGGGGGGGCAGGGGGGGAGTGGTAAAGTGTCTGTGTACATATGGATGGGAAAAAAAAAAAGCATTTTACAAAGTTTATTAAAAACAAGAAGTACAGGGTGGCCGGCTGTAGAATTTCCCAACATATTTGGCGAGGGTGCATTTAAAAAAAAATCTAAGATTTTATAACAGATAATGGGGGGGGGGGGGGCACTGATTGTTATCAGGAATTAGTAAATAATCATTGGAGCAATGCACAGTGAGACTTGCACTGTAGAAAATAGGCGTTAGTAAAGAGTAGAAAAGTATGTTTGTTGTGGTTTTTCGGGTGTGGTTGGTGTGTTTTCGGTGTTTGTGTTGTTTTCGCGCGTGTGTTTTCGCGCGTGTGTTTTCGCGCGTATGTTTTCGCGCGTGTGTCTTCGCGTGTGTGCGTTTCGCCCGCGCGCCAGTGTGTTGGGGTCAAGATGTTAAAAAGAAAGAAACAGCCGTTAGCGAAATAAACATGAATATGTTATCCATGGATGTTAGCGGGATTTTGTTTAAAGAAAACTTGATAAATTGCTGGATTTGCCGCTGTAAAAAAATGACTTAAAATAAATTGCTGGTAAATTTGGAAAGGTGGTGAAGGGGCGTAGTGAAGTGTAGGATTTAAAAGAATTGCGGTATCTAAAAAAAATACGTTGTACATCTTATTTAACAAACTTGCATTAGAACAGGCAGGATTAGGCCTCAGTGGTCGAGAACTCACTGTAAATGGGGTACCCGCCCTCTTTATAGACAGGGAAGGTAAAGCCGCGAGGGAGAGGAGATGGGTGCTGCCCTCAACCCGCTTGACCCCTGGAGAAGCTTGAGGTTTTTCTGATAAACTCACTCCCCAACGGACCACATAGGCTATGGGGACACCTTTACCTTTTTGTGAATTAGAAAAAGGCATTGTGCCGTTTATCTTTTTATTTTTACTGGATAAGGTGCAAGAAAAATGTCAAATCTTTCATTTCCTAATATGTGTCAGATAGCCGGCAACTTGTATCAGTATGTCCTGTTACCAATTTTTCCTTCCTGCCTTTTTGCTTTTGCTTTAAGTCAGGGGACATGTCCACTATCCTTTTTTTATTTTGTGTCGATTCAAAATCAGCCCTACACTCACTTAGATCTTTTTCAGTAAAAACCGCATTCTAATATTGTGACAGAAAACTCATCATTTAAAACACTATCTTAAGAGGAACAAATGTGAGTTTCTGTTGGGTTCCATTTCATCTGGACCTTTCTTGCAATGAATGGGGCAAATCGCGCTGCCAAAAGGGGTGCGAAACAAGAGAAAGGATCAATAATTTTAATGTATCCACTTCAATGTCTGAGACTTACAATTCTATTGGAAAAAGAATCCAAGAATGAAATGGAATTTATTAAAGATTTTGGCAGCATTTCCTAAACATCATTATTAAGACTTATAACGTAAGAATATAGTTTCTAATTTTTCACATTTATAGTATAGTGAAGCTCAGACAAGTATCTCGCTACTTTATAGACTAAAGCTAAATGCATTTAAAACAAATTTGTGACAGGTGTTACGTGCTGTTGTGGTGAAAACATTTCAAGTTTTCATTTGATTTTTTAATGTAAAGTTTTAAAAACATATTTGCCCAATATTCCCGATTGTTCATTAGAAAATGTTTTCAATGATTTTTCATTGTTTAGAATTTGTGAATGTTTGCTTCATAGTGCAAGTTGCCCGTTTACTTTAGATTGGACTTTACCTTTATCTTGTTCCAATATACTGTTATTTTATCGATAATTGCCTGTAAGAACACACACACACACACACACACACACACACACACACACACATACACACACATACACACACATACGCACGCGCACACGCACACGCACACGCACACACCACACACATCGCACACACACTTGCACACACACTTGCACACTCTCTCTCTCTCTCTCTCTCTCTCTCTCTCTCTCTCTCTCTCTCTCTCTCTTCTCTCTCTCTCTCTCTACAACACACACACACACACACACACACACACACACACACACCACACACACACACACACACACACACACACACACACACACACACACACACATTATTGCATTTAATTTACTCAAGTTTACTTGCTTCTATTTTTTTGTATGTATAGTTCAAGCAGTTTCTTATGGTTAGACCCATATTTTTTTTTCTATTATCCTCTATTCACCTGTCCACACAAACACACCGAGGTTCTTTTTTTTTTATCTGTTTTTTTCCCAATCGTTTGTCTAAAATCACTTTTTAGTGGATAGACGTTAAAATGAAGACGCACACAATGCGGTACAAGTTTTGATGGGCTTTTTGTTTTTGTTTTTGTTTTTTGATAAGCCTGTTTTCTTGCTTTCACTTTTCTAGTCTCAAGATACCTGGGTTGTGTAAAACTAGAAAATGGTTTAGCATGTGTGATTTGTTTAATCAATTGGTAATGGTACACTGTTTACGAGCTGTTGTACAAAGCAGTTGGCTCTATTTCAAGTCGAGTCAAGTCAAAATTATTTAGATTTTTTTCGTGTTTGTGCTTTAAACCGATTTGGCAAAGATAAAACGTTTGTCTTAGCACAGGAATTGTATTTTACTTGTTTTTTTTTAATTTTTGTTATATCGAGGGTAATGGAATAAGCACTCTTGTACTTTTTTATATCCAATCTCCGTGTGTATGCAGTTTTGTAAATTTTGTATAGAATTCTAAGACAGTGTTGCATGGTATTTGTATCTATGTTTAAGTTCAGTTAATGCGCTCCGCTTTGTTTGCTGCCCCCCCCCCCCCCCCCCCCTTATTTATATCTTTCCAGGGTCAACAGTAGAATTACACGAGTTTTACTAGAGAATATCATTTTTTCTGTTGAAGCTGAGTTTAAGGTGCATTCTTTTTAAACTGTATTGAACATGAAGTTATTTTTCAAATAATTTTACTCCTATGAAAACGTAAACTGAAACCCCCATTTGTCAGTAGCATGTTAGACGTTTTGCTTTGGGGTTGCAAGTTTTATCAATGATTTCCTTGCTTTGTTAGTACACTTCGTTAAAAACTGCTTTAGTTTGCTTATAATCCAGTGAAGCTTGTTCTAGAATGCCAACTAGACATATGTGAAGGTGTAGAAAAATATTTACCTATTTTGATCACCTATGATTTTTATTTGTGATAGTGAAGATAACACATCTTCTTTTAGAGGACCAACAAAACGTTGTTTGTTGCTAGATTCGCTTCCATTTTTACTGTATGTCATAACAGCTCTGTATAGAATGGATAAAATGTATAGATTAGAATGTTTAGACATAAGTGGTGAGCACACACCACAGGCACTTGACTTACTGACTTTTTTCCATGAGAAAAATACCAGCTTTGCACAACTCCCTTATAACTTACAAGTTGATGATTTGCACTTATTTTAGTTATTTGTATCAGGATGTCTGTGCTTTTTGGTCGTAAAGATAACTGGAATCAGGAAGTGTTTTGTCCTTTCCAAGTTTTAAAAGCATATTAAGAAAGAACAGATCGTTTTGGTTTGTTTGAATAGTGTGATAATTTAAAAAACAGTGGGTCAGTCATTGTGTCACTGCTGGTCAGAGCATTGGGAAAAGCCTACCTCCCCCTCCAGCAAAAAAGGCTGGAGTTAGGGTTGGGTAGCCGGCTCGCAGCTGAAATCAAACTTTCAGAGCTACTTTGAATAAACATTGTCAAAACTGGATGAAAAGTGATACAATGAAGCACCAAAACACGAGTGTTTGCGATTTTACTTGGCTGAGTTTATAACTGGCCGAGGTATAGTCGATTTTTTTAGGTGCTGATGTTCGGATACTGTTGTGGTATCTGTCTGTGATATTATGTTTTCATGTTTACTCTTTATGTATGGCTTGTAACCTGCTTGAATTTCTCTGAGATATTGAAGTGTTTGAATTGAATGGACATGAAATATGACTCAAAATAAAAGCGATCAATTTCTTTTTTCAGAGTTCCATTTATAAGTGACTTAGTTTACAAGTGTTTACTAGTATAAAGTATATGCACAAGATCTGACATTTATACTTACACAAGTTTGATCTGTACTTCCATCTCTCTCTCTCTCTCTCTCTCTCTCTCTCTCTCTCTCTCTCTCTCTCTCTCTCTCTCTCTCTCTCTCTCTCCCTCTCTCCCTCTCTCCCCTTTTCATCTGATGTATCCCTGAAAAGGGCGGGGACTGGATGTAAAAAGCACACGAGTGCTTATCTATTATCCTCGAATAAAATACTTTGCCTTGCCTTGCCTTGCCTCCCCTTGTCTCTGTTTATATCTATCTCGCTCTCTCCCTTTCTTAACATTTAAATATATCTAATCTAAATAAACGCAAACTCTCTACCCCATTCATCGACGATGTCTAAATGCCTCTCGGAAATAAACATGCACGTACAAATATATATATTTTTTAAAACAGTAATACCAATACTCGGATATATGCAATTTATATAACGCTGTATCTTGCTAAAAATAAAATCAAAGCGCTGGCATTTAACATGCGTAACATAAAGCTACGGACATGCAACAAATCACACATAACTTGAACCAGCTTAAATAGCAATAGCGAACATATGCGCATGCACGCACAGACATACAGGCAAATGCGCGCGCGCGCGCGCCACACACACGCGGCGCGCGCACGCTCGTGTACGGGCGTGCAGCATAATTACTTTGCCAGGGTGTTTTACAGAATAAAGATCGAAAAAACAACAAAAGAAAAAGTACTTCAAGATTAAACATCTATGCATCTCTCTCTCTCTCTCTCTCTCTCTCTCTCTCTCTCTCTCTCTCTCTCTCTCTCTCTCTCTCTCTCTCTCTCTCTCTCTCCCTCCCTCCCTCCCTCCCCCCTCCGGAGACGGGCTAGCTAGTAGTTTAGAGCGTTTTGCTCGCAATCTGACAGCACGGAATCGAGCCATCACCGAGACGCCCATTTTAGGGAATTTTACCCTGGAGTTAACATCAGTGCTGACTCTACTCCCTGAAAAAAGAGCTTCAGATGAGACTATAAACCGATACCCTCTATGCAAACGCACGTAGAACATATTGCACACACGTTGATAAAAAAAAATCGTAGTACTATTTGAAAGAGTTAGCCACTAAAATTAATGCTGGTATGAACAGATGTCAATTATTTCATATTTAATAAAAACGCTTGCAAACTGGTGTCATGTTTAGACACCATCCCCGAATTTGCAATGTGGCTACCTGAAGGGTAAGTAAAACCGTTCGCCTAAGCAAAACCTATTGGTGAACATCGGAGCTCTAGCTGAGGAACGAAAAAAACAAACAATGAAAAAACTTGTTCAGACCACCATGCTGAGAGCTACACACATCTCAGTGATGATTCCACCACCACCACCACTTTACCACAGCTGTAAGCAGCGCGTAAAACTCTAACCAATGATAGAAAAAAGAAATAGTTTTCCGAACGGACCAGCATGTGTTGGTTGTTTGTGACAATAATGATCCAAAACCGTTAGCTTCTGTAAATGCACACGACTGGGGGCCTAACGAGTTATATTTCTTCTTCTTGCTAGTGCTCCACTTCTATTTTTCTCCATGATGCTGCTCCCTCAAAACACATTAGATTAGCCATCCCCTGCTGTCGTCTGGATACATGTGTTCTGTCTTGTATGTATCTATGTATGTGATAAATAAGCAAGCAGACACGCATGCCGACATGTCTGAAAACTCACATGTGTTGTTTGTATGTATGTATGTATGTATGTATGTATGTATGTATGTATGTATGTATGTATGTATGTATGTATGTATGTATGTATGTATGCGTGTATGTATGTAGCTATGTATGTAGCTATGTATATATCTATATAATATATCTAAAGACAGATGGCTTGATGAAAAAGAAGGAATCACACTGCTATTTCAATGTATCAAGTGGAAATAAGTTTGGCTTTGACTTTCACACACACACACACACACACACACACACACACACACACACACACACACACACACACACACACACACACACACACACACACGCACACGCACACACACACACCCACTTACACCCTCACCCCCACCTACCCAACCACACACACACAAAACACACACACACACACCATTTACACCTCTACACACACACCACCCACACCCCCCCCCCCCCCCCACACACACACACACACAATCTCTGATCTCAGTGTCCAGTCATGAGGTCACCCCACACAATGTTCGTTGTTATCTCCTCTTGCCTCATCAACGCTTAGGTCAGCCCCACTTCAACTCTCAATCAACCCTCACTCCCTTTAAACGCGTGCATGCACGCAACGAGCGCGCGCGCACACACACACATACATACACATACACACACGCACACACACACACGCGCGCGCGCCCGCGCGTGCGCGCATACGCGCTCGCGTAGTGCATACAAAGACACAAGCACAGGCACACAGAGACACACAGACACATTTTAATGAATCTGAGCACATTCATTCACTGACGAACACACACACACACACACACGCACGCACGCACGCACGCACGCACACATGCACGCACGCACATACGCACACACGCACGCATGCACACCTCACACACATGCGTGCGCGCACACATGCTTAGATATCCAGCAATAAACAGAGTAAGGGTGAAAGAGAGAAAATATGGATAGACAGACAGACAGGCAGTCAGACAGACAGACAGGCAGACAGACACTGAGGTAGAGATCAAATCAAATCAAATCAAATCAAATTATTTGATTTCGAGGATAATGAATAAGCACTCATGTGCTTTTTTTAAAAATCCAATCCCTGCCCTTATCAGGAATAACCTAATATAAAAAACAACCTCTAACTAACTATAAAAAAAATAATAATAATAAAACAAACAAACAACATGAAGACAATATGAAGAAGAAAAAGGACCAAAATGAAAAGCAAAAGTAAAATAGAGAACAAAACACAAGAGAGAGAGAGAGAGAAGAGAGGAGAGAGAGAGAGAGAGAGAGGAGAGAGAAGAGGAGAGAGAGAGAGAGAGAGAGAGAGAGAGAGAGAGAGAGAGAACTAAAAATAAGTAATCAACAATCACATGATTATGATAAAAAGACGCAAATAAGTAAGCAGCAATCAAGAAAACATAACGGATTCAAAACTTGAATAACATCATCCCACCACCATCTATCAAAAAATGTCATAGATATCATAATAGTTTGATAAACAGCACAAGAAACTTAACCAATACCTTTATTATAGAGAAAATACTATCAATAGCAAACTACATAAAACATGTGAGAAAGAGACAAAGAGAGAGCCAGAGATTGAGAAGGGGAGTGAGACAGGAACAGACAGACAGACAGACAGACAGACAGACAGACAGACAAACAGACAGACAGACTGACAAACAGGAAAACAAGCAATCGGAAAAAGAGACAGACAGACAGACAGAGGGACAGAGACAAACAGACAGACACACTTACTGACTGACTGACAGACAGAAAGACACAGAGAGTCAGGCAGCAAACCAAGCAATCAGAAAAACAAGCAAACAGACAGACAGACAGACTGACAGGGGAACAGAGAGCACGCAAACATGTTGACAGATTTGCAAGACAAGAGAGTTCGTTAACAGTGCTAAACAGCTTAAAGCAGGTTCTCTCCTCTTGGGGGGGGATAGGGGGGATGATGATAATGATTGTGGCGGCGGCGGCGGGTGGTGGTGGTGGTGTGGTGGTGGTGGTGGTGTCTTAAATTCCCTGCTGTTAATTCTGCTCTTCAAGATCTTTCGTAGATTATGTTATCAGTTTTCTCCACGTCATGTCACTCTGTGTGTGTGGTGTGTGTGTGTGTGTGTGTGTGTGTGTGTGTGTGTGTGTGTGTGTGTGTGTGTGTGTGTGTGTGTGTGTGTGTGTGTGTGTGTGTGTGTGTGTGTGTTACGTGCGTGAGTTTGCGCGCGTGTGAGTGTTTGTGTGTGTGCATGTGAGTGTGTGTGTGTGTGTTTTGTGTGAGTGTGCGCGCGTGCCTGAGTGCTTGCATACATGTGCGTATTCGTGCATACATACATGAATGTTTGTGTGTGGCGTTGCATGTTGTATCTGCCAGCAAACGATAGCATCTTCGATAAGTCCGTCGGGGGAGACTAAAAACCGAAGCTCCGTGTGCGAACGCACACAGAACATCTTGCGTACACGTTAAAACCCGTTCCGCTTTTCAGAAAAGTAGGCCATTGTGTGCCGGTGCGTACGATGACATTTACAAAACTGCATACATACGGGGACCGGATGTAAAATAGCACGAGTGCTTATCCCATTATCCTCGAAATAAAAGAACAGATAAAATAAATCTTTTGTAATTGCAACGTTTCTTTTATTGTATTTTGTCATGTAATATAGTTCATGTTGGAATGCTATAATAGTGGGTTTCTAATATTATTTTATCTATTAATTGACTTGTCACATTCTACAGATTAACCGATAAATTCTCTT
>CM060345.1:33908245-33910745 GCA_030674155.1 Stramonita haemastoma
TGGGTAAACCCAAAACTAAAAATTATCCAAATTCAGAGAGGACGTGAGAGAAAATAAAGATCAGGAAATATCAAGGGAACATAGGTGGAAAAATACGAAGGAAAGAGATAAACTGAGGAAAGAGGAAAAGGAATGATAAAAAAGGTTTGATAAGAAAGAAATAAATGGAATATAGATTTAAAAAAAAAAAAACACAAAACAGATGAGATAAAAAGAAATCGAGAAAAAACGAAGTGGAGCATCGATCAAAATCCAGTTAGAGACTACAGGTGACACACTGTGGCCGATGTCCCCACAGTGGCCCAGAGATTAACAAGCTCTCTCTCTATGACCAGTCGCCTTGGCGCAGTGGTTAACGCCTTGGATTTCGGACTGAAGGTCGCGGGTTTGATTCCCATAAGAGTCAGAGGGGTTTTTCGGACTCCGGCCGGCTCCTACCCAGAGTGAGTGTGCTGTGGGCTCAGTGGGGAGACCTGACCAACACTGCAGGTGTCTGTATCTCTCGGGCCCGATCGAAACCGGGATATATTATGACAGTAAGCGTAGAGTACAACCCTGTCATGTAGTCTCAAAGAAGATGCACTTCCACAGCAGCAGCATTACATCATCCTCATCACCATTGATCATCATGCAATGATAAAAATTGCCACTGATTCGGTGGCCCCCGTTGCTCTGGTCTCATGGTGACCTCAGATTCGGTTTCCCCATTCGCTTCTGTGCCTGTGATGAATTTGTGTCAACGCCTTTGGGGTTGGACGTTCGCGGGGAGACAGCCGTTGGAGGGACGTAGTGGTGGTCGCCACCTCGGGTGGGTGACTCACTCAGTCTGGCTCAGCGACAGAGCTAATATTGTCGTTAGTAGGGGGCTTAGTAGGTGGTAACCTGCGTATGTTAGCTCAGAACAGGCACCACTGAACACCACTAAAGTGACTCAGCAGAAGTCCAGAGCCCCTCTGGCTGGTGGCCCCACGGTGGCCTAATATTGATGGGCTCCCTGTGGACTGCCAATCCCGAGGATGAGACACAACGAATCTGGGTATGGCTGTGGCGGAGAGACTGAAAAGAGCGGTGTGGGAACAGCAGTACGGGGACGTCACAGAAGACGAGGCAGCAAAAAAAAGAGCTGTCTCTCTGTGAGAGGGACGGGATAGCCTAGTGGTCAGAACATTGCGCTCGCAATTTGACGACCCGGGTTCGATTCCCTTTCGAGGGGATTTTTTTACCCTGGAGTTAACATCAGTGCTGACTCCACTCTCCCCAAAAGTCCTTCAGATGAGACTATAAACCGAGGTCCCGTATGCGAACGCACGCAGAACATCTTGCGTACACGTTAAATCCTGTACCGCTTTTCGTAAGAGTAGGCCATTGTGTGCAGGTAGGAACAGATGACAAGATTGACAAAACTGCTTACACACGGGGACTAGACGTAAAAAAAGCGCATGAGTGGTTATTCCGTTATGCACGATATAAAAGAATAAATAAATAAATAAATAATAAAGAAAGAAAGAAAGAAAGAAATTCTGACTGTGAGGACGCGACACGATAGCCCTCCACATGGATGAGACATAGAGATGGAGATGAATGGCGTGAGACCAGCAGAACATGAATGTTGTTAAAAATGAAGCAGCAAAACAAATAAATAAATACAATCAAGAGAATCAAGAAAGAAAAGAAATGGTCATGCTTATTCTATTACCTCTTGAAATAGAGATCAATTCAGTTCATCAATCTCTCTTTCTCTCTTTCTTTCTTTCTTTCTTTCTTTCTTTCTCTCTCTCTCTCTCTCTCTCTCTCTCTCTCTCTCTCTCTCTCTCTCTCTCTCTCTCTCTCTCTCTCTCTCTCTCTCTCTCTCTCCTTTACAAGGAGGGTTGCTATACATATTTTTCTGAGTCAGGTAGCAGTGTCAACGATTTCTTTCTATTTTCCAAAAATTTATTTTCTAAAGTAATAGACTGTTGTGAATTAACTGTATTGGAACGCATTGATTCAGACCATATGCCTTTGAAACTATGTATTTCTTTTCCAAATGAAAACATGTGTGTAAAAAGTCAAGAGCAAGACTTTGTTATAGAAAAATTCGTATGGAATGATGAGTTTGCTCATGTTTTTGGTGATAGATTGTGCAGTGAAGATATTAGTGTAAAGATTGATGTGGCAACAAATTTAATAGATGTTAATGTGAATGATGCACTAAGTATGTTTAATGATTGCATTAAGGAAAGCGCGATCTGTATGAAAAAGCAAGTGCGTGTGAATGGTAAAAAGCTATCTTGTGACTGGTATGATCAGGAATGTGTTGTAAGTAAAAAGAAAGTAAGAAAATTGTTAAGAATATGTAGACGTTCATGCACAGCAAATGATAAAGATGCTTTTTTAATTGATAGGCGAGAATATAAGAATTTATTAAAGAGAAAAAAGAGACAATTTAATAAATCTTTTGTAGAGAAGCTTATAACTTCGGTGAACAACCAAAGAGAATTTTGGAATACTGTTCGTCAAA
>CM060345.1:33918245-33928245 GCA_030674155.1 Stramonita haemastoma
TATATATATATATATATATATATATATATAGGTATATATTATTTTTGGTGTAGTTTATTTTTGTGTGTGTGGGTGTGTGTGGTGTTGTGTGTGCATGTAGTAAAAAAGTAAGAAAGAAGATGTGTAAAAGATAGTGTAGGAATGAAAGAGGTTTTGTAGAGAGAGACGAGAGAGAGAGAGGAGAGAGAGAGAGAGAGAGAGAGAGAGAGAGAGAGGAGAGAGAGGAGAGAGAGAGAGAGAGAGAGAGAGAGAGAGAGAGAGAGAGTGGAGAGAGTGAGGTGTGTGTGTGTGTGTGTGTAGTGTGTATGTGCGTACTTGTGTGCGTGCATGCTGCTCGTGTGTGTGTGTGTGTGTGTGTGTGTGTGTGTGTGTGTGTGTGTGTGTGCCTGTGCGTGTTTTGTGCGTGCATGCGTGCTTGTGTGTGTGTGTGTGTATGTGTGTGTGTGTGCGTCGTACTTGCGAGTGGTGTGTGTGTATGCGCGCGGCGAGTGCGTTGTGGGGCGCGCTATTGCGAGTGTTATATGTGTGTCAAAACAAACAGAAAATAATGATAATAACAATATTAGCATTGATGCCAAGCAATCTCCTTTTTCCAGGCTCTATTCGCTAATCAATATTCAAAACTAGCAAAACGAAAGAAAGCAATCAACAAATTCTGAACACTGATTGCAGCTGCTTATTCTCATCACGTTCATAATATTGAGATAAACCTGTGCTTTGCACTACGACTCCCTGAGAGAGAGAGAGAGAGAGAGAGAGAGAGAGAGAGAGAGAGAGAGAGAGAGAGAGAGAGAGAGAGAGGAGAGAGAGAGAGAGAGAGAGAGAAGAGAGAGAGAGAGAGAGAGAGAGAGAGAGAGAGAGTTTGTACACATGTATACGTTGATGTGTGCCCATCATTTTATCGATCTTTTATATTTGCATGGGGTTTAGCAATCAAGTGTACGTCAATGTTTGGCATATATTATTATAGATTGCTTGTGTACACGTCATTAAGCTTACAGGAATAGCTTTCAAAAGACTGTTATTGAGCACAACACAACACACACACACACACACACACACACACACACACACACACACACACACACACACACACACACACACACACACACCACACACACACACAACACGCACGCACGCACGCACACACACACACATCACACACACACAAACACAACACACACACACACACACACACACACACACACACACACACACACACACACACACACACACACACACACACACACACACACACACACACACACACACATGGTTTTTTATTTGGTTGGATATTGTTGTATTTTGATTGTTTGCTTGATGTTTCATTTTGTTAGTTTGTTTGTCTGGATTTTGTTTTTGTTTTTGTTGTATTGGTGTTCTTGGGTTGTTGTTGTTGTTTTTTCTAGATAGATGGCTTGATGAAAAAAAAAGTAAATTCATTGCTTACTTAATGTACCATCTGGAAATAAAATTTTGATTTTGACTTTCACACACACACACACACACACACACACACACACACACACACACACACACACACACACACACACACACACACACACACACACACACACAACAAACAAACAAACAAACAAACAAACAAATACGCACGCGCACACACACGCACACATTCACACCTCTGAATATGATAATACACTCTGTAAAAATTGGAATAATTATAGAAATATAATCTGTGTAAAATGGCAATAAAGAAATGATTAAAAATGGCGTGAACTTACAACGGAAAGGCTGTTATAACTTTGTGAAAACTACGAAAGACAGGTATAGACTAAAAGAAAAGTTAAGGTAATGGTGAAGGTGTCCCATAACCTATGTGGTCGTAGGGGAGCGAAGCGTCAGAGACCTCAGCTTCTCTAAGAGCCAGCATATTGAGGGCGGCGCCCATCTCCTCTCCCTCGCTGCTTTACCTTCCCTGACCCTAAGAGGGCAGGTACCCATTGACAGCCGGGTGAACAAAATTTACAAAACCGCATACACACGGGGACTGGATGTAAAAAAGCACATGAGTGCTTGTTCCATCATCCTCAATGTAACAGAGTGGACTTTTGATGTCCGATCTCTGCACAAACCAGGAATAAAATCAAATAAATAATAAATAATTTGAACAAAGAAACGTTAATTTTATGGAATTTTAATAAAATAAGATACACATTGTGTGAAATTACAAAGTATTAGTAAAGACTTGTAAGAGTACAGTGAAAGAAAATTCACTGTATGTGTGAAATTCCAGTATAGATTCACTGTGCGAAATTACAATACGTATGCATACATTGTGTGAAATTACACTACAGAAATATACATTTTGTGAAACTACAAAGTAGATACACGCTGTGTGAATTTACTATAGAAAATAACACGCTTTGTGAGATAACATTTCAAAAATGTACACTGTGCGAAATTACAATAGAGAAATATTGTATGAAATTACACTACAAAAATACACATTGTGTGAAATTACAAAAGAGAAATTTACATTGTGTGAAATTACAATGGAGAAATATGCACTGAGTGAAATTACAAGGTACAAATATACATTATGTGAAATTTCGATAGAGAAACATATATTGTGTGAAATTACAATCTAGAAATCTACACTGTGTAAAATTATCATATAGAAATATACATTGTGTGAAATTGCAATCTAGAAATATTCATTGTGTGAAATTACGATATGGAAATATTTATTGTGTGAATTTACAATAGAGAAATATACATTGTGTGAAATTTCAAAACAGAAATATGTATTGTATAAAATTACGACACATATTGTATGAAATTAGACTACAGAAATTTATATTGTGTGAAACTACAATACAGAAATATGTAGCGTGTGAAAATAAAATATAGGAATATCTATTATGTGAAATTACAATATAGAAATACATTGTGTGAAATTATAATAGAAAATGCTTTGTGTGAAATTACAATAGAGAAATGATTATGTAGTGTTGAAATTACAATAGAGAAACATCTAGTGCGTGAAATTATAAAACAGAAATCCACATTGTGTGAAATTACAATAGAGAAATTTATACTGTGTGAAATTACAATAGAGAAATATGTATTATGTGAAATTACAATATAGAAATATACAGCGTGTGAAATCACAACATAGAAATACCTGTCGTGTGAAATTATAATATGAAAAACATATAGTGTGTGAAATTATAGTATAGAAATATGCACTGTGAAATTACAGTATAGAAATATCTAGCTAGTGAAATTACAATAGAGAAATGCATTGTGCGAAATTGCAATATAGAAATTTACGTTGTGTGAAATTACAATAAAAAAAATATGTATGATGTGAAATTACAATTTAGAGATATACAGTGTGTGAAATCACAATATAGAAATATGCACTGTATGAAATTACAGTATAGAAATAATACATAATATGAAATGACAATATGGAAATTTACATTGTGTGAAATTACGATATAGAATACATGGTGTGAAATTACAATAGAGAAATTTACATTATGTGACATAACGGTAGAGAAATATACATTGTGCGAAATTACAAAACAGAAATTATATATTGTGTGAAGTTACGATATAGATATATAATTATGTATTTTATTTATAATTATATGCGAAACGACAATTTATTCACAAAATGGACTTAGTGTGGAACCACAATGAAAAGTACATAATTTGTAAATAGGTACATTGAATATGATAGTTTAGTAGTTTTCTTTTTTTAAGATATTGAATAAAGAAATGTATTCTATGCGCAACAGAAAAATATAGAATTTGTAAAAGTACATCAAAGAAATGTACATTGGGAGGGGGAGGGTATAGCCAAGTGGTTAGAGCGTTGCGCTCATGATCTGGCGGCCCGGGATCGAACCACTATGGAGGTGCCTGTTTTAGGGGATTTTTCCCTGGAGTTAACGTCAGTACTGACTCCACTCCCCCAAAAGTTCTTCCAGTAATAAACCAAGGCCCTGTGTGTGAACGCACGCAGAACATAATTATTGGGCACACGTTAAAAACACGTTCCACTATATAGTAGAAACAAATCACAAAATATATTTTTAAAAACTGCATGCACATAAGCCTCCATTTCATTATTCTATCATGATAAATGCCGTGTTTACACACCATTCCTGAAGTCGAACTGTGGCTACCTGAATGGTGAGGAAAAGCTGTCGCGTACGCCAAATCTGGCCATTGGTGACCCTCAGAGCTCTCTGTAGCTGGGGAACGAAGGAAAATAAAATGGTTTGAAATGACAGTCACGGACTTTTGCACTGTGTGAAATTAAATAGAGAAAGTTACACTGTTTGAAATTACGATAAACAACCCAATCATACCGTGTGAAAATAATGGCAATGGAAAAATTTACACACACTGTGAAATTTAAATACAGAAACTTATTATGTAAAAAAAACACCCACGCATGTTGTAAAATCAAGACAGAGAAATACACACACGCTTGTGCACTCGTCATGTATATATCATGCATGTATGTATGTAAGTGACTTCAACATGTAAGCCCTAGTTTGTTTTTGTTTTATCACACTCATTCTTGAATGATGGTCTGTGTGCTAGTCTTCTGGACGAAACCTTAAACCTGTGTTCAGCATGCGTTTAGTGCACGTAAAAGAACCCACAGCGAAAAGTGTTTTTTCCCTGTCGAATTTCTGTAAAAAAAAAAAAAAAAAAAAAAAGCGGCTCTCGAAGGGAGATAAAATAATACAAATGTACATAGAAAAATGGAAAAGAAATGGGTGGTGCTCTTCTAAAACTAAAACACCACGCCACACTACAACCCAGTCCACTCCACTTCACTTCAATCCAATCCAATCCAACCCAATTCAATCAATACAATACAGTAGACCAGTCCAATCCAATACAATACCAAACAAATACAATAACCATCGCCGTGACGTGGGTTCTTTCGCGTGCGTGTGTTCAATTTCTTTTAACGTCTTTTCACAAATTGTGATATTAGACGTGCGTGCGTGCGTGCGTGCGTGCGTGCGTGCGTGCGTGCGTGTGTGTGTGGTGTGTGTGTGTGTGTGTGTGTGTGTGTGGTGTGTGTGTGTGCGTGCGTGTGTGTGTGTATGTGTATGCATGCGTGCGTGCGTGTGTGTGCGTGCGTGCGTGCGTGTACGTGTGCACGTGCGCACACACCCGCGTGTGCGCGTGCTTGCGTGCGTGCGTGTATGCATGTGTGTGTATCTCCTGGTCCCTATATTTGGCAGAAGGACCTGGTAAAACCGGAACCGCAGGAGTCAACAGTCAGTCTCTGATAGCGATCAGTGTCCAGCAGAACGCAGCGAGGCCGCGGAGTGACCACTGTGCTCGGAGACCACTGCCACAGAGCACTGGTGTCCGGCAAGGGCTGACCATCGGCCCAGGTGAAGTGGCCAGAGTTACTCCTGTCGTCTGCCCCGATCCAGGTGACAGGTATACCTGCAACAGGTAAAAGAGCCAGGTAGGGAGGTAAGGAATCTGTGAGAGAGAGAGAGAGGGAGGGAGAGAGAGAGAGGGGGGGGAGAGAGAGAGAGAGAGAGAGGGGGGGGAGAGAGAGAGAGAGAGGAGAGGAGAGAGGGAGAGAGAGAGGGAGAGAGAGAGAGAGGGGGGGGGTTGGAGAGAGAGAAGGAGAGAGAGAGAGAGGGAGAGAGAGAGAGAGAGAGAGAGAGAGAGAGAGAGAGAGGGAGAGAGAGGGAGAGAGAGGGAGAGTGAAAGAGAAGAGGGGGAGAGAGAGAGAGTGAGAGAGAGAGAGAGAGGGAGGGAGAAAGAGAGAGAGAGACAGAGAGAGAGAGAGACAGAGAGAGAGAGAGAGAGACAGACTGACAGACAGACAGACAGACAGAAACACAGGCAGAAAAACAAAAACTGAGAAACAGAGACCGAAAGACAGACAGAAACACATACACACAACAGACAGAAAACAGAAACAAAAAGATAACAGACAGACATTCAAACAGACAGAGACACACACAAAAACAGACCCAGCCTTTTCATGGCATTCCGCAGGCACTGTAGTTCTGCGAGGGACTTTGGCCTGACCAGATGCCCCCCCTGATGTTTGGAGCAGTACAATGCGGCCATGTCATAGGTCAAAAGATTGCCATAGGAGACGAAGATGAAACTCAAGCAGGTGTTGCAGATCGCATCATAAACCAGAGGACAGGGGACTTCGGTTGGTAAGATTTTCTTCGGGGGAGTTTCTGATGTTGATGCTGCTGTTGATGTTGATGCTGCTGATGTTGATGCTGCTGATGTTGATGCTGCTGATGTTGATGCTGCTGATGTTGATGCTGCTGTTGATGGTGATGTTGATGGTGATGTTGATGCTGCTGCTGATGCTGCCAAAGCTGAAAGAAATGAAAAGAGCGTTAGGGAAACGAAACCATCAAAAAAAAAGTTTAAAAGGTAAAGGTGTTCCCATAACCTATGTGGTCGTAGGGGAGCGAGGCTTGAGAGACCTCAGCTTCTCTAGGGGCCAGCATCTTGAGGGCGGCGCCCATCTCCTCTCCCTCGCTGCTTTACCTTCCCTGACCCCTAAAGAAGGCAGGTACCCATTGACAGCTGGATGAACTTGGGGACTGTTCTGAAACCAAGGCGCGCAAACGGTCGCCCATCCACTTGGTAACCACGCTCGATGCTGCTTGACCTTAGCTTGGGGAAAAAGGAGTGTTCTGACCACTGAGCTATGCCGTCCCTTAGGAATCCAATGCTATGAGTTAGGGAGATAATGAATGAACATAGCGTTTGGAAAAACCATACTGCTTTTATGATGATGGTTATTATTGATTGTTTTATTTCCAGGATAATGGAATAAGCACTTGTGTGCTCTTTTTTTCTTTCTTTTTTTTTAACAGCCAGTCCCCGTGTGTATGCAGTTTTTGTCATTGTTGTCATCCGTTCCCACTACCGGCACACGATGGCCTACTCTTCCGAAAAGCGGAACAGGTTTTAAACAAGTGCGCAAGATGCTCAGCTGCGTGCGTTCACACACGGCACCTCAGTTTACAGTCTCATCCGAAGGACTTTTGTGGGGAGTGGAGTCAGCACTGATGTTAACTCCAGAGGAAAGTCTTTAAAACAGGCGCCTCCGTGGTGGTTTGATCCCGGGCCTTCAGATCACGAGCACAACGCTCTAACCACTGTAACACTACCGCCACAACAACAACTAAACAACAACAACAACACAAACTACTACTACTACTACTACTACTACTACTACTACTACTACTACTACTACTACTACTACTACTACTACTACTACTACTACTACTACGACTTCTACGGCTACTACTACTACTACTACTACTAACTACTAACTACTACTACTACTACTACTACTACTACTACTACTACTACTACTACTACTACTACTACTACTAATACGACGACGACGACGACGACGACGACGACGACGACGACGACGACGACGACGACGACGACGACTACTACTACTACTACTACTACTACTACTACTACTACTACTACTACTACTACTACTACTACTACTACTACTACTACTACAGTCATTCGGATGAAACTAAAAACCGAGGCCCCGTGTGCGAACACACGCAGAACATCTTGCGCACACGTTACAACCCCGTTCCGCCTTTCGGAAGAGCAGGCCATCGTACGCCGGTAGGAGCGGATGACAAAATTATTTTTTAAAAAACCAGCATGCACACAGGTGTCGTGTTTAGACACCATCCCTGAGGGAAAAAAAATATTGGGTATGCGCTGCACTTGTGGCGACGCGCTCTCCCCGGGGACAGCAGCCCGAATTTCACGCAGAGAAATCTGCTGTGACATAAAGTGGTATACTACTACTACTACTACTACTACTACTACTACTACTACTACTACTACTACTACTACTACTACTACTACTACTGCTGCTGCTGCTCCTGCTGCTGCTGCTGCTACTACTACTACTACTACCGTAAAATCCCTAGCATAAGCCCACCATCTAGCAAACGCCCACCCCCCACTTTGGGCCAAAAGTTGTGCACAGGGGTAGCTACCTAGCAAACGCCCACCCTGCTTTTTTCAAAGACTATGCTCACTTTCACTAGAATTTGTGCAGACTGTTCTAAAAGTCATCTTTTCCCCCTTCTTTACCTATTCGTGTTTCTTTCCTTTTGTCTTATTCTTTGTCCCCTCTCCTCACTCCCACCCATCCCCCAAAAAGTGGCTTAAATTACGTCATGCTTTTTCCACTGACGTCTTTTGTCTGTCAGTGACAAGCCAGTACTTTGACAATGCTTCCTGATGGCCGGAAGCTGGTTCTTGAATCTCTCTGTGCCATTTTTGCAAAATGCTGAAGCGACAGTCTTACACTGTATCTTTCAAATTGGAAGCCCTCCAGTATCTGGATAACGAAGCTGGTGGGAATGTTTCGGAGTGTGCCCTGAATTTTCTGTGGATAGGAAGAGGATCAGGGAAGGGAGTGAAAAAAGAGATAGACTTGAACAGCAAAACGGAAAATACAAACAAAAACGGAAACTGTCAAAAGGACCAGCAGTTAGATCTAAGCACGTCGACCAAGATGTGCTGCATTATCTGGAAGATGAAAGATCTGAAGGCAGGGTATTGCGAAACAAAGACCTACAACGGAAAGCGATGGAGCTCGTTGGCCTTTGCCTCAAAGTCCCTTTTTTTCTATTTTCCTTCACTTCTACTCACACGACCTAACATACATGCTTTCGGGGTTTATATTCACTAAATTACACGGTTGAGCACAAAAATTACTTTGTGCAAAGGGGTCTATCCCTAGCAAACGCCCACACCCCAATTTTGCCCTAAATCAGTGCACAGGGGGGGTGGGCGTATGCTGGGGATTTTACGGTATTACTATTACTACTACTTCTACTACTGCTGCTGCTACTACTTCTACTACTGCTGCTGCTACTACTTCTACTACTGCTGCTGCTGCTGTTGCTACTACTACTAGCAATAGTAAAAACGATAATAATGATACTGATAATCCTAATGGTACTACTACTACTACTACTACTACTACTACTACTACTACTACTACTACTACTACTACTACTACTACTACCACTACCACTACTACTACTACTACTACTACTACTACTACTACTACTACTACTACTACTAATTGTAGTAATCTTGATTATGACGATGTTGATGATACTACGACTGATAATAATGGTAACAGCAACGCTAATATTTCAAACCACCCAAATCAGAATAGTCATAAATAACTTTATTTTTTGTAGTACAATCCATCAGTAACATACACACAAATCGCACCAACGCACACGCATACGCGCATCGTGCAACTTTACACACACACACACACACACACACACACACACACACACACACACACACACACACACACACACACACACACAACACACACACTATTTAACACAACCCTCCTTACAGGCAATCAGTTAAAATCACAGCTTTTTTCTAGACCAGCCAAACTCAAAGATAACTTTAAAAATCGTGAGATATTCCAGAGACGGGATGGAAGAGAGTTCCAGAGAGCTGGAGCTACAAATTCAAAGCGGAAAGATTTCTGGCTTATAGTCAGTCAAGTCATGTCAAAAACACTTTAATCATCCCTGAGGGGCAATTCAATACTGACAGGCATATTGATACGAATCATAATCAAAGACATTAGATAGCTACATTTCATATTTTGTTCAAACATTATATGACAGCTTCAAATAAAAAATAATTATCACAAACACTCACACTCGTACGCGCGCGAGCATACACACACGACACGACACGACACGCCGCGCGACAACGCACACACACACACACACACACACACACACACACACACACACACACACACACACACACACACACACACACACACACACACACAACAATGTATGGATAGGAATTATCAAAACCATTGGCTAGAAAAGACACATAACCACTATATTTACCTATTATTACATGACATACAATTATTTACCTATTATTACCTGACATACATATTTCCTATTTA
>CM060345.1:33938245-33940745 GCA_030674155.1 Stramonita haemastoma
ATACACACGGGGACTGGATGTAAAAAAGCACAAGAGTGCTTATTCCATTATCCTCGATAGAAAAGAATAAATCAAATCAAATCAATCAAATCAAATCTCTCTCTCTCTCTCTCTCTCCTCTCGTCTCCTCTCTCTCTCTCTTCTCTCTCTCTCTCTCTCTCTCTCTCCTCTTTCACACACACACACACACACACACACACACACACACACACACACACACACACACACACACACACACACACACACACACACACCACACACACATGTATGCCTACAAGTACATCGACTAGCGACACAATTTTCTTTCTTCTTTCTTTTTTATGAGGTGGTGGTGGTGAAGGGGTGGGTGGTAGGACGGGGAGGGGGGGGGGGGGGGAGGAGGAGTATGGTAGATTTGAGAATTTGCCCTGAGGTAAAACTCTATAAAGATTCACACCCGTTGGCTTTGATCTCATTGGATGGCCAATGTTGTTTTGCTCCGTTTGTTTCCATCTCTGTTTGTTTGTCTGTCTGTGCGTCGGTCTGTCTGTCTGTCTGTCTCTCTCTCTCTCTGCTGCCTTGCCTTGCCTTGCCTTGCCTTGCCTTGCCTTGCCTTGCCTTCTCTCTCTCTCTCTCTCTCTCTCTCTCTCTCTCTCCTCTCCTCTCTCTCTCTCTCTCTCTCTCTCTCTCTCTCTCTCTCTCTCCTCTCTCTCTCTCTCTCTCTCTCTCTCTCCTTCACTGTCTGCCTGTCTGTCTGTTTATGTCTCTCTCTCTTTCGTTCACTGTCTCTGTCTGCTTGCCTCTGTCTGTCTGTCTATCTCTGTCTCTCTCTCAGAGGCGATCTGTGGCTGTTCTTTGTCTCGGTCTCTCTCAATCAACAAATCATTCAACTGCGTAATCAACTATTCAAGACATACATACATACATACATACATACATACATACATACATACATACATACATACATACATACATACATACATACATACATACATACATACATACATACATACAGACAACAGACAGACACACAGGCAGAACAGACAGAACAGAGACAGAGACAGAGACAGCACACACACACACACACACACACACACACACACACACACACACACACACACACACACACACACACACACACACACACACACAACACAACAACCCACCCCCTCAGAGATTTCTTTCATCCAATTTCCGGCTTATTTCAACCATGTGGGATGATCCCATTTTCACCTAATAAAACTCCCCCCCCCCCCCACACACACACCACAAAATAATATATTAAAAAAACCCACCCACACAAGAAAACCCTCGAAAAAAAAACCCTGAAAAAAAACCCTTCCACCCTAAAGCATCAGAACAAAGCAAACAGCACGCGCTGCCATCTTCTAGACCCGCCCAGTCTGTCCTATCGTGCCCAGTTCCGATGTGGCGACTCTCTCTCTCTCTCTCTCTCTCTCTCTCTCTCTCTCTCTCTCTCTCTCTCTCTGCTACCATCACTGTCGTCTGCTAAACGCTCGCATGCGCCAAACCAACTGAAAGCCAGCGCCACCACGCTTTCTTGTCGTCTGCTTTCAGGAAACTTTTGAGGGCAGCAATAGCAGCAGCAGCAGCAACAGCAGCAGCAGCAACAGAAGCTGCAGTAGTAGCAGTAGAAAAAGAAGAAGAAAAAAAGCAAAGCGTTAATGGATATGGCGTCACACAAGTCAAGGGAGAGAATTAGCACTCGGAGGATTTGATGCAAGTGCTCTTGTGTTTTCGTGAAAGGTTTCGGGTTTTCAGGGTTGTTTTTTTGTTTGTTTTGTCTGCAAGTTTGTTTTGTTTTGTTTTTGAGACTGCGACATACGGTTGGAGTTACTGTCTGGAGTTGTTGTGTGGAAAGTGAGAAGTTTTGGTGTGTTGAGGGGGTGAAGTTTTGTTGTTTATTTTGAAAGTTATTTCTTTTGGTAAACAAGTTTTGTTTTCTTGAACTTTTTCAGAAACTAACGACTTGGCATTGTGGAGATTTTTTTATTTTTAAATCTGAGTGGATCGGGGTTGTTTTTAATGCTTCGAAACAAAACGTGAACAGAAGGGATTATTTTCGAGAGTGTGTGGGTGTACAAATGCATTAGACTGATTTACGATAATTAGTTTGCATTGTTGGATTTATTCGCAAAACGAAACTAGAGCAAATTGTGAACAAAGAAAGCTTAATCTAAAGTTTTTATGCTGGAAACTGTAAAAACAACGAACAGTAAAAAAAAAACAACAAAAAAACAACAACCAAAAAAAAACCGAAAGAAAAATTAACCAAAAAAAAACACTAACCAAAACACACTTCAGAGAAATAAAGAAAAAAGTCAACAAAAACATATCACAAAAAATCCACATAACCATAAAAAAGGGCAAAATACTCCCCCCACTCCATCCATCCCACCACAAACTCCCCCCACCCCCCTCCCCCGCAACAACAACAACAACTATAACAAATACAAACAACTCAAAACAAAACCAATAAAGTTTTCGAACTTAGTTTCAA
>CM060345.1:33945073-33950073 GCA_030674155.1 Stramonita haemastoma
GTCATGCATGCGCGTGCTTGTGTGTGACTTGCACGCGGTGCACACACACACAAAACAACAAAACCCCAAAACACACACCACAAAAACCCAACACAACACACCACACACACACACAAACACACCCCAACATGCCCTCGCCCGGGCCCCTGTTTCGCCCCGCGTTCATGTTACATGGCGCGAAGTACACCCGAACATGTGCCTTATTTTCTCCCCTCTCTTCTCTCTTCCCCTCTCTCTCTTTCTTCTCTCTCTCTCCTTCGGATGAGACTTTAAACGAGGCCCGTGTGCGAACGCACGCAGAACATCTTGCGCACACGTTAAATCCTGTTCCGCTTTTCGTAAGAGTAGGCCATCGTGTGCCGGTGGGAACAGATGACAATATTTACAAAATGCATACACACGGGGACCGGATGAAAAAAAGCACATGATTGCTTATTCTGTTAACCTCGATATAAAAGAATAAATAAATAAATAAATAAATAAATACACTCTCTCTTTTCTCTCCCTCTCTCTCTCTTCTCTCTCTCCTCTCTCTCTCTCTCTCTCTCTCTCTCTCTCTCTCTCTCTCTCTCTCTCTCTCTCTCTCTCTCACACACACACACACACACACCACACACAACACACACACACACACACCACACACACACACACAACACACACACACACACACACACATTGTCTTTTTGTCTGCCTAAAGTGTGAGACATCAGAAATCGCACATGGAGATAATCACTTTGAACTGTGTAAAGGAGTTGGATGATCAGTTTAGAGAAAGAGAATGGGCAATCTTTCCAGTAGCCTACACCAAAGAAAACGACAACTTGCACAGCTAATAGAAAGCAAATTGTTTGTAGAGATGTGTCGTTGTTACTCCAGTAAGTAATTTATGTTATTTGTTTATCTGTCTATCACCTCATTTTTTTTATATCGAGGATAATGGAAAAAGCACTCGTGTGCTTATTTTTTCTTCCTTTTTACATGATAGACTGCTAGAGATCAATTTGTTTTATTTATTTATCTATTTATTCTTTTATATCGAGGATAATGGATTTTGTAGAAATGTGTAGCAGTTTCTCAAATAATTCCTTTCTTTCTTTATTGTTTATCTAATATATTTATTTGTCTATTTATTCTTTTATTTCGAAAAATAATGGAATAAGCACTCATTGTGCTTCTTTGTTTTTTTGTTTTTTTTACATGATAGACTGTTAGAGAAAAAATTGTAGAAATGTGTTGTAGTTACTCCAATAATGGAATTAAGCACTCATGTGCTTCTTTGTTGTTGTTTTTTACATGATAGACTGTTAGAGAAAAAAATTGTAGAAATGTGTTGTAGTTACTCCATTTGATGACTGATAACAGTGTGACTTTGGGTGTCATGAGAGACAGTGTTGTCTAAGATTTAAGCATAAAATATAAGCGATTGAATAGATGATAATTTGCATCACAGGTATTTCTTATTCATACTGTGTACTTATTTTCAGACCCAAGTTGTGGATGTCCCTGCATGTTGTTCATTTGAGCTGTCATTGACTGCATTATTTTTCAATTTCTGTGTTGTGTGCCCAGTCCCCGCCCCGCTGTTCCTTGTGAATGGGCGTAAAGCTGAACAAAAATAAACCATTAAAAAAAACAAATTGTCATTTGTTTTGTGGTTTTGTGTGTGTGTGTGTGTGTGTGTGTGTGTGTGTGTGTGTGTGTGTGTGTGTGTTGTGTGTGTGTGTGTGTGTGTGTGTGTGTGTGTGTGTGAGTGAGTGCGTGCGTGCATGCGTGCGGGCGCACGCGCGTGTGTGTGCATGCGTGTGTTTGTCGCCCCCTCTCTCTCTCTCTCTCTCTCTCTCTCTCTCTCTCTCTCTCTCTCTCTCTCTCTCTCTCTCTCTCTCTCTCTCCTCTCTCTCTCTCTTCTTCTCTTCTCTCTCTCTTCCTTCATGCTAAGTGGAAAAAGAAAAGAAAAACACAAAGTGAGAGCATCCAAACCAAAAAAATTAAAAAAAACAACCCAACCCGAAACAAACAAAACAAACGCGAAAACAAAACAAGACAAGACAAAACAAAACAAAACAAAACAAAAAACAAAAGATCAAACGATCACACAACGTTTGACAAACCAACCGTACAAGCCAAACTGCCAAACACAATTAGGAGCTGTGGCCGCTGTTCCTACCTAGCTACCTGCTATTGTTTTAGAGACACACCCTGTATATATCTTATGCAGCATTTAAACCCCCACCCTTCTCCTTATCATCCACCCCCCTTCTTTCCAGCTCCCCCCTCGGCCTCACTCCCCCCTGTCCCCCATTTTCAAAAGAAGTCTGTTGGTCTTTCTTTTTTGTTTTCGTTTTTACTCTTTTTCTTTTTTCTTCTTTAATTGATTTTATTTTTTGGTCATTATTATTATCATTATCATTATCATTATTATTATCATTATTATTATTATTATTATTATTATTATTATCATTATCATTATCATTATTATTACTACTACTACTACTACTACTATTATTATTATTATTATTATCATCATCATCATCATCATCATCATCATCATCATCATCATCATCATCATCATCATCATCATCATTATTGTTCTATCATTATTATATTTATTTATCTATTCATTTATAGGAAATTCAATCTTGATCACAAGCACAGACGAAAGAATAGAAATGACAGACACAAGAAATCAACAAACAAAGAACAAAATATAAACAGAAAAAGCAAAGAAAACACCACCCCCCCCCTACAAAAACAAAGAAACAAACAAAAAAAACCCCAACACAAACACACACAAAACACACGAAAAAAATCAACCTCCCCTCCAAGAAAAAGTGAAAAGAAGAAAAACTAAAATCAAAACAAAAACAGAAACAGAAAAAAAATCATGAACGAACAAAATATTAATATAAAAAGCGAAAAAAATCTTTTGATTTCCACAAAAGTATTTACCTTTTTTTAATTTTTACAAGGCAGACGGACAGAGGCAGAATAAAGAGAGAGAGAGAGAGAGAGAGAGAGAGAGAGAGAGAGAGAGAGAGAGAGAGAGAGAGAGAGAGAGAGAGAGACGAGAGAAGAGAGACGAGAGTAGAGAGGAGGAACGGACAGGCACAGAACGGAAATGTAATATGTGCGCTGGAGGCATACGCAAAATCTCACCAATGGTGAACTTGGCAGCTTCCTAAACAACCTAGTGGAGGAGGAAAGAAAAAAGAGAAGAAAGAAAGAAAGACAGACAGAAAGAACAGACAGAAAGAAAGAACAGAAAGAAAACAGACAGAAAGGAAAAGAAAGACAGACAGAAAGAAAGACAGACAGAAAAACAGACAGAAAGAAAAGAAAGACAGAAAGACAGAAAGAAAGAAGAAAGACGGGAAATACAGACAGACAGACAGAAAGACAGACAGACAGAAAGAAAGAAAGACAGAAAGGACAGACAAGAAAGAAAGACAGACAGAAAGAAAGAAAGACAGAAAGACAGACAGACCGACAGACAGAAACAGAACGGTAGAAAAAAAACGATAAAAGAAACGCAATTTTAGTCCCACCCTACAAATCCCCACCAGGAAGATAGACATTGCAGGCTATGAATGAAGCCTCTTGACTGACTGACTGACTGACTGACAGCAGATGATCTCCCCTTCAGCTGCTTTGCATCCCAACAACAGCGCATCTGTCAAACTCCTCGCTCCATCAGCTTGTTTAGGAAGCTGCGAAGTTCACCAATGGGGACATTTTGCGTATGCCTCCAGCGCACACATTCAATTTCCGTTCTGCTTTTTGGAAGAGTAGTCCACTTCGTTCCCATAGGAACGGATGACATACTTTTTTAAAAATGAAAAACAACACATGCACACAGTTTATATATATATATATATATATATATATATATATATATATATATATATATATATATATATATATATATATATATATATATATATATATATATATATATATATATATAAGTTTATATTTTCGTTCCGCGGCTGGAGTTCCGAGGTTTCACGAAAAGAGATTCTGCGTATGCCACCGTTTTGACCTACCACTAAGGTAGCCGCGTTTCCGATATCAGAGTGGTGTCTAAACACCACCTGTAGCTGTGTGCATGTGTATTTTTTTCATTTAAAAATACGTTGTCATCCGTTCCTGTGGGCACGAAATGGCCTACTCTTCAAAAAAAACAAAATTGAAATCAAACGTGTGTGCTGTGGTATACACAAAATCTCACCAATGGTGAACCTCGCAGCCCTAGCAGAGGAATAGAAAATAAAAAGCCCCCCCCCCCCCCCCCAAGAAAAACCAACAACAAAAAAAACCAACAACCCCCCCCCCCCCCCCCCCCCCAAGAAAAAAACAACCAAAACAATACAAAACAAAAACACAAAAACATTCCAAAACACCCAAATCAAAACAACAACAAAGCCCCGTGTGCACAAACATTATGTTCTATGTGCTTTCAGGCACGGCAGTTTATAATCTCATTCCAAGGATTTTTGAGGGATGAGACTCGCCACTGATTTTGAATGCAGGTAAAATTCCCTGAAATCGGGCGCCTATGTGGTGGTTCGATCCCAGGCCGTCAGATCATGAGTGCAACGCTCTAACCACTAGGCTATCCCGTCCTCCTATAAATTTAATGATTAATCATGTCGGCGATTGAGGCTATAGAGTATAGTTCAATGGTACAGAGCCTTTGATTTCAGTCTCTTGGATCTATCAGGTAGAGAGCTTGAATCTGGAAGTGGACGATCTTTTACGTTCTCCGAAGTCAACTTCAAGCCAATGTCATTCTGCCACTGTACACTCGGAAAATTCCTTTAGCTTACCATAAATTATTGCATCCATTCACCAAATCGGTGAAACTTATTACTTTCAGAAATGAATGGATACGTTCGTCAGTTCGCTTTACTCACGTGATTTCCTATTAGATCTACCTTGTGTTGGGGAATGTTCCGCAAAAAAGAGACATGCTACACTGCGTCATTTTGTGTACCAGACGACAA
>CM060345.1:33982573-33985073 GCA_030674155.1 Stramonita haemastoma
TCTCTCTCTCTCTCTCTCTCTCCTCTCTCTCTCTCTCTCTCTCGCTCTCTCTCTCTCTCTCTATCGCTCTCTCTCTCTCTTCTCCTCTCTCTCTCTCTCTCTCTCTCTCTCTCTCTCTCTCTCTCTCTCTCTCTCTCTCTCTCTCTCTTCTCTCTTATTATTAGTCTTATTATTTAGTTAGAGGTTGTTTTTTATATTAGGTTATTCTTGATAAGGGCAGGGATTGGATTAAAAAAAAAGCACATGAGTGCTTATTCATTATCCTCGAAATCAAATACAACAACAACAACAAGAAAAAAACAGTATCGTTGTAATATGACTTGTGAACATTACCGCGATCGGACATCCATTCGCGAGGATCCTGTGAATGTACATTGCTCGGTTTGATATGTAATTATCGGAGATTTCGATCCCCTCCCCCATGTGAATGGGCCCAAAGCCTAACACATTAAACTATTTGTCATTTGTCATTTGTCTCTCTCTCTTCCCTCTCTCTGTGTGTTTTGCTATTTTACTATTGCTTTCATGTTGTCCTTTTTCTCTTCATATTGTCTTCATGTTGTTTGTTTGTTTTTTTATTATTATTTTTTTAGTTAGAGGTTGTTTTTTTATATTAGGTTATTCCTGATAAGGGCAGGGATTGGATTAAAAAAAAAGCACATGAGTGCTTATTCATTATCCTCGAAATCAAATAATTTGATTTGATTTGATTTGATTTGATCTCTACCTCAGTGTCTGTCTGCCTGTGTGTCTGTCTGACTGCCTGTCTGTCTGTCTATCCATGTTTTCTCTCTTTCACCCTTACTCTGTTTATTGCTGGATATCTAAGCATGTATGTGCGCGCGCGCGTGTGTGTGAGGTGTGCGTGCGTGCGTGCAAGCGTGCGTGCGTGCATGCGTGTGTGTGTGTGCGCGTGTGTGTGTTTGCTGGTGCGTGTGTGCGTGTGTCGTGGTGTGTGTGGAGAGTGTGTGTGTGTCCGTCAGTGAATGAATGTGCTCAGATTCATTAAAATGTGTCTGTGTGTCTCTGTGTGCCTGTGCTTGTGTCTTTGTATGCACTACGCGAGTATGCGCGCACGCGCGCTCGCGTGTGTGCGTGTGCGTGTGTGTATATGTATGTATGTGTGTGTGTGTGTGTGTGTGTGTGTGTGTGTGTGTGTGTGTGTGCGCGCTCGTTGCGTGCATGCACGCGTTTTAAAGGGAGTGAGGGTTGATTGAAAGTAGAAGCAGGGCTGACCTAAGCGTTGATGAGGCAAGAGGAGATAACAACGGACATTGTGTGGGGGGTGACCTCATGACTGGACACTGAGATCAGAGATTGTGTGCGTGTGTGTGTGTGTGTGTGTGTGTGTGTGTGTGTGTGTGTGTGTGTGTGTGTGTGTGTGTTTGTGTGTGTGTGTGTGTTTGTGTGTGTGTGTTTGTTGTGTGTGTGTGTGTGTGTTGTGTGGTGTTGTGTGTTTGTGTGTGTGTTTGTGTGTGTGTTTGTGTTGTGTTGTGTGTGTGTGTGTGTGTGTGTGGTGTGTGTGTGTGTGTGTGTGTGTGTGTGTTGAGTGTGTGTTTTATGTAGATGTGGATGTGTGTGTGTGTGTGTTGTGTGTTTTAGAGAGTGTGTGTGTGTCTATGTAACTAAAACTAAACTTGTTTGCACATGATACATTGGACAAGCCGTGCAATTCCATTTTTCCATCAGGCCATCCATATGTAGATATGTACATACATACAGACATACATACGTACATACATACATACATACAGACAGACAGACAGACAGACAGACAGACAGACAGACAGACATATATACATACATACATACATACATACATACATACATACATACATACATACATACATACATACACACACACACACACACACATACATACACACACACACACACACACATACATACATACATACATACATACATACATACATACATACATACATACATACATACATACATACATACACACACACATACACACACACACACATACATACATACATACATACACACACACATACACACACACACATATATACATACATACATACATACATACATACATACATACATACATACATACATACATACATACATACATACATACATACACACACACACACACACATACACACACACACACACACACACATACATACATACATACATACATACATACATACATACATACATACATACATACATACATACATACATACATACAATACATGTGAGTTTTCAGACATGTTTGCATGCGTGTCTGCTTGCTTATTTATCATATACATAGATACACACAAGACAGAACACATGTATCCAGACGACAGCAGGGGATGGCTAATCTAATGTGCGTTGAGGGAGCAGCATCATGGAGAAAAATGGAAGTGGAGCACTAGCAAGAAGAAGAAATATAACTCGTCAGGCCTCCAGTCGTGTGCATTTACAGAAGCTAACGGTTTCTGATCATTATTGTCACAAACAACCAACACATGCTGGTCCG
>CM060345.1:33990073-34002573 GCA_030674155.1 Stramonita haemastoma
GCTTGAACTATACATACAAAAAAATAGAAGCAAGTAAACTTGAGTAAGATGAATGCAATAATGTGTGTGTGTGTGTGTGTTGTGTGTGTGTGTGTGTGTGTGTGTGTGTGTGTGTGTGTGTGTGGTGTGAGAGTGAGAGAGAGAGAGAGAGAGAGAGAGAGAGAGAGAGAGAGAGAGAGAGAGAGAGTGCAAGTGTGTGTGCAAGTGTGTGTGCGAGTGTGCGAGTGTGGTGTGTGCGTGTGCGTGTGCGTGTGCGCTGTGTGTTGTGTGTGTGTGTGTGACGTGTGTGTGTGTGTGACGGTGTGTGGTGTGTGGACTGTGTGTGGTGTGTGTGTGTGTGTGTGTGTGTGTGTGTGTGTGGTGTGTGTGTGTGTGTGTGTGTGTGTGGTGTGTGTGTGTGTGTGTGTGTGTGTGTGTGTGTGTGTGTGTGTGTGTGTTTCTTACAGGCAATTATCGATAGAATAACAGTATATTAGAACAAGATAAAGGTAAAGTCCAATCTAAAGTAAACGGCCAACTTGCACTATGAAGCAAACATTCACAAATTCTAAACAATGAAAAATCATTGAAAACATTTTCGAATGAACAATCAGGAATATTGGGCAAATATGTTTTTAAAACTTTACATTCAAAAATCAAATGAAAACTTGAAATGTTTTCACCACAACAGCACGTAACACCTGTCACAAATTTTGTTTTAAATGCATTTAGCTTTAGTCTATAAAGTAGCGAGATTACTTGTCTGAGCTTCACTATACTATAATGTGGAAAATTCGAAACCATATTTTTAAAGTTAGAAGTCTTTACAATATGATGTTTAGAAATGCTACCAAAATCTTTAACTAATAATTTCATTTCATTCTTGGATTCTTTTTCCAACAGATTGCAAGTCTCAAAGATTGAGAGTAGATACATTAAAATTATTGATCCTTTCTCTTGTTTCGCACCCCTTTTGGCGGCGCGATCTGCCCATTCATTGCAAGAAAAGCCAAGATGAGAGGGAACCCAACAGAAACTCACATCTGTTCCTCTTAAAATAAGACAATGCATTAAATGATGATTTTCTGTCACAATAATAGATTGCGATTTTACTGAAACAGATCTAAGTGAGTGTAGGGCTGATTTTGAATCGACACAAAATAAAAAAACGGATAGTGGACATGTCCCTGACCTATGGCAAAGCAAAAGGCAAGAAGGAAATTGGGTAACAGGACATACTGATATAAGTTACCGGCTATCTGACACATATTAGGAAATGAAAGATTTGACATTTTTCTTGCACCTTATCCAGTAAAAATAAAAAAAGATAAACGGCACAATGCCTTTTCTAATTCACAAAAAGGTAAAGGTGTCCCATAGCCTATGTGGTCGTTGGGGAGTGAGTTATCAGAAACCTCAGCTTCTCCAGGGCCAGCATATTGAGAGCGGCGCCCATTTCCTCTCCCTGGCTGTTTTACCTTCCCTGTCCCTAAAGAGGGCAGGTACCCATTTACAATGAGTTCTCTGACCATTGAGCTATCCTGCCTGTTCTAATGCAAGTTTGTTAAATAAGATGTAGACGTAATATTTTTTTAAATACCGCAGTTCTTTTAAATCCGACACTTCACTACTTCCTTCACCTCCACCTTTCCAAATTTACAGCGATTTATTCAAGTCAGTGTTTTTTGGGTTTTTTTTTACAGCGGCAAATCCAGCAATTTAACACATTTTCTTTAATAAAATCCCGCTACATGCACAGATAACTTGTATTCACGTTATTTTCCCAAAGGTTCTTTTCTTTTGAACACCTTAACCCCAACATACACGCGCGCGCGCGCGCGCGAAACGCACACGCGAAAACACACGCGCGAAAAACACACACACGAAAACACACGAACATACTTTCTACTCTACTATCGCCTCTTTTCTGCAGTGTAGTATCACTGTGCATTGCTCCAATGATTTTCAGTAACTCCGTATAACATCAGTGCCCCCCCACCCCCTATTAGTTTAAAAAAAAATCTGAAATTTTTTAAGTGCACCCCCTCGCCACAACAGTTGGGCATTCTACAACCGGCACCCTTTACATGTTTTGAGATGAACTTTTCTTAAATGCAAATTTCTCATCCCTATGTACAAAAACACTTTACCGCTCCCCCCTGCGCCCCCCCCCCCCCCTTCCTCCTTGTCTTTTCGCTAAAATTCTAGCATCCCTCCTCCCACTGACCCTGAAAAAAAAGTATATGCATTGTGTCAACATACTCACCCCCCCGAAAATGCCTGGAGGTTCTATCAGTCTAAAGAGCTTCCCCACTTTCTATAAATGTTCTGTAAGAAATTTCCTCTTTTCTATCCTTCGCTTTCTTTCTGACTTTTCCTTTGGCTCTATCCTCTCTTGCTCATTTCCTACCGACCCAGTCTATTCTCGTGCTTTTTTTCTTCTAGCAAATCTTTTCTCTTTGAAAACTTAACTGCCCTGAAGTGGGAATGTGTCAGCTGAGGCCAGCAAGGCATAGACCTCCTGCAGAGGAGTAGCATGGAAAAAGACCAGGCACTTGTATTCTAGCCAATACGAGCGAACGAAGAAAAGTGTCAGCATATACCATATATCTGCCTGCCTTTTGTGTCCACATGGGGGGTCATGGTTAAAGTTGAGGTTAGTGTAAAGGTTAGTGTGAAAGAGTTAATAGCGGGGAAGGGTTGTCTGTCAGATGGTCGATCTGAATGTTAGAAAAATGGACACAATAGGCACATAGACAAATAGTAAGTAGCTGAAGACAATGGTACGTAGCTCACAGTATTATTATGGAGCTTTAAATCAGAATCTTTGGTTCCAGCAACAGATGATTTTACTGTCCACTTTTGGTTTATTCCTTGGCTAGAGTTCCGAGGTTTACCAATGGTGAGATTCTGTGTAAGCCACCGGTCAAATTGATTTCAAACATGACATTCTTTTAGGAGTTGCATCCCTTTAAAAAAGCAAACATCCGAGCTAAAAATAAACCATGTAAGAAAAATACCAGCCAGATTTTTCTACCCCCACTGCTTTAAATATGCATCCATACCCTTGTAAACACCCCTTCCTTTCCTTTCCTTGCCTCTCCTTCCAACATAATGTCTCCTCCACGCAACGACCCATTTTATACACAGACAGACAGACAGACAGACAGACAGAGACAGACAGACAGACAGACAGACAGACAGACAGACAGACAGACAGACAGACAGACAGACAGACAGACAGACAGACACACACACACACACACACACACACACACACACACACACACACACACACACACACACGTGCGCGCGCGCTCGCGCCACCTGTGTGCATGTTGGGAGAAGGGGTTATCCGCTCCTACCGGCACATTATGATCTACTTTTAAGAACAGAACGGTTTTTAATGTGTGTGCAAGATGTTATGCGTGCGTTCGCACATGAGGTCTCAGTTGCTTGTTTTTGGTGAAATGGGAACAAAGAGCTAGGCTGGGAATCAAGCCCAGAACCTCATGGTAAATAAACATCTTAACCATCCCGCGACCCTTCTTAGGACTATTTAGTACTCATTTTTACTCCAGCCAAAAGGAATGGCTATATCATTGCTTGTTTGCAATTTTGTTAAATTTCGAGGTCTGACACTTTTGCTGCCCAAGGGCTACATAGGCTATGGAACAATGGACCTATTTTCCAATAACTGAACAATTTGTTTCATGTCCCCCCCAAAAAATCAGAGCATTGATTGTGATTATCAAGGGGCAGATACTCTTTAAAAAACACTATTATTTCATTCGATTTCATGGGAAAAAACATTTACCAGTCCCACAGGATATAACAGTAGAAACAGTTCTCCTTCAAGTAACTATTTTATAAGATTCATTAAAAAATAAAGTTTTAAGATACATCAGCAGGTAAATTTTTGTTGTGTTCCTGGGTTCGAGCTGTGAAGTTTCCAATGGTGAAATTTTGTGACTGCGACCTTTTGCTCACCATGACGGTAGCCACATTGCGACTTCGGGATGATGTCTAAACACGACACGTGTGCACGCATTTTTTTTCAAATGTCATTCTGTCCCACTGGAAGACAATGGCACGCTTTCGGAACGGTTTGTTTAACCTGCGAGCCAAGATGATTTGCGTTTGCGCAGGGGGGGGGGGGGGGGGAGGGGGGGGGGGGTCAGGGGGGATGAAGGGAGGGGGGAGGCTTTGGTTTATAGTCTCGTTTTAACGGACTTTTCGGGGAGTGGAGTCGGCACTGATGTTGACTAGGGGAAACCTCTCTTGAAGGGATGTCTGGGTGTTGGCAGCCTTTACCTGGGGCTGGGGGTGTTGTCCTCCTCCTCCTTGTTGACCCTTACCTGCAGTCTGGGACTGCCTCCAGACCCCTGGGATGCTTGGTACTTTGGTCTGGCGCCAGAACTCCTGAAAACAGCATCAACAAGCAATTGGAGCTATCCGGACGGTTTGCGTGTTCAAACAAATCTATTCAGTATCTGTTTAAAACAATTTTCTCTGGAATAAAAGTTCCAGCAGAGCGGGGATTGAATACGAATTTTTCACTTTCTAGGCAGGTACGTAACCAACGTATGCGCGATAACACGCAAACATCTTACGCACACATTAGAAACCCGTTCCGAGCCGGTAGGAACCATGACATCTGAAACAAACCACCGTATGCACACAGGTTTGGTATTAAGACACCATCCCCGAAGTCGGAATGCTGCTGCCTTAATGGTGAGTAAAATCGGTCGCATACGCAGAATCTCACTATTGGCGAACCTCGGAGCTCTAACCGAGGAAGGTTAAAAAAAAATCAACAGCTCTTGATGAATAAAGGGTGGGCATTTTTACATTGTTCTACGACATATTAAGATGCAGACTTGCCAATGCTTTAGACTTATTTGAGTAGACATATGTATAAGATCAAATGTGCACCCTAAAGATCTGTAAAATTTGCCTGCTTATGGCGTAAAAAAGCCTGGTCAGCATCTATCTACAGCTTCACAGTAACACTGAGGCATATAAAAGCAAAAAAAGAAAATGGTTACGGGTGGCGCGATAGCCTGGTGGTTAAACTGTTGTGCTTGTGATCTGACGGCCTGGGGTTGAGCCACCACCCAGGTACCTGTTCAATGGCATTTTCTCCCTGAAGTTAACACAAGTACTGACTCTGCTTCCCTGAAAGTCATTTGCATGCGACTATAAACCGTGCTCACATGTGTAAACACGCTCAGAAAATCCTTCGGAAATGCTAAAACCTATTTAGCCTTTTGGCAGAGTAGGCCATCTCGTGCCAAAATAGATAATCTTCAAATAAAAATTAACGCATGCATAATGTCTTCAGACATCCGAAGTCGAGATGCAGCTAAATGGATCGCAAGGGGTTTGCCGACACAAAATCTCACCATTGGTTTACCTCGGAGCTCTGTCCAAGGAACGAAAAAATAATACTTACGCTTGTGAGTTCTTGAGATGTAATGCAGCCTCGTTGACTGTCTGGGTACTTTCTGCTGTCACGACGAAAAACACACGCCCAGAACTGTGATTCGATCCCCATGACAACTGTCGACACCTATGCCAGATTTCTGAGGCTTCAGAGCAAGAATGGAGAGACCCAGAAGGTCTGGAAGTGCTTTAAGAAAATGTTTGGGGGCGTGAGGTGTCCTTTCCCCTCGTGAGCACGGTATGTGAGGGTAGGCAGGCTGTGCCGTTTTAGGACACCCACATCTTTGTTCCACGCCACTCTAGGTGCGCTCCCTTTGTGACCACTGGGGAAAGGTTGAACGGATACTGACGGCAGTACTCAACCCTGTGGTCAGTGAGCCTTGCAGCGAACTTCCGGAACAAAGTTTGATTCGAGCTCAGAAACTGGGAAGGACTGGGTGACTTTTGTGGACATTGAGCACACACACGTTGACAGATCATACTCTGTATAGACACGCCAGGAAAGTGTGCAAGACAGGGGTTGCATGTTCGGATCCTCTGCAACCCTACCTCTTTCCACTGTCGGTTCTATGCCGACTAGCGGATGCCCACAAGGACCACAGCCCCTCCTGCTCTCATCGTCTTTGCTCCCTGAATGTGAAGACGGACATTCCTGTCCTAGATCCCTGGGCAACGGAACCAGGCTGTGCACTAGTCTGCCCTTCAGGGATTTGGTGCAGCACTTTCTCCTTTCCCCAGTTCTAAACCCTTCCTTCCCATAGATCTGACATCTGTCTACTTTAGTCATGGGGATCTTGGACAAGTTCAGGGTCATGTGCCCAACATCGTGGCGATGGCGTCTCCATGATCTCGGTGAGAAGGATCACTATCACCGGCGAAGATCTGGTGACAAGACCATGAACACAGCTATCAGTGTATAGTCTATACTTACCCTTTTACACAACAAAAATTACGATAGGGGATGGAGTGGCTATTTGTTAAAGTGTTGCTCCCTTAATCTGCTCTCGACCATAAACCGAAGTCCCATTTCTGAACACAAGTTGAACATCTTGTAAACACGTAAAACCCGTTCCAACAAAATAGAAAGTAGGCCCCTTTGTGGTAAGAACTACAGAACAAGGAAAAAAATATATACACTGGGGTGTTTGACTTCACCTGAAAGTGGGAAGGCAATATTGAACGGTTATCAAGAACAGTCGTTGATGATAGGGGAGAGAAAAAAAAAATACTTAAAATACAGATTCTTAAATGTACAAGACAACCAACTTCCTTTTCTGCCATAGGTTACGTAACAGCAATTAAAGGTATCAATGTTTTGCTTTCCCATTTAAACATCTTTCCTATGAAAAATATTGGAGAGAAGAGAGAGAGAAAGAGAGAGAGAGGAGAATGGAGAGGAGAGAAGGGAGAAGGGGGAGAAGAGAGGAAATGAGAGAGTGAGGAGAGGAGAGAGTAAGGAGAGGAGAGAGAGAGAGAGAGAGAGAGAGAGAGAGGAGAGAGGAGAGAGGACGACGACAGCGCGCGCGCGCGGCGGAGCAGGTAGGCAGGCAGGCAGGCAGGCATAGACAGTAGTGTAAGCGGGCGCGCGAGCGCGCATGCGCGCATGTGTGCGGTTTATTTATTTATCTTTTTTTATCGAGGATACTGGAATAAGCACTCGTGCTTTTTTACATCTACTCCCCGAGTGTATGCATTTTGTAAATGTAATTGTTCCCACCAGCACACAATGGCTACTCTTACGAAAAGCGGAACAGGATTTAACGTGTGCGCAAGATTTTCTGCATGCATTTGCACACGGGCTTCGGTTTATAGTCTCATCCGAAGGGTTTTGAGGGAGAGTGGAGAAAGCACTGATGATAACATAATTGCGAAGTGTGTGTGTGTGTGTGTGTGTGTGTGTGTGTGTGTGTGTGTGTGTGTGTGTGTGTGTGGTGTGTGTGTGTGTGTGTGTGAGTCGGCGGCTCGCGCTTTGCGATGGTGTGCGTGTGTATCTTCATTTTATCAACAAGTGAATAGTTTAGAGGTTGGGGTTCTAAGCTCGTTAAGTTCACCTATATAACCCATAGACAACTTTGAGATCTTTTCCTCTTAGGTGACCGGCAGTGACTCACGTCACCATGAATGCAGATTAGTTGGAATAACGTGGGGGCTGGGGGGGAGGGGGGCTTAGTGGTTAGAGCGTTGCGCTAGCGATTTGACGTTTCAGGACCAAGCCCGAGTTTGAGCCATTACGGAGACACCTATTCAAGGGATCTTTTCCCCGTGGAGTTAATCAGTACTGACCTCAATCTTCAAAAGTTCTTCGCATGAGACTATAACCGAGTATATTGTGCAAACACCCACAGAACATTTTTGAACACATTGGAGCCTGTTTAGCTTTTTGAAAGAGTAGGCTATTCGTTCGGTTAGAGTAGATGAGAAAATTCTTCAAAAGCTAGACAGCACCTGTTGTCTGCCAATATGAGCGAAACTGCGTTGTGCTGCCGTAAAGGGCCTAACAAGTCAGGCCCCGCGCATCTGACTTCGGCATTGGAAATTTGTTATCGTTTTAAATCTTTCATGAAAAAAAGGCAGGAGAATGGAGCAAGGAGGCAGAAAAAAGACGAAGTGACAGGTAAAACAAAAATGGAACAAGGCAGACAATGAGAGGAATAGAAAAGAGGGAGCCCAGCACAATTTCCTGAAGTGGTGGGATGCTATTAAATTTTATACGGCAGCCCCCAGCAGTACCCACGGTACGGAGAATATGCAAATTAAAACCCAACTACTCTGGTGTCTGTTTAGGTAATTACCATCCATGAAGTCAGAATACCCACAATCATAGTGGGTAAATAACAGTGGCATACACACAAACTCACCATCGGCAAACCTCGGAGCTATTGGCTGAAAAAAAGTTGATAAATAACGCATGGCTTAGAAGATGTAATGCACTTGAATTTACAGAAGAATTCTCTTACCAGTTCATCTTGCCAGAGGACGAAGAACAAGGATGTCAGCGCGAGTTGCCAGGATCTGCACATTCCCTGCCATGGGCATCATCAGTGAACTGTGAGAAGCTTTAGTGAGTTGGTCGATGTTTTCTGCGATGGGCATTTACAGGATGGCAGCTTTGTCGCTGCTGGATTTTGTCAACCTGAAAGAAAACGCATGATCGTGTCTTCAATTCTTGGCACTGATTTCCAGCTTTTGTTTCATTTTATGTGTTCAAAGCCCTACTGACCACGAAAGCCATATCAGAGCTGTCAATTCAGTTTTTGTGGCTCTAGTAGTAACATTTACTTCAAGTTCAAAACCAACACGACCTTATTCCCTCAAGTATCCCACACCATCAATTCAAAAAATGAATGTGAAAATATTTTAATGATTAAATTCATTCCTTCAGGCCCATAAAACCAGGCTGTGCTGAGGACGCCAACCAATGTGCTCGATTTATCATCCCCAAATTACGCAAAAGTAAAGAATAACCTTCAAAGTAGATTACCCCCCCCCCCCCAAAAAAAAAAAAAAAAAAAAAGAAGTTTAAATTGCCATATGGACATATAAAGCTGTTGAACCGACACGTTGTGGTTATCTCGAAAGTTCTTTGGATGAAACAAACTCGAGGTCTCGTATGTGAACACCGCAGAATCTCTAGTGCTCAAGTTAAAACCGGTTCCATCTTTCAAAATAGGCCATTGCGTGCAAGAGGGAACACAATTTATAAACTAGCATACACACGGGGACTGGATGAAAAGCTCACCTTTGCAATCCTTATCCCAGCACTCAAATCTGCACCAAGTGTTAAAAAATCAGCTAGATAGCGATACAAACTTCGAAAATATTTTGTTTTGAATTTGAGTAGTTTACTCCCCCCCCCCCCACCCCAACTTCTTTAAATAGTTACAGAAAATCGAAGATGTAAAAAAATGAGGAGACTGTCAATGTAAGAAAAAACGCATTTTACTTATTCAATATTGGACCAACAGCAAAAGTGTCGTCAGGCCTAGTGAGGTACCACTCTGTTTACAATCTGATCTGACTTTGGATGATCCAAGAATATATCTAGAGCCAGATTTTGTTTTTAAAAAAAAATTCTCAGCTTATATCTACTGGTATAGCTATTACTCGTATCTACAATAAAGATATAAACTTTTAATAATAAAAAAACTGACACGTACCTCTTCTTCAGTCTTCACCGACCAATAAGTTGAATGTCAAGTCTTCAGGTCTTTCTCTTTCCCCTCCCCAGCAGTGCCAGTGGTCTGCACTGCAGCTAGGGGGCTGTGTGAAATGACACCTTGCAAACTGCCCTGCACCCCCCAGTCCACACACATGAACATTTTTCACGGTGAAAGCGAAAGTGGTCACAGTTCAGTCCACAAGTTTAAAAAAAAAAAAAAAAAAGCGCGCGAGGAGGGGGGGGGGGGGGGGGGGGGGGCAAGAAGGGAGGGTGGTTGGCAGTGAATTTTGCATGCTGCTTTTGGTGACGTTTCTGATCTCTTCTATCTCTGCTTTTGTCTCTATGTCTCTCCATTTTTCTGTTTGTCTGTCTACCTGTTCATCTATCTATATTTTTTTGTATGTCCATCTGTCTGTTCGTTTATTAGCCCCCCCTTCTCTCCCGATTCAACTTAACAGCACCAATCATTGACAACCTTTAAAAATCACCGTCTAATCCACTTATGCATCAAAGCTAATGAACTACGCACTTCATCCCGTTGGATATAATATATATGATATATATATAATACATATAATAATATATATATATATATATATATATATATATCTGTCTGTTTGTCTCTGTCTCTGTCTCTCTCTGTGTGAATGTGTCACCTATTGTCTAAAAGATTTACCATCGATATTGAAAAATGCTTTATACATATTTTGTACTATTCTAATAATCATATTATGTGTGTCGAATGTAATTGATTTTGTGTAAACCTTTTAACTAATGATCCTTTCAAGTAAGCTAAATAACTATGTCCATCATGATTACGATAATACGTCCCAAAATATGTGCCTCACAGCGGATTGATTCCTTTTATGGTCCGTTACATGATTTTACTTAAAATTCAAGGCACATATTTCCTTTAGAATGAAGTTTATTGATGACATGCGCGCGAACTCTCTCTCTCTCTCTCTCTCTCTCTCTCTCTCTCTCTCTCTCTCTCTCTCTCTCTCTCTCTCTCTCTCTCTCTCTCTCTCTCTCTCTCTCTCTCTCTCTCCCTCTCTCTCTCTCTCTCTCTCTCTCTCTCTCTCTCTCTCTTATGTGTGTGTGTGTGTGTGTGTGTGTGTGTGTGTGTGTGTGTGTGTGTGTGTGTGTGTGTGTGTGTGTGTGTGTGTGTGTGTGTGTGTGTGTGTGTGTGTGGATATTAGCTTTAGTTCTTTGTCCATCTCCCTTGTTATTACAATGTTATACATGCAGACAGGTAAAGACACAACACCCAAGTGTCTGGCAGAGCACATTTTCGGTTTATCCAAAACCTTCTTCAGGCTAAAAGATTGGCCAATTATTACAATGTTATGATTTATATGACTTTTTGTTGAAAGATGGTAGTGGATTAATGTTTTTAGTTTTTCACTTCATAATATTCTCTTATTTGCTCTTTATTCTTAGTGCTTTAACAAAATCAATCATCATTATTTGATTCTAATTTCGTATTTTCATTTCTTACACATATTCAGAAGCATCTTATTTATTTTATTTATTTTATTACATGGAATTTGTATAGCGCTATCTCTTGTAAGAACAAATCAAAGCGCTTGCATTTGACCTACAGAGCCACAGATCATGCTGCCACCAGGCGCAAAGATCAACGACGAACAACGATGATCAACTGTTGTTGTCTTGTTGCTGCTGTACACTTTAGAGCGCAAAGCCTGGGCTTTGCCATATACCTACAGCCCCGAGCCGCTCTGGGACTCCAACTCCCCGATTTTTCCTCAGGGATGGTGTCTAAACACGACACCTGTGTGCATGCTGGTTTGTTATAATTTTGTCATCCGCTCCTACCGGCACACGATGGCCTACTCTTCCGAAAGGTGGAACGGGGTTTTAACGTGTGCGCAAGATGTTCTGCGTGCATTCGCACACGGGGCCTCGGTTTCGAGTCTCATCCGAATGACTTTCCAATCTTTCCATATGTGTTCAAGCACCTATCCTCTGAATTACCACTAGCACTAGGAGACTGGCTTTGAAAGTCTAAACCTATTATCATTAGGAAAGTTCAATGAAATGTTTGATGTTCTGCCGCTGAAGTCACCACAAAGAATCACATAGACATCATTTTGTAACAAAACATCAGTTAAAAGTTCCTCAAGTACATGGATTCCATTTTCAAGATCAAAGTGTACATAGAAAAGGGACCCTCAGGCAAAACATATGTACAAACATAAAGCAATGTTGAGAGAGAGGAGGAGAGAGAGAGGAGAGAGAGAGAGAGAGAAGAGAAGAGAGAGAGAGAAGAGGAGAGAGAGAGAGAAGAGAGAGAGAGAGAGAGAAGAGAAAGAGAGAGAGAGAGAGAGAGAGAGAGAGAGAGAGAGAAGAGAGAGAGAGAGAGAGAATGAGAGAGAGAGAGTTGTAACTATAATTCTGTACTTCTATGAGATAAACAAAATGGTACTGGTGTGTGTGTGTGTGTGTGCGCGCGTGCGCGCGTGCATGCGTGTGTATGTATGTATGTATGTGAGTGTGTGTGTGTGCGTGTTATTGACATCTGTGTGTGTGTGTGTGCGTGTGTCTGTATGTGAATGTTGTTCTTGAATTTAACGTCTATTCACATTATGTTATATTAGACATGTGAGCGTGTGTGTATGTGTGTGTGTATGTATGTGAGTGTGTGTGAATGTATGTGTGTATGTGTGCATGTGTTTTTGTGTGTGCGTGCGTTAGTGTGTACGTGTGTGTACGTGTGTGTGTGTGTGTGTGTGTGTGTGTGTGTGTGTGTGTGTGTGTGTGTGTGTGTGTGTGTGTGATGAACTGGCTTTTTCGCTTGATGTTTGAACATAGTCACAGGAGAGATGTTAAGCTGATTACACAGAGAACAGGATTAAACGAACAGCAGACTGTGTGACCTTTCACATCACAGTGAAAT
>CM060345.1:34007573-34010073 GCA_030674155.1 Stramonita haemastoma
ATCCTCTGTTATCTTTGTTTGTTTATTTGTTTGTTTGTTTCTTTCTTTCTGTCTGTCTTTCAGTCTGTCTTTCAGTCTGTCTTTCTGTCATCTTATCCCTGTGTCTTTGCCTCTTGGCCTCTGTATCTTTTTCCCTCTACCTGTTGGTCTCTGTCTCAGCTGCTCTCTCTGTCAGTTTTTTTCTCTGTGTCTGTCTCTCCCTCCCTCTCAGTCTGTGTTTCTCATCGCCTCTCTCTGTCTGTCTGTCTGTCTGTCTGTCTGTCTGTCTCTCTGTCTCTGTCTCTGTCTTCTTCTCCTCTCTCTCTCTCTCTCTCTCTCTCTCTCTCCGTCTCTCTTTCTCTCTCTCTCTCTCTCTCTGTCTGTCTGTCTCTCCCTCTCTCTTCCCCACTCTCTCTCCCTCTGCCCCCTCTCTCCTCACCCTCTCTCTTTTTCTCTCTGATCCTATTCTTTGAGACGTTGCAAAAGAAGCTCCAGTATCTGTCTGTCTGTCTGTCTGTCTATCTATCTCTGACCGATCTCTCCCTCCCTCCCCCCCTTTCTCCCCCTTCTCTATCCCCTTCTCTTTCCCCCCCTCTCTCACCCCTCTCTATCTCTGTATCTGTCTGTGTGTGCGTGTCTCTCTCCTCTCTCTCTCCTCTCTTCTCTCTCTCTCTCTCTCTCTCTCTCTCTCTCTCTCTCTCTCTCTCTCTCTCTCTCTCCACATTTACGAGGTGCTAGAAATGCCCAACACTCCCTATCCCTTCCCAGTGATTCAATAGTTTACACTCCTGCAGCCAAAGGTTGGCAGATACAGCATCGTTCATTGGCGCAATGCCTCTGGCTATTGACCAATGAATGGGCTTCTTTTATGGACTGTTCGGTAAGATTCCTAGTGTCGGCCTTTGCTGAACATCTATGAGACATTTTGTTTTATTGTTGTTGCTGAGTTTGAGGTTTGAAATATTGCTCTGGTAGAGATACTAAACTGTTTTTATCATTCCTACACTCTGTATGGGTCCATGCGTCTGTCTGTGCATGAATCTCTCTCTCTGTCTGTCTGTCTGTCTGTCTGTCTCTGTATCTCTCCCTCCCTGTCTGTCTTTCTCTGCCTCTTTGTCTCTTTCTCACTCTATCTGTGTAGGACTCTCTCTGTCTCCCTCTATGTCTCTGTTTCTCTCTGTCTCTTTGTCTCTTTCTCACATTCTCTATCCCTCTCTCTCTGTCTGTGTGTGTGTGTGTGTCTCTCTCTCTGTCTCTATCACTCTCTCTGTTTTTCTATCTGTAACACTTGGGAGTAAACATTATATATATATAATGTTATTATGTACATTATTATGTATATAATTTTATATAAATATATATATATATATATATATATCCCTCTTTTCTCTCTCTTTCTCTCTCTCTATCACGCTTTCTCTCCCTCTCCCTGTGTCTCTTTCTCTTATCTCCAACTCTCCCTCTCCTCTCTGTATCTTTCTCTGTCTGTCTGCCTGTCTCCCTCTCCCTCTCTCTCTCTGCCTGTCTCTCTCTCTCTCTCCCTCTCTCTGTGCCTGTCTCTCTCTCTCCCCCCCCCCTCTCTCTCTCTCCTCTCTCTTTCTCTCTCTCTCTCTCTCTCTCTCCTCTCTCTCTCTCTTCTCTCTCTCTCTCTCTCTCTCTCTCTCTCCTCTCTCTCTCTCTCCTCTCTCTCTCTTCTCTCTTCTCTCTCTCTCTCTCTCTCTCTCTCTCTTCTCTCTCTCTCTCCTCTCTCTCCTCTCTCTCTCTCTCTCTTCTCTCTCTTCTCTTTCTCCCCCCCCCTCTCTCTCTCTCTCTTCCCTCCCCCCTCTCTCTCTCCATCCTCTATCCCCATCTGATATCACCTCATACCCTCATTTTCCTGTTTTTTTTTCTCTCCATTTCTCCCCTTCTCCCGTCTCTGCCAAAATACCCAGGAAGGCCTGGTGTTCAGGGCTTGTCATTTCTTCAATGGGTTTGATTTGCTTCCACTCCCGCTGCCAAGTTTCGGCAGTTACGGTGTCGCTCATTGGCTCACTGCCTCTCGCTATTGACCAATGAATGGACTTCGTTCATTGACCTTTTTGGCAGGAGTCGTATGTTTTGACTTTTTGCTTCGTATCTGTGAAAAGTTGTCTTTTTGGCGTAAGGTTTGGTGTGTGAAGATGGTTGAAGGTGATTTCTGTTGGTCTGTCTGTCTGTCTGTGTCCTCGTTGTTGTTTTCTCTCTCTCTCTCTCTGTCTCTGTTCTCTGTCTCTGTCTCTGTCTGTCTCTCTCTCTCTGTTTCTGTCTCTCTCTGTTTTTCTCTCTCTTTTCTGTCTGTCTTTGTCTCTTTCTTTCTTTGTTTCTTTTTTCTTTCTTTCTTTCTTTCTTTCTTTCTTTTCTTTCTTTCTTTCTTTCTTCTCTTCTCTCGGACTCCTTCCTCCCCCTTATCTCTTTATCCTTCCCCTCTCTCTCTCCTCACCCACAGAACCAGTGAATCTGACGTCCAGTTGTCCCCATCCCTTCAGTGGTTTGATTACGTCAG
>CM060345.1:34020073-34027573 GCA_030674155.1 Stramonita haemastoma
TGTGTGTTGTGTGTGTGTGTGTGTGTGTGGTGTGTGTGGTGTGTGTGTGTGTGTGTGTGTGTGTGTGTGTCTCTCTCTCTCTCTGTGCCGGTGGGAACAGATGACATTTACAAAACTGCATACACACGGGGACTGGATGTAAAAAAAACACAAGAGTGCTTATCCCATTATCCTCGATATAAAAAAAGAATAAATCAAATCAAATCTCTCTCTCTCTCTGTGTCTCTGTCTCTGTCTGTCTGTCTGTCTGTCTGTCTGTCTGTCTGTCTGTCTGTCTGTCTGTCTGTCTGTCTCTCTCTCTCTCTCTCTCTCTCTCTCTCTCTCTCCTCTCTCTCTCTCTCTCTCTCTCTCTCTCTCTCTCTCTCCCTCTCTCTCTCTCTCTCCGCCCCCAGGCGTACTGTACTCATGTTTGTCAGGTTGCATGTTCAGGGCCAGTGGTCCACTGGGAACTCATCAGTGTTTCTGATGGGATTCGAACCCGCAGCCTTGTAGCCAGTTTTACTTTTTGTGTACAGTTTATTGATTGATTGGTTCATTGGTTGAATTATGTTTTATTTATTTATTTATTATTTATTTATTCATTCATTCATGTATCTATCTATCTATCTGTCTGTCTGTCTGTCTGTCCTGTCTGTCTGTCTGTCTGTCTGTTTGCCTTTTCTGCCTGCCTGGCCTGCCTGGTCTGGTCTAGTCTGGCCTGTCTCTCTGTCTCTGTCTGTCTATCTACCTTTTATTTCGAGGATAATGATATAAGCACTCGTGCTTTTTCTTTACATCCACTCCCTATGTGTTTGCGGTTATGTCCATTTTTGCCAATTATTCCCACCGGCACACAATGGTCTACTCTTCCGAAAAGCGGAACGGGTTTTAATGTGTGCGCAAAGTGTTCTGCGTGCGTTTTCACACGAGCTGTCGGTTCATCGTCTAGTCTTATCCAAAAGAGTTGACAAGAGACAAAGTGAGGTAGCGCCTGTTTCTGTGGTGTATGCTTCGCGGCAGCATGATCTGCTTTTGAGCTGTTTTAGATTTACTTTGTTTTTGTTTTCGTTTGCTTGTTTGTTTTGCTCTGTAAGCCATGGTCATTCTTTTTGTTTTGATGTCTTGTTGTTACATGCGTTTTTGTTGGAGTTGATTTTTGTTTGTTTATTCTGTTTGTTTGGTTGATTGGTTGGTTGTCGGTATCTGTGTCTCTATTCTTTTTTTTCTGTCTGTCTGTCTGTCTGTCTGTCTGTCTGTCTGTCTGTTCTGTCTGTCTGTCTGTCTGTCTGTCTGTCTGTCTGTGTCTTCTGTTGTAGTTTTGTCGTCTGTTCTTCTGTCTGTCTTCTGTTTTTTGTTTTCTTCTTCTTTCTTTTCTTTCTTTCTTTCTTTCTTCTTCTTTCTTTCTTTCTTTCTTTCTTTCTTTCTTTCTTTCTTCTTTCCTTCTTTATATACTGAAAAAGTTTATTTTCATCAAATTGATAAGCAAGCAAGTGGCCTCTAGACTTTATGTAGACAATGTCAAGAACTGCTGTCAGTGTCAAGATGATGTCAGTTTTAATTGATGGAGCTTCTGCGGCAGCCTCAACTTTGGGGTGTAAATTAATATGGATGTCAATGTTTTGTTTGTCTTTTTCTGTCTGTCTTGTCTGTATTCCTCTGAACTATGCTTTGTGTAGCGGTGTCCCTGTTAAAATTTGTAGAACTGTCTTGTTTTAGTGGGTTTTTGTTTTTTTGGTGGTCTTCCTGTGTTTAGCCCTTGCATTTTTTGTTTGTTTGTTTGAAGTTTGTTTGTTTCTTGCTTCTGTCTGTCTGTCTGTCTGTCTGTCTGTCTGCTGTCTTTCTTTCATTTCTGCTTCATTCCGTCAAGGTTTAGTTCTTTTTATTTTCTCATGGACTTGTTATTTACTGCTTTCCTTTTTCTTCTTACTGTCAAACTTTCTTTTACCGTTACTCTTTCTTTGATATTTTTCTTTCTTTCTTTCTTTCTGTCTGTCTGTCTGTCTGTCTGTCTGTCTGTCTGTCTGTCTGTCTGTCTGTCTGTCTTTCTTTCTGTCTTTTTCTTGTTTGTATTAAAAGCATCTTTCTGTCTGTCTTTTCTCTATTCTCTCTTTCGTCCTTGTTTTGTTTTTTCTTTGTCTGTTTTTTCCTGTGTTCTTTTTTCTTTGCCTGTTTTATTTTTCTGTGTTTCTTTCTTCTTTTTTCTTTCTTTTTCTTCTTTCTTCCTTGTAAATCCTTTTTCTCTCGTTATTTTTTTCCCTATGTTTTTCTTCTTTTATAATACAGTTTAAAAAAATGTAAATGTAACCTCAACATGGATATTTTTCTTTCTGTTCTTTCGTTTTTTATATTTTGTTTGTTTACAGACGATGTCTAGAACTGACGTAAGATGCAGTGTCTTCTGCTTTCATGGCAATTATTTTGTGACAGCAATGTTTATTGGCTTTGTTTCTGCTAGTTTTAGGTTTGGCCCAATTTTAGTTTGGTTGGGTTTTTCTTTCTCTCGTCTGTCTTTTTAAAAGAGTGTTTTGATTTTTCTTTCTTTAAAAAAAAAATTGTTTGTTTGTTTTCATTTTACCTGTTATTAGGTTTTGGGTCTGTTTTTCAGTCTTTATGGTTTTGGTCTGTTTTTCAGTCTTTATGGTTTTGGTCTGTTTTTCAGTCTTTATGGTTTTGGTCTGTTTTTCAGTCTTTATGGTTTTGGTCTGTTTTTTCAGTCTTTATGGTTTTGGTCTGTTTTTCAGTCTTTATGGTTTTGGTCTGTTTTCAGTCTTTATGTTTTTGGTCTGTTTGTCAGTCTTTATGGTTTTGGTCTGTTTGTCAGTCTTTATGGTTTTGGTCTGTTTTTCAGTCTTTATGTTTTTGGGCTGTTTTTTCAGTCTTTATGGTTTTGGTCTGTTTTTCAGTCTTTATGGTTTTGTCTGTTTTTCAGTCTTTGTTTTGGTCTGTTTTTCAGTCTTTATGTTTTTGGTCTGTTTTTCAGTCTTTATGGTTTTGGTCTGTTTTTCAGTCTTTATGGTTTTGGTCTGTTTTTCAGTCTTTATGTTTTTGGTCTGTTTTTCAGTCTTTATGGTTTTGGTCTGTTTTTCAGTCTTTATGTTTTGGTCTGTTTTTCAGTCTTTATGGTTTTGGTCTGTTTGTCAGTCTTTATGGTTTTGGTCTGTTTTTCAGTCTTTATGGTTTTGGTCTGTTTTTCAGTCTTCATTTTCTTTGGGGGAAGGGACGGGACAGCCTGGTGGTTAGAGCGCTGCGTGTTGCGCGTGCGATATGACGGCCCGGGTTGGAGCCCAGGTTTGGGTCACCACAGTGCAAGGAGAATTTTACCTTGAAGATAACATCAGTGCTGACTCCACTCTCCCCTGAAGGTTCTTCGGATGAAACTATAAACCGAGGTCCCGTGTGCGAACGCACGCAGAACAGCTTGCGCACATGTTAAAACCTGTTCCGCTTTCGGGAAGAGTAGGTTTTTGTGTGCGAGTGGGAACGGATGGCAAAGTTTGCGAAACTTACATACACATAGGGACTAGATGTCAAAAAGAACATTCGTGCTTATTTCATTATCCTCGAATACAAAGATGTTAAAAGAGTACATGGGTGTTTTATTCCATTATTCTGGAGATAAAAGAATAAATGATTAGATATGTATTTACTGTTTCTTTTCATCTCTTTTGTTCAGCTTTTCCTGAATTCTTTACCTTTTTAATCTTTGTAATTATCTCCGTTAGAAGATGTTTTCCTTTTTTCTGTGTTTTCTTTTTCTTCTTCCCCTATCCCCCTTTAAAACTGAACTGTTGCTTTTATTCATGTGTTTGTTGCTAGGGGTGGAATAGCTCAGTGGTCAGAGCACTCGCTTTCCCCAAGCTCAGGTTGAGCAGCATCGAGCGTGCTTACCAGTTGGATGGGTGACCGTTTGGGCGCCTTGGCTTCAGCTGTCAATGGGTACCTGCCCTCTTTAGGGTCAGGAAGGTAAAGCAGCGAGGGAGAGGAGGTGGGCACCGCCCTCATCATGCTGGCCCCTAGAGAAGCTGAGGTCTGTGATGCCTCGCTCCCCTACGACCACACAGGTTATGGGACACCTTTACCTTTTTTGTTGCTGATGAACGAAAAAGAAAAAAAATCAAATCATCATTTTACAAGTTTCACGCTCTAACCGCTAAGCTAACACGCCCTCAGAATAATAGTAGGCACCCACCCATCAGTCTCGGAAGATTATGGAGTTGTGTTCTAATCTTTAGAGCGCAAAGCCTGGGTAAGTAAGTATGGTGGGCAAGCTGTTACCCATGCAGCAGACCCCCCCCCCTCCCCACGCCACTGGAATGATCCACTGGAAAGGCAATGACCGGTACGAATGGTTCCAGTACCGTCGCAGGAGCCACTAGAACGTTGCCATATACAGCAACGTGCCCTCAGCATACAGTGTAACCAAACCTAAGCCACTACACCACCTTCCTGAGGTTGGCAACAAAAAATGCTTTTTCGGCCGGGTCAATAAGGGCCCCATTCATTGGTTAATCACTGGAGACAAAGAGCCAATGGCTGACGCTGTACCTGCCAATACTTGCAATAGCTACAACTGCCCAGAGTCCGCGTCAATAGAGGGAGAGAGAAGGGGGGGGGGGGGTTAGAAAAAAAACAATTTTCTGCTATAGCGTCACAGTCTTTTTAGAAAGGTGTTGCGTCCTGGGCGAGGAGAGAAGAGAGAGAGAGGAGAGAGAGAGGGGGGGGGGGGGGGGGGTTATGAAAGGCCGAACTGCTTAGTGTCAAGTTTTGAAATGGTGTTGCGTCACGGCAGGAGAGAGAGAGAGGGGGGGGGGGGGGGGGCGGGTTATGAAAGCCGACATCTGCTATGTTCACAGTCTTTTTAGAAATGGTGTTGCGTTCTTGGGCAAGAGGGGGGTTATATATATTAATATATGAATGATAATAATGATATATTATATATATATAATATATATTTTATAAGGCCGAACTCTGCTATAGTGTCACAGTCTTCTCAAAAATGGTGTTGCATCCATTGGGCAGAGAGTGGGGTTATGAAAAAGGCTCGAACGTCTCTACCTATAGTGTCACAGTCTACTCATATTAATGGTGTTGCGTCCATCGGGCGAAGGTCGTGTTGCTCACCTTTGACCTCTTGTGGATTTCAGCGTGGCAGTCCCTGTTTTCTGCTTGAAGTTTCAGCATCAGTAGACTTTTGTTGTAACTGCCTTTCATGGATGGATGGTTCAAGTAGTTCTTGACTTGATGTACATGCCTAACCCTAAACACTCGCTCGTATTGCATTTCTGTTCATTATATTCATTACATTGCGTTTATTGTTTGTTATCTTTTATGCTGGTGGTATTGTTGTAGCGTTTATTCACTCAACCAACACAGTAATTCCTCCCCAATCAAAAGGATAGCAGTAATACCTACATCTAAATGCCTCTTGGACAGGTCTGCCTGTCTCTTTCTCTGCCTTTCTCTCTTCTCTCTGTCTGTCTCTGTGTCTGTCTGTCTGTCTGTCTGTCTTTTGTCTGTCTGTTGTCTCTTCTCTCTCTCTCTCTCTCTCTCTCTCTCTCTCTCTCCACTTATCTCTCTCTCTCTCTTTTCTCCCTCCTTCGTCTCTCCTTCTATCTCTCCTCTCCTCTACTCTCTCTCTACATATCATAATCCAATCTTACCTCTTGGACATGTCTGCTTGTCTTCCCTTCTCTGCCTTCTCGCCGTCTCCGTGTCTGTCTCTGTTCTGTCTGTCTGTCTCCTGTCTGTCTCTGTGTCTGTCTCTGTCCTGTTCTGCTCTCTGCCTCCCTCTCTCTCTTATTTATTCTTCTCTCTCTCTCCACCAAACACAACACACAACACACACACACAACACACACACACACACATACACATATATATACATAATATAATATTCATATCTCTCTCCATATCTTTTTTCTCCCCCTCTCTTCCCTCTGTCTCTACCTTCCGCCTCCACCACCCCTCTTCATCTCTCTCTTTCAGTACCATTCCACAAGCAGCGACCACCCTCTACTCACAAAGCCCGAGAACATTACAAAAATGCCACACCATAATTCATGTCCACTGATACCTCCCGCCCCCCCCCCCCTCCCCACCTAGAACATCTCCCAGTGGTGTGTATGAATCATCAGAGTTAGGAGGGGAGCAGTGTCCTGGGTCTGTTAGAATCACAGATCAGAGAAGCGGGTAGGAAGAAAAAAACAACTGCTATTATAAGCAGTGAATAACCGCTTTATGCTTGAGAAAACGAAAGAGAGAGAGAGAGAGAGAGAGAGAGAGAGAGAGAGAGAGAGAGAGAGAGAGAGAGAGAGAGAGAGAGGGGGGGGGGAGAAACTTGAATTGACTGTAATGTTTTAAGGAGGGTGCATGGAGAAAGATTTATTTATTCATTTATTTATTTATTTATTTTATTATTTTATATCGAGGATAATGGAATAAGCATCTTGTGCTTTTTTACATCCAGACCCCGTGTGTATGCAGTTTTTGTAAATCGTGTCATCTGTTCCCACCGGCACACGATGGCCTACTCTTACGAAAAGCGGAACAGGATTTAACGTGTGCGCAAGATGTTCTGCGTGCGTTCGCACACGGGGCCTCGGTTTAAAGTCTCATCCGAAGGACTTTTTGGGGAGAGTGGAGTAAGCACTGATGTTAACTCCAGGAGAAAAATCTCCGACCGGACTCGAACCCGGGTCGTCAAATTGCCAGCGCAATGTTCTGACCACTAGGCTATCTCTGTAATATATATATTACAGAGAGAGACAGGGGCAAAGACAGACAGACAGACAGACAGGACAGACAGACAGGACAGACAGACAGACAGACAGACAGACAGAAGAGAGAGAGAGAGAGAGAGAGAGAGAGAGAGAGAGAGAGAGAAGAGAGAGAGAGAGGAGAGAGAGAGAGGAGAGAAGAGAACTCAAATGTTTTATTGAAGGAACTTTGATAAGCCAGTAGCCTCTTTACACCAGGTCCTAATTAAAAACAGAGGAAAAAATAACCGAATAAGCAGGGAAAGCAATTAATGAATGAATGGATATTTAAATAGCTAAATGCATAAGTAATAGTTCAGTAAACATTTCCCATATATCGACAAGCACATGTCCTTTCCAATCATTCTATAATTATTACTGACACGCATGCATACAGACACGAATTAACAATAAGCTCGACAATAGCATTTACCTCTCTCTCTCTGTCTCTGTCTCTCTCTCTGTCTCTCTCTCTGTCTCTCTCTGTCTCTTTCTGTCTCTCTCTGTCTCTCTCTTCTCTCTCTGTCTTGCTCCTGTTTCTCTGTAATACATACATATATACATACTACATTCATACTACATACATACATACATACATACATACATACATACATACATACATACATAACATACATACATACATACATACATACATACATACATACATACATATACTACATAAATACAGACAAGACAGACGTACGTACGTACGCACGCACTACATACTTACATGCATACATACATACATACATACATACATACATAC
>CM060345.1:34040073-34042573 GCA_030674155.1 Stramonita haemastoma
CTTCTTCTTCTTCATTGAAAGCTCAGACAGCAACTATTGCTATCTGTCATATGAGCGAAAATGCCTTGCACTGCCCTTAAGCACCCAACAAGTCAGGCCCAACACATCTGACTTTGGCGTGGGAGTGATTTGTTATCGTCTAAGTCTTTCTGGAAAAAAGGCAAGAGAATGGACCAAGAAGGCAGAGACTAGACTAAAAAAAGAGGTGACGGGAAGGAAAAGAGCAAGGCAGAAACAGAGACAGGAAGGAAAAGAACAAGGCAGAAACGAAGAAATGGAATAGAAAAGAGGAAAATCCTAGTACATAATTTCCAGAAGGCGAGGTTGCTGTTTAATACAGGCAGACTTCCCAAATCTCCTCGGAGGATGGGGTGGGGGGTGGGGGGGGATCTACTTGGCATTGTAGAACAGGAGAAGGGTAGGTTGTGTTAGTTTCAGCAGCATAGCCACAGTCACACAGCCAGCCAGGAACATTCAGTGCAAGGGCCTCAGTAACTACTCCCCAGGGAGTTGGAGCATCCATCACACAGCAAGCCATCGCTGGTAGAACCTGTCTTTGCCTGTATGTATGCTCTGAAAGATGGAGGTGTGACCCTCTTTCGGCAGACTAGTCACAGTTTTAGAAATTGTTGTAAAAAACGCACATTAGTGCTTATTCCATTATTCTCGATATATGACTAAAATAGAAATAAATACATAAATAAATGAGAGCGCATGTTGCTGTTACTACTGAAGTATACTTTTGAATCAGCCCCCCCCCCTACCCCCACCCCCAGTAGTTTCTTTGATGTAAGTTTTGTTGTGTCAATGTTAGTCAGTTTACCTTGGTGCCGACCAAAAGTTCTAATCTAGTAAAAAGTAGCTGAACTTTGCTCTTCCAATTCAGAATGTGCGGTGCGCGTCTTTGATCAGAGCCAGTAAACTCCATCGTCTGCAACTGCAGTTTTATAGGTCAATGCTAGGTCCTGGGCTGGTTATTCTTGACGAGTGTTTTTCTTTTAAGAGTTAGCATGCTTTTGTGTGTAAGAACACAAGGGAGGCAGTCTTCTTCTTCTGTTTCTTCTTCTTCTTCTTCTTGTTCTTCTTGTTCTTCTTCTTCTTGTTCATCATCATCATCATCATCATCATCATCATCATCATCATCATCATCATCATCATCATCATCATCTTCTTCTTCTCCTTCTTCTTCTTCTTCTTCTTCTTCTTCTTCTTCTTCTTCTTCTTCTTCTTCTTCTTCTTCTTCTATCGTTGTCATCGTCGTCGAACGCTCAGACATCCTCTATTGCAGTTTATTAAATGAGCGAAAATGCGTCATGCTGCCGTTAAGCGCCTGACAAGTCAGGCCCAGCGTTTCCGACTTTGGCATAAGAGAACTGTTATCTTTTAAGTCGTCCTGGGAAAAAAAAGGCAGGAGAACAGACCAGGAAGTCAGAAAACAGACAAGAAGGAGGTGACAGGAAGAAAAGGATCAAGGTAGAAACAAAGAGAGGGATAGAAAAGAGGAAATTTCTAGCACGGATTATCCAGAAGGTGGGGACGCTGTTTATACTGACAGGTCCCTGGCATTCCTACAGGAGAGGGAGGCAAAATTCACATCATAATGTGTATGTCTTTCTGTAATGCTGCTTTTCTATGAATTAAAGAGGGCAGTCTCGATAAATTCCTTCCCCATTCTGAAAGCTTATCATTGTGAAGCAAATGCAACCACAAAATACATTACATATAATTAATTCATTCTTGCACGTAAAAGAACCCACGGCAACAAAAGAGTTGTGTCCTGGCAAATTTCTGTCAGAAAAAAGCCACTCTGATAGGGAAACACATGGAGAAGCAGACAGGAAAAGACAACAAACAAATGTTAACAGGCGGCACTGTGCTTGTGGCAACGCGCTCTCCCCCGGGAAAAGCAGCCCGAATTTCAGGCAGAGAAATCTGCCGAGACTTAAAGCGGTGTACAAAAGCAAATACAGTGGTTTGTGGTGCGTGTGCAGCGCCTGAGCTTTATCCTAGTTCTTGATCAACCCGTTGACGCTGGAGGCAACAGCAAAGTGAGAGGCTGTATGATCAGTGGCTTTATCCCAGTTCTGGATTAAACCATTGATGCTGGGACAACAGCAAAGTGAGAGGCTGTATGATCAGTGGCTTTATCCCAGTTCTGGATTAAACCATTGATGCTGGGGACAACAGCAAAGTGAGAGGCTGTATGATCAGTGGCTTTATCCCAGTTCTTGATTAAACCATTGATGCTGGGGGCAAGAGCAAAGTGAGAGGCTGTATGATCAGTGGCTTTATCCCAGTTCTTGATTAAACCATTGATGCTGGGGGCAAGAGCAAAATGAGAGGCTGTATGATCAGTGGCTTTATTTCCCACTCGTGGAATTCCACTGTACAGCTTAGTCTTTAGTGATCGACTATGACTCTCTGACTAAGAGGCTTGACTTGCACAGTCCTTATGTGCTGCTGCAGCCCTGGGGGCTAGTTGGCCTTTGGAGAACATCTC
>CM060345.1:34057573-34062573 GCA_030674155.1 Stramonita haemastoma
GCGTTTGAGGGTGGATGGCCTGCCAGTTTCCACCTCAAGCTCACAAAGAAAGTGAAGAACATGGCTGCAGTCATGAAAGTGACTATAAAACATTCTAAAGTGGACACAGCTATTAACATTGAATTCATATATGAACGCGTTCTTGGCATTATGGCGACTTCCAGGGAATCCATTTCTGTTGAGACCTTGTTTTCCCATGAGCTAGCTCTACAACCTACAGCCCTTTTTGACGAGAATGGTGACATGAGGACAACTAGCAAGGTTGCTCTGAAGAACAAAATACAGATTCTGTCTGGTGTTCGCAACCAAGAACCTCCCAGTGTTGTCATCCTAGATGGCTGTGCAATTTTGGGGACAGTACCTTGGCCTGCAGCTCCAGCTAAAGTCTCGGCTTTCATCACAGCTGCAGTTTCCAGCATTTTGCGATGAGTTCATTCAGCACCAGTGTCACATGTGGTCGTCGACAGATACTACAAACTGAGCACAAAGTCATGCTGTCGAACCATCCGTCAGAAGAGGACTAGTCGTGTGAAGAACCTGACCGGAGTCTCCTCTGCCACAGCAAAGTGTCACGCTAAAAGTCACAGCCAACAAGGAACAACTCATACAAATGATCGTACATCGGCTTTGCAGCATGCAGCCTCCACCAGCAACATAATATTATGTTATCATCATTGCGCCAGACCCGAACACTATACACATGGGGTCTGGACTTCAGCAAGCCCCTCTGTATCACGAAGAAGCTGATGTGCTGATGGTGTTTCATGTCATCAACGAATCGTCATTAGGACAGAGGAACATCAGGGTTGTTTCTGATGGCACCGATGTACTCGTCATCTTGGCCCATCATCTCTGCATGAAGACCTAAGGACTGTCCCAGAGTATGACTCTGACTATCGAGTCGTGCACATCCACACATAATGTCATAAGCGTCAACGACGTTACCAGAAAGCATGCAACCATAATGCCTATTCTGCTGGCAGGTCATGCACTGACTGGTTGTGACACAGTTTCTTCCTTTGCTGGAATTGGAAAGATGACAGTCCTCAAGAAGCTTGAAGTATTATCTGAAGAGCTGAAGCTCGGGAAGATGTCTGTACATTTCCAGAAAATCTCTGAGTCATGCCTTAAGTTCACTGATCTGCTCTATGGGGATGAGTCAGGGGCCAATCTGAACACCGTTCGAGCCAACCTTTTCAGGAAGAGGATTGCTGGAAAGAGACACATTCCCCGAAATTGAGTCCCCTTCCTCCAACGATGGCAAGTTTTCAGGCCCACATCAAACGAGCACACTTTCAGGCTGTGCTGTGGCAAGCTGCAGGGGAGCCATCTCCTCCTGAGCTGGATCCTGTTGACTAGGGATGGCAGTTACACCAGTCAACACTCAGCCCAGCCCCTGGACTTGATGATCAACTGCCAGCTCCTGATGACGTGCTAGATCTGGTCAGTTGCAGCTGCAAAACTGGATGCAATACAGCACAGTGTACCTGCACCAAACTGTCTGCCATCTGTATGGCCTTTTGCAAATGCGAAGGAACACTTGCTTACAATAATCCAATGACTGTCGTTGTCCCACCCTATGAGGATACATGAACTGTCTTCAGACGCCCTTTAGCCACTCTTGCTGTGAGAACTACCAGCAGACACTGGAGAGTGTTCCAGTGTTTTCTCCCTATTAAACAATTCAAGTGATTTTAATACTACGGTTTTTCAAGTGTATTGCGGATTAACATATTTCTGAAAACTTGGTGAATACTTTACATAGATGGCGGCCATCTTGATTTCTCTGAAGTAGCCATTTGTGACGCTCCACCACATTAAGAATCGCATTGCACTAGAGGTAAATTTTTAATTATTGACATGAAAAAACAGACTGAAAATCGAACAATTCTATCAAAAGTTACTACAATTTGAAATGATAGACTGCAGGAAATGTCAAAATGAGAAATGGACAATTTTAGCATCCTAATAGGTGGTCAGATTGAGGGGTTCGCTATTTTCAAAGCACGTTTAAAGACAAAAGGAAACAGAATTATGCCTTGATATTTTACTACAAGGTAGAATAAGTGCTATAGTTTTATAATAAATCAAAATCTCAAAATCGACCACCTCACCCCCTCCTGCCTTTAATGGCTCCTAGCGGAAAAATGGATTATGTGCTAAGCGACTCATTTTGTGGTGGAGTGTCACATTTTATCCAATATTTGATATGTATTTCATCAAGTGTGATTACTTTTTCTTCCATTGCATGGTATTTAGCCAAGTTTGTAGATTTGTATGTCTTTAAATGCATGATACCCCTCACAACATCTTTCACTCTAATTCTACGGCGGCCATCTTGGATTTTCACTTCCAGACAAAAATGCCCAAAGTTTAGCGTCTGGCCCCCATCAGATTTGAAATCAGCAATGAAAACTCAGTAAGAATCACCAAAGAAAAAAACTTTATGACGCAAAACAAGCTTTTCCATCTGGCGCTCGGACTAGTCTCTCTCTCTGTCTCTCTTTCTTTCTTTCTCTCTGTCTGTCTGTTTGTCTGTCTGTCTGTTTGTCTGTCCCTTTCTCTCTCTCCTTCGGATGAGACTATAAACCGAGGCCCCGTGTGCGAACACACGCAGAACATCTTGCGCACACGTTAAATCCTGTTCCGCTTTTCGTAAGAGTAGGCCATCGTGTGCCGGTGGGATCAGATGATATTTGCAAAACTGCATACACACGGGGACTGGATGTAAAAAGGAACAAGAGTGCGCTTATTCCATTATCCTCGATATAAAAGAAGAAATAATCAATCAATCAATCAATCTCTCTCTCTCTCTCTCTCTTCTCTCCTCTCTCTCTCTCTCTCTCTCTCTCTCTCTCTCTCTCTCTCTCTCTCCCCCTCCCTCTCTCTCTCTTTCTTTCTTTCTCTCTGTCTGTCTGTTTGTTTGTCTGTCTGTCTGTCTATCTGTCTGTCTATCTGTCTGTCCCTTTCTCTCTCTCTCTGTTCTTCGCTCTCTCTCTTTGTCTCTGTTTTTCTCTCCCTGTCTCTGTTCGTCTCTCTTTCTGTTTCTCTCTCCCCCATCTCTCTCCGATTTTTGAACCAAGTCACATCTAACTCCTCTCTCTCTCTCTCTCTCCTCTCTCTCTCTCTCTCTCTCTCTCCTCTCTCCTCTCTCATCTCTCCTCTCTCTCTCTCTCTCTCTCTCTCTCTCTCTCCTCTTTTTCTCTCAGTCTGTCTCTGTCTTTCTATTTCTGTTTTTGTGCACCAAGTCACATCTAGCTTTGTGTTGGGAAAATAATCCCAGTGGCTCAACCTCCTTGTAAATCACCTCACAGCTTTCCCTCCCGTCTGTATTATAGTTTTGTTTTACACAGTCCGTCTGTCTGTCTGTCTGTCTTTCTGTCAGTCTGTCTGTCTGTCTGTGTCTGTCTGTCTGTCTGTCAGTGTGTCTCTCCCTCCCTCTTGGGGTGTCTGTTGTCTGTCCACCTTTGTATATCTCTCTCTCTCTATATATATCTCGTTGTTTCTCTCTCTCTCTCTTTATCTCTCGTTGTTTCTCTCTCTCTCTCTGTCTCTGTCTCTGTCTCTGTCTTTCTGTCTCTCTCTGTCTGTCTGTCTGTCTGTCTGTCTCTGTCTCTGTCTGTCTGTCTGTCTGTCTGTCTGTCTGTCTTCTTCTTCTCTCTCTCTCTCTCTCTCTCTCTCCCTCTCTCTCTCTCCTCCTCTCTCTCTCTCTCTCTCTCTCTCTCTCTCTCTCTCCTCTCTCTCTCTCTCTCTCTCTCCTCTCTCTCTCTCTCTCCTTTTTCGTATACTATGTCAAGAGAATATGAACTAGGTTCAATGTGGGTTTTCACATTACATTCTAATTACACGATATATAGTTTTTCTTTTTCTCAGTCAATATATAGTTTTTGCCATGTGGGCAGAATCTTTTCAGACAGAAAAAAGTGATATCAAAAATATTCTAACTTGAAAAGAAATTTAAAGTTGATTTTTTAATTTGTCGATAAAAAAGGCAAAAAAAATGCAAACATTGTTTGACGCGGATATATAACCTTTGTTTACTTTTTTTGCCTCCTAAAGAAATTTTATTACAAAAGCAATCGCGATATTATTTTTGTTATTTCGTTCATCGCTCGTTCGTTTTGTTTGCTTTCTTTTGTAAAAGGCCTTTCGTAAATATTGTGATGTAAAGAAACGTCAAATGCAGTTTTATTTCACGAGGGTAATAGATGGAGTTGGGGGCAGGATAGCTCAGTGGTCATAGTTCTCGCTTTCCCCAAGTCAAGTAAAGCAGCATCGAGTGTGGTTACCAGTAGGATGGGTCACTGCGCAGTTTGGCTTCAGTACAGTCCCCCAGTTCACCCAGCCGTAAATGGGTACCTGTCCTCTTTAGGGTCAGGGAAGGTAAAGCAACGAGGGAGAGGAGATGGGCACCGCCCTCAATATGCTGGCCCCTAGAGAAGCTGAGGTCTCTGATGCCTCGCTCCCCCTATGACTGCCTGGGTTATTGGACACCTTTACCTTTAATAGATTGAGTTGCAGAGACTTTTCTGCATCCAGCCCTCACAAAAAGAAGAAAGAAAGAAGAGAGCAATCTGCTACTCAAAGGTGGATTGGTGGTCTCGTGGTTACACCTGTGTCTTGGTACTAAGATATAGCGGGTTCGATTCCTGACTAAAGCCGGACTTAACTTCTATACACTAGATAAGGTGGTGGTCTGGGTGCTGGTCTTTCAGAAGAGACGAGAAACCGAGGTTTTAAGTGTAATTTGTATTGCTTATCCATGGACAACTGGCGGCTACTCGTGAATTGTCTGTACGTAGGAAAATCATGCTGGAAAGGCCATTTTCCTATAAAGCAAGATATGTCCACAAATAGGAATAATAATAATAATAATAATAATAATAATAATAATAATAATAATAATAATAATACATGGAATTTGTATAGCGCTATCTCTTGCAAAAAAACAAATCAAAGCGCTTTCATTCGACCTACACAACACGCGGTCAACAACAATT
>CM060345.1:34080772-34095772 GCA_030674155.1 Stramonita haemastoma
TCTGTATGTAAAATCTAAGGCATAAGTACGTGGTCCCCAACGATCAACCATATGTAAATTTGCTAAAATACGGTTCTGTTTTTACCATTCGTAAGCTTAGTTTATATCTTTTCAATGCCTTAAAAATAAGGTAGGACTTTTGTCGAATTTTTTTGAGAATTGGCAAGGAGAATACCAGTATTTGAAACAGGTTAATTGTATATTTAAAATGACCCATGTTGACAGTTGCTATGTTTTGGCAGTTGCCACATACTATGTCGGCCGCCGCGGTAGTCGAGTGGTTAGGGCGTTGGACTCGTAATCTAAAGGTTGCGGGTTCGATCCCAGCTGTCGGCTATGGCGTTGTGCCCTTGGAAAAGGCACTTTACGGCTATTTTCTCACCCCACCCAGGTGTAAAAGGGGTACCAACCTTGTGTTGGGGGTTAACCCTGCGATAGACTGGCGTCCTATCCAGGGGGGAGTCTATGACTCTCAGTCGCTTAGCGCCACAGAAACCGGGATAAGCACCGGCCTGATGAGCCTTAGGCTCGGGACAGACATACTATGTCATGAAGTTTTATTTTGTTTTTGCTTTGTTAGCTCTGCTTTGCTTTGCGATGCTTTTGTTTTGGGGTGGTGGCCTGAAGAATGAATCCTGTTCATTGCACTTCAGGCATTGAAAGTTCTGGAATGACCCTGCTAGTGAGATGAGTCTTTGAGAAAAAGGACAAACAATTGTAGAATAGCGTGCTAGTGTTTGAAGTGATAAACTGACGGGGCGTGTGTATGCTGCTGTTTTGCCTTTTCAAGCATTACCTGTTATATGAGCGAAAATGCGTCATGCTGCCGTTAAGCGCCTGACAAGTCAGGCCAGCGCATCCGACTTCGGTAAAAGAGAGAATTGTTATCTTTTAAGTCCTCCTGGAAAAAAAAGGTAGGAGAAGGAACCAAGAAGGGAGAAAATAGACAAGAAGGAGGTGATAGGACGAAAATGAACAAGGCACAAACTAAGAGATGGATAGAAAAGAGGAAGTTCTTAGCACAGGACTTCCAGAATGTGGGGATGCTATTCATATTGACAGGCGGACAATACAACACAGTACAATAAACCGCAATACAATACAATACAATGCAATACAGTACAATGCAATGCAATACAACTGCAACACGATACAATACAATACAAAACATCACAAAACACAATACAATACACCACAAACCACCACAATACACTTCAGTACATTACAGTACAAAATTCCACAAAACACCACAATACAATACCTGCAATACATTACAATACAATGCAATAGCCCACAATACAGTACAGTACAATACAGCACATTACAATACAATACCACACTATATAATACCCTACTATACAATACAATACTCTACCATACAGTACAGTACAATACAAAACACCACATACAATACGATACAAAACAAAGCAATACAATATGATACAGCACAACGCAATACAATACAATCAAAATACAATACAATCCAATACAGAACAATACAAAACAACACAACACAACACAAAACACAATACAACGCACCACAACACAGCACAGCATACAATGCAATCTAATACAACACAACACACAACACATACAATCCAATCCATTCCAATCCAATCCAATGCAATACAATACAACACAATACAACACAACCCACTGCAATAAACTCCACCACAAGTGGGTCACTAACGCAAAGGGTCACCCACTATGGCTGGTGCCTCCTCTCCTCTCCTCTCTCCAGCCCCATAACAGACGATATTCATGTTCACGCTTGACCTGCCGCTCTTAAAAGACATGAGTCAGGATAGAAGGAAGGAAGCAGGGAGGGAGAGGAAAAGGGGAGGAGGGGGGGGGGGGGGGGGGGGGGGGGGGTTAGGGGGTAGGGAAGGGGGTGGTGGCGCTATCTTAAAGGATGGTGTGATTTCAGCCTGGTGAGAAATCTGTGTGGCGGAATCTTACTGCCATGCTCTTCTCCTCCTCCTGTCCTATACAGAGAGATTTCATGCTTGATTTTGTCTTCGTCTTCTTCAGAAGAAGCAGCAGTATATTTTTTAGATTGTCTCTGTCTCTGTTTGTATGTTTGTTTGTTTGTCTGTCTGGCTGGCTAGCTTGCTGGGTGTTTCTCTTTGTCTCTGTGTCTGTCTTTCTGTTTCTGTCTGTCTCGTCTGTGTGCTGTTCTTTTCTGTCTCTGTTCTGTCTGTCCTGGCTGTCTCTGTGCTGTCTCTGTCTCTGTCTGTCTGTCATCTGTCTGTCTGTCTGTCTGTTCTCTGTCTTCCCGTCTGTCTCTGTCTGTCTGTCTCTGTCTCTGTCTCTGTCTCGTCTCTTCTCTCTCTCTCTCTCTTCTCTCTCTCTCTCTCCTCTCCCTCCTCTCTCTTCCTCCTCTCTCCTCTGAAGCTCTAAGGTTCACCAATGATGATATTTTTGCGTATGTCATCGTTTGTCCACCATTAGGGTACACCATATTCCGACTCTGGGGCATTTTGTTTTCGATTTTTGCTTTTATGGTGCGGAAAAGCAGGTTGGTTAGAGTTTGTGAATCAGGAACTGAAGTTAGGGTTAGGATTCGTTGCTGTTGTTGTGCGTTCCCCAGCTGAACATCCTGCGGGTCACCCAGAATATGCGCTCTGACTCACTCATCATCCCTCCTGGGAATGAATCACTGTGAGATAGGAAATACACCAGATAAGAAGTTTGCGTGTATGACTAAAGTACCTTGCCATATAGGCAGCCACACTACTGACCAGAGGAAGGTCTGGATTCAAGTCTTCACTGAGGTAGGTGTCTGTCTGAGGGCTCCCCCCTCCCCTCCTACAGTCAGTGATGCTTTAAACTTCAGTTGCATGCAAACTTAACGTGAAACAGCGAACCAAAGTCTCGTCAAATGATAAGCACTCCTACAATATCTTTGTGTACAAGGGATTTTTTTTTTTTAGTAAGGAAAAGACACGAAGAGTCAAAAAGACACTTATCGTAAGTGTCATTTAGTCTCGGAAGTCTGTAGAGTTGCGCTCTAGGTGTTTATTTTGCTTTCTTTCCTTTATTCAGTACAGTCCCCCACTTTACCCATCTGTCAATGGGTACCTGCCCTCTTTAGGGTCAGGGAAGGTAAAGCAACGAAGGAGAGGAGATGGGCGCCACTTTCAACATGCTGGCTTTTAGAGAAGCTGAGGTCTCAGGTGCCTCGCTCCCCTACGACCACATAGGTTATGGGACACCTTTACCCATACCTTTACCTTGACAAGGTGCTAATATTGCTTCTCTCATATCGTGTTTTCCTATTTTATCATACAGTTTTATCCAGGCTCGTTTCACAGAAGAAGAGATAATGAGGATAATCGTGTTCCACTTCTCTCATAACCTTATTTCTCTATTCCCTGTAACCTTAGCTCCCAGACATTAATAGAAACAGGCTGCAGAAGGAAGCAAAGCGTGTTTTTGCTACATTGAACGTCGAATCAAAAATAGTTTTTTTTAAAACCTCTTACAACAAAACCGATAGATAAAAAACAAAACAATGAAGCGATCAGCGAAACGATAACAGAAACCAATAACACTTCACGCTGAATGTTAACAATGGTAATCATAAGCAACCCAAGATGGGGACATTGCCGATATCGTATTCAGCCGATCCTTTTTCACCACTGCGCTAAAAGTGGATGGATTTTCATTGATTGCCTGTAGAGCCAGATACTTATTTCACAATATCATCTTTCCTAGCTTATTCAGTCATCATACCCATGCAGCAAGTAAATATTTTTCCGGGGGAAGAAAAGCTGAATGGTTAGAATGGTGAATACGTAAACTGGCGGTAAGTGAGGGCGGGTGTTCGATTCTTCTTGAAAGTGTGTATTTGGAGCAATTAGTTCGTTTGAATTTTAAATTCTTAGAATGTGACTAAAAACTTAAGTCCTAAGCTCCTGTTTTGTGGATGGGTGGTCTAGAAGTAACGCTCCTGTCTAGAAAGCAAAAAGTCCGGGTCCCTTTAACTTTCCCCCCAAAAAAAAATCCTTGCTATTTGAAAGTTTCAGTGCAGTTCCTCATTGACTCCCCGGGAAGTTAAAGAAGAAGTCAGGTCTCTGCAATAGTTCATTTTGAACAGAGCAACTTGTCAGAGATCTGCTGCATGGCGTTAGCAAAGGCGTTAAATGGACTACTAACGAGTGTAGGAGAAGACGATACCGAGCGTGAGAGAATTTTAACAATATTTTTTATATAAAAGCCAAGGCAGAGGAGGGGAGGTCTGAAAGAGGCGTGATAGCCTAGTGGTTAGAGTGTTCTTCTCATAATTTAACAGTTTGGGTTCGAGCCATCATTGATATTGAGATGCCTGTTCAAAAGAGATTTTATTTTTACCCTGGGGTTAACATCAGTACTGACTTCACTCCCCTCCGAAACTCCTTCGGGTTTGAGTACAAACTGAGTCCTTGTGTGTCCCGTAACCTATGTGGTCGTAGACTTAAAGTGGTACAAAATGCAAGATGCAAATAGGGGAGCGAGGCATCAGTGACCTATGCTTCTCTAGAGGCCAGCATGTTGAGGGCGGCGCCCATCTCCTCTCCCTCGCTGCTTTACCTTCCCTGACCGTAAAGAGGGCAGGTACCCATTGACAGCTTTAATGAATATGGTACCACAGTATATTACTGCAACACAATAGTGTCATTTTTCTTTTAAGGATTACACATAGGAACTCTTGTTGCCGTGGGTTCTTTCACGAGCGCTGAATGTGTATTGTGGAGCAAGGGATAGCTGTGGTTTTTACGGCCTCCAGGGTTGGCTAGGCCATGAACAGTCAGGTATCGCGCACAATCATAAAGTTGCAAATCTCCGCTGGGACGTCATCACATCTCCAAAGTGATGCACACGGGATCTCGGTTGATCATCTCATTTAAAAGACTCGCACCCAGACCACAGCACATGGTGTGATGAATGTGACGAAAGTTGAGGTTTTGGACGAAGATAGAATCCACAACCTTTATCTGACTTTCTGAATGAACGCGTGCGGTATCTCTGGACCATTCATCCACTAATGAATGTAAGATGAAAAGAAAAATGATTGGGGGGTGGGGGGGTGGGGGGTGCAGGGGATCGACCAGGGGGGGGGGGGGGGGGGGGGGGCTGGTAATGGCATGTACACCCTTACTTACCTTACTTACCGTGCCCACAGGGATAGGGTTGTGAATACTTGCCCAAGCTTTCTTGGGCACGTGCGCGCTTCCTGTAGTGAAGATGTAGATAGTCTGCTGTGGAGGTCTGGAGAAGGGGGATGGGATATTTTGGAGGCTTGCTAAGCATCGTGTGTAGTTCTGTCTGTCTGTCTGTCTGTCTGTTTGTCTGTCTGTCTATCTGTATGTATGACTTGTCTGTCTCTGTCTCTGTCTCTGTCTGTCTCTCTCTCTGTGTCTCTCTGACTCTCTGTCTCTCTGTCTCTGTCTCTGTCTCTGTCTCTGTCTCTGTCTCTCTCCCCTCTCTCTCTCTCTCTCTCTCTCTCTCTCTCTCTCTCTCTCTCTCTCTCTCGTCTGTGTGTGTGTGTGTGTGTGTGTGTGTGTGTGTGTGTGTGTGTGTGTGTGTGTGTGTGTGTCTGTGTGTGTGTGTGTGTCTGTGTCTGTGTCTGTGTGTATGTGTGTTTCTGACTGTCTGTCTGTCTTTATGTTTGTCTGTCTGTCTGTCTTTATGTTTGTCTGTTTGTCTGCCTCTCTCTCTATCTCTGTCTCTCCCCCCCTCCCCCCCCCCCCCCCCCCACCCTCTCTCTCTCTCTCTCTCTGTTTTCAATAAGACGCTTGTTTAAACCGGACATCATCACATTTATCGCCAAGACCTCTGGGTACAAGCCGACTTTGTGAAATAAAGAAGTCAACAGAGGTTTAAACTGGCATGAAGATAAAGGAACAAAATCAATATTTCAAAGGAATGAATAAAATGCACAAAGGAATGCAAAAAAGAGAGGAATTTACAGAAAGAAGAAAAGAAGATATATTGGACAAAGAGCATTTAGATAGTATAAGCTGTTGCTTGTTACACCATCATAGGCATTTTCTGTATGAAATACTGAGAAAAATGACACAACACGCACAGACACGGACACACACAGACACAGACAGACACAGAGAGACACAGAGAGAGAGAGAGAGAGAGGAGAGGAGAGAGAGAGAGAGAGAGAGAGAGAGAGAGAGAGAGAGGAGAGAGAGGAGAGAGAGAGAGAACTCGGAACTCGGAACTCGGAACTTGTTTAATGTACATCGGCCACTGGGCCACAATACACATGTGGGGGAAAAAAATGTATATATACACTGATAATTTTCATCACACAAGACTAATGATGTTTTCATACGTACTCAAAAGTTCAGGCATACATCAAAACAAACACATCTTACTCATTCACCTCTGTCCATCTGTAACAAAACAATGAAACAAACAGCAATGACTGACATTGTTAATATCAAAACTTCACATACAAAACAATTTGAGGCAGACCATCAGTATACAATCAGCATGATTTTAAAATACACATCCTCCATTGACTGAATCAAAATATGCTTGCCTACTTTTATCGCTGGCGATCAGTTTTACAACTTTCACTACTTCAGAAGGATATCTATTGTTATCTTCATAGTATTTACAGTATACAAAATAAATTTCCCACATATCTCCTGCTCAAATACCGTTATTGTACAGTCAATCTATTTAAATACATTGTCAGTCGGCTTCCACTGCGCTTCTATTTGTAAGTTTATTTTTCTCGTTTTTGAGGACAATAAACAAACTTAGAGCAACTTTGTCGACGAAGAGAGGGGAACTGAAAATTCAGATGTTATATAATTACCGCTATTACTTTTTGTTTGATTTCATTCAAGGAAAAATATCCAAACCAGAAACGAACAACAACGATACCACAAGGGAAAAACAAAACAAAACAAAACAAAACAAAACAAAAACAAAAACAAACAAAACAAAAAAAACAACAACAAACAAACAGATTGGATATAAGGAAAAGAAAACAAAATATAAACTGCAAACCCATTTTTACTCGGTTTTCAGTTTTAGTCACATTGAGATCTGTTAATTGCATAAGACATTTAAACTATGAATCTTGCTTTCTAGTTGAAATCTGTCGAGCATTGTCTTCTTCTCATGGCATAGAATATGTACTTTGATACCTGCAAAGAAAAACGTGTATTGTTAGCACAAAGAACAGCTGACAACGGCAAATGAAGCATGTTAGGAATAAATTTTACTCTGAGGTCTGCATACATTGGACATATAGCTATCAAATGGTATTCATCTTCAGTTACATTCTTACAGAAAGGACACATTTTGTCTTGAACGCTATTACTGTATCTGTGACGATTGCTATTTAACGGTAGGACATTTAATCTGGCTTGTGACAAGGCAACTTTAAAGCAGTACACATCGATGCTACAAATATAAGATTCCTTTTCAAACACTGTTTTAAATGACTTGTAGATGGAGTATCTTTCATGCTCACCGATAACACTTTGCCATTCCTGAATAAACAAATCTATCATTCTCTGCTTGAAAATATACATAAATTGTCCTACATCTCCCACACCTTGTTGCAACCATACTATAGTAAAACCACACTCGCATAATAGCACTCTTATGTTAGTAACCCAGCATCTTTTTGCATTGCTATCAAGCCTTAGTTGCATTTCGTATGCCTGGCGAGGTAACCTGTGGTGGTCCATTTGTAGTATTTTAAACCAGTATCGTAATGAATAAATACTCGAATTAACATAAAGAGGGTATCTACCAAGTTCTCCATACACCATTCTGTTTGGAGTTTTGATAGGAAGCCCTAGAAAACGCTTACATGCCATTAAATGAATCTTTTCTAAACAATCTAATCGACTTAAACCCCAAACTTCAGAGGAGTACAATAGTATAGGCTGTATTTTTATATCAAACACTTTAAAGTATATTTGATGGGTAATATCCTTGTTTTTCAAAAATGCCTTTATCAAACTAACTAAAGCTTTCTTACCTTTCATAATTTGATTTTCAATACCAACTTTGACACTGAGCTTTGTTGAAAAATTGAATCCTAAATAACAATACTTATTTACTACTTCTAATTTAGAATTTTCGAAAAACCAGTTTTCATCTCTACCCAAAAATCCACCATTTCTGAAAACCATAATTTTTGTTTTATCTTTATTTACTTTTAATTTCATATTTGAACAACATGCCATAAGAACATTCAACTGGTTTTGCAGACCAACGGGAGAAGATGATAATAATACAACATCGTCTGCAAAAAGCAAGATGAACAATTCCATAATACCTGGTATTAGCTGAATGCCATGTTTACCTTTCTTTGACATATCATTTGCAAGCTGGTTAATGAAAATTTGAAATAGAGTCGGACTCAAAACACATCCTTGGCGCACACCTAATGGGCATTCAAAAAGCTCTGTATATTCAAAATTTGATCTAACACATGATACTAAGGCCTTATACATTGCTTGCAACGAACAGAAGAATCTTCCTTTAACTCCCTGCTTTCTAATACACTGTAATAATTTATCGTGTCTTACTGAATCAAAAGCTTTTTTAAAATCAACAAAGGCAACATACAACTTCTTACCTCTTTGGGACAAGCACTTCTGCACAACAGAGTATAAACAAAAAATGTGGTCAATAGTAGAGTGACATTTACGAAATCCTGCTTGGTTTTCAGATATTAAATTGTTTTCTTCCAGCCAAGAGTAAAGCCTTTTATTTAATATTGTACTGTAGCACTTTGAAATTATACTTAATAAAGATACACCTCTATAATTGTCTACATTATCCATGCTACCTTTTTTGTGAATTGGGATGACAATGGCCCTTTCCCATTCCTTTGGATATACTCCTTTGGTAAATACTTCATTAAATAGTTTGTGTAAGAAAGGTATAGTAGTTTTGCTACCTGCCTTGATCATTTCTGCTAGCACTCTATCCATTCCACAGGCTTTGCCACTCTTTAATTTATTAACTGCATTTGCTACTTCCTCTACAGTTATCTCCCCATTCAGTGCATGTTGGTCTTCCTCAGAAAGATCAATGCGATCTTGACATTCTTCACTGCAATCATTTGCATCTGTAGAAAATACATTTTTGAAATGATCATACCATTCATTGAGAGATATATTGCTTTTGTATTTTGCTCTTTTTTTCCCACATCCCATTTCAGTTAGTTGCTTCCAAAAATTACTAGGATCATTCAAATTTGCGACAAGCATTTCAACCTTTTTCTTTCTAAAACTTCTTTTTTTTTATCTTAAGTAAGTGTTTGTATACTTTTTTTGCATTAATGTATTCTATTCTATCTTCCTCTGTTCTGGATTTTCTGAAATTCCTCAAAAGTTGTCTACTTTTTTGTTTGGCTTTCTGGCATTCATCGTCAAACCATTCACACACATGTTTCTGTACATCAGGATAAACTTTTCTCACCATACAACCACTGGCTGATAATAAACATTGTACAAACATATCCAATGCACTATCTACATCCTCTTCTAAAATACTAGCAGCCAACTGAATCTTACTTTGAAAATTTTCACCATTCAAATTATCTACATAAACCTGTTCTTTTTCTTTATCCCATATATGTTTTTTAATATAGAAATTTTCCTTTTCATTTTGATTATTATCAGTGCTGCATGTTGTAGAACAAGTTAATACGACTGGTAGATGATCAGATTCAGATGAATCTTCCACATCTAAGGACATACCATGAAACAACATATACATACCATATGACATGACAAAATAATCCACAGTACTGCATCCCGTGTTGCATATGTAGGTGTAACTGCCATCAAATTCACATTCACACAGACCATTTAGAATAATGAGATCAAAAGAATTACAGATTTCCAATAGCTGATCACCAAACATGTTTTTGTTTACGTCCTGAGATTTTCTGTAAAAGGGGGATTGATAATCTATTTTATCATCCAAACCATCATTTAAGTTAAAACAAGCATTATTCCTGGATCCCGTTCTTGCATTTAGATCTCCACATAATAACAAATGGAAATCATATAATTCATACAACTTCAACAGCGTTTGTTCTAATATTTCCAAACCATACCCATTATTATCATTTTTCCAAACAGCAGAGTCATGTGGTGGTACATACGTACAAATCCAGAAGATATCCATATCTGTTCCAAACAGTTGCTTATCAATATTCAAAATGATCATATTATCTATATCCAAATCAATCTTTGTTACAAATTGTGCAAATTTCTTCTTTAACAAAACAATTACTCCCCCAGAATATCTACCCTGATAAGAAATCTTCTTTGCAAGGGAAGTGAATATAACATAATCACTAAATAGGTTAGATTCGAAACTAGTTCCAACAAACGTTTCAGTTAAACAAATAAAATCATGTGATTTTATGTAATTGACAAAATCTGGAATTTCTAGCTTAGGAAGCAAACCATTTACATTAAAGTTAAGGAACTTGACATCAACATTTTGAACACTATTTCCCACAACATTATTTACAGAAGTTTTACTTACTTTACATACATAATTTTTCATCTCTTTTATTTGACTACTATTTACATTGGCCCGGCCGATTTCCTATTGTTGTGGAGAACCCCGTTCAGTGCGTGTTCTAGTGCGCCCTCTGTCTTGAGCCTCTTGAGTTTGCTCATTCGACTGCACGCGTCTGAAGCTGTCTAAAATGCTGTTTTGACTGACAGCCCTAGCCCTGACAGTCTTCCTCTGTCGGTTCTGTTTTGGGGAGGCCACTCCCAATTGCCTTTGTTCTCCAAGGGTACCGTCCAAAGCAGACGTATTTTTCACCCCAGTGGAGGCTGTGTCTGTGTGTTGAGCTTTGTCCATGCCATGCTTGTTTGGCTCTGTGGCAGTGGTGGCCTGCTGGCCTGTTTGTTTATCTCTTACCATTGCCACAACAGTTCCCCCTTGTTTCTCCCTGGTGCTTCCAGCGGCACCTCTTCCTTTCCCTAGTGTACCCTTTGTTCGCCCACCATAATCCTTCTTTTTGTTCTTTGACCCCCCTTCTCTTCCCTTTACCTTCTTTTGCCTTGGTCCTGCTGTTGTCACAATGTTACTAACACCCCCTGCTTCTTCCATGGCTTCTAGACTGAGTGAGTTATCAGCTTCAGAGGCCCTATTTTCCGTTTGCTCCCTCATGGAAACATGTATATCCAATTCCTGTAGGTCTTCAACATCAGCATTTGAGATACCAGGTGTGTCATGCATGTCTTTTTCTTTGTCAGAAACGTCACTGTTGTCCAGTTCACTGTCATCGCCATTGTATCCGTCAGTCTGTGTGTTGTTACTGTCTACTCTGTCTGTCATGGCATTCGTGTTCTCCTTACCTGGAGCCTCTTTGTGGAGACCAGTGTTTTTATGTGCTTGCATGATCACTGACTGTGTTTGTGACTGCTCCACACTCAGTGTGTCATTGACCCTGGATCCTCTATCAGAGTCTGCCTCTGGTGAGCACTTCCGCCGGGACACCTGGCTGTATGTGAGGTGTCCCGGCACAACAGGTCTGGCATGATAGCCATGCCTTTCTTCAGAAGAACTTGATCTGCCTCCTGTTTGTCCACGATATTCTTGGTATGTGCCTCTGTTCATGTTGCGCCTTTTTTCCGTTACTGGTGGACCATCATAGTCCTGAGGTCTCTCTGGCACATCATCATTCATGTTTTTGTTCGGGAACAGTCTCTTGGTTCGATCTCTGGAACTGAAGAAGACTTGAGGCCTTTGGATTCCTCTGGTGTGCCTGAAAGAGGGAGGCTGACCATTGTATTGCACACCTGAGTTGGGCTGCATTCTGTTCTCTTCTGCACCTCCTCCTGTATAATCCTGATCCCCCTGATGATCCCCCCAACGGTCCCCCCGGCGATCCCCCCAACGACTCCTCTGACGCTCCCCCTGACGGCCCTGGTGACGATCCCCCTGACGCTCCACCTGACGGCCCTGGTGACGATCCCCCTGACGATCCCCCTGTTGGCCCTGGTGACGGTCCGCCTGACGATCCCCCTGTTGGCCCTGGTGACGGTCCGCCTGACGATCCCCCTGTTGGCCCTGGTGACGATCCGCCTGACGATCCCCCTGTTGGCCCTGGTGACGATCCGCCTGACGATCCCCCTGTTGGCCCTGGTGACGATCCGCCTGACGATCCCCCTGTTGGCCCTGGTGACGGTCCGCCTGACGATCCCCCTGTTGGCCCTGGTGACGGTCCGCCTGACGATCCCCCTGTTGGCCCTGGTGACGGTCCGCCTGACGATCCCCCTGTTGGCCCTGGTGACGATCCCCCTGACGATCCCAATAGTGGTTTCGCCGACGATCCCCCTGTCGATCCCTCGGACGAAGTTGTGGCCATTCTTCCTCCTGTAGAACCTGGCTGGGCCCCCGTTGTTCCTGCTGCTGATAGTGGCGGTAGTTGTAGCGTGGCTGTACTGGTCCTTTCTCCTTGACGTGCAGTCGTCCATTTACAAAATACGCCACTTTGCCCTGGTCCCTGAGGAAGTTCATCATTTCCCTCTGACGCGTTGTAAGGTCCGATGTCACCCTGATATTATTTCTTCGCAGGGCTTCGCGAAGCTCTTGGTCTCTGAGGATGCTGATTTTGTCCCCCCACCGGCAGAACTGGACCAGTAGTGGGCGTGGTGTGTCGTCCGGGTGTGGGCTGCCTATTCGATAGGCGCGGTCAATGTCTGACCTCTGCCAAACATCATCCGCAGAATGGTAGTTCAGTACGTCCACTATCAGTTCTTCATTTGCCACTCCAGTCTCTGTTTCACTTTCATCAATGCCAAAAAACTTCAAATTGTTCTTTTTGTATTCCACTTCAGTAGCTTCCAGTTTTTCTTCCACTCTGTCAATGCGTTCTATCATCAACTCTGTTTCCTCTCGGAGATCTGTGATTTCTTCAGTGTTTCTATTCACATCTGTTTTCAGCTTGCTCATTTCTGTCGTAAGGCGACGGAAATGTACATCCTGATCTTGAAATTTTTCTTCAAGTAGACGGAACATACTGGACGAGTGAAGCTGGAAACCATTCATCAGCTGTGAAAATCTCCAGTCCACAAGTTGAAGAATATTATTTTCTTCAGGCCCAGGGTTCGTTTCAATGTCGTTGTTCATCAAGAGAACGACGGTGCATAAACAGTATGCCAGTCTTCGCGACAAGCGAAGAAATATAAACATGAACATTGTGTTCACCTGGTTTGCAAGCAGCCTTCTGCCGTTCTGGTTGGCATGATGAGAAAAAAAATGGCTTCTTAGTACCTTTTGAATAGCAAATTATAAACAACATTATATTTACAAGTATCTGGCAAACTACACAATATTAAGTTCAGAATTTTTTACATTATTTTTACAGGTGACTTATCTATCGACATGCAAACTTTGAAAATATTCTATCCAGTGGGTCACTTGTACAGACCAATAATAAGAGAGCTAAATGAAAGTCGCCTTCTAGTGAAAACGCTCACCGCGAGAGTCCGAGAGAGAGAGAGAGAGAGAGAGAGAGAGAGAAGAGAGAGAGAGAGAGAGAGAGAGAGAGAGAGAGAGAGAGAGAGAGAGAGAGAGAGAGAGAGAGAGAGAGAGAGAGAGAGAGAGAGAGAAGACAAGACAAGACAAAGACAAGACAAATTCTTTTATTCGAGGATAATAGATAAGCACTCATGTGCTTTTTTACATCCAGTCCCCGAGAGAGAGAGAGAGAGAGAGAGAGAGAGAGAGAGAGAGAGAGAGAGAGAGAGAGAGAGAGAGAGAGAGAGAACATCCCCTTTCCCCGAAAATGCTCATAAAAATGTACAAAGAAAGAAAAGGAATAAGGCTACAAAATATCTAGCGTACAAATATGCTAGAAGGGGATTTTTGTCTTTAGAAAGATCCCCCCAAATCCCCACGTGGTTTAGTTTCCAGTGTGAGATTACAAGTGAAAATCCTCAGGAAAATCGTTGTGTTAACAAATACAAAAGATTCAAGGTGTGTAAAGTTTTACGTGGTAAAAAAACAACCCACGGCAATGTTGTATTTGGCAGAAAAAGGGTTAATAGCTGTGTCCTATCATGATCATTTTTTCTTTATTTTTAATTTTTATTCTTTTATATCGAGGATAATGGAATAAGCACTCATGTGCTTTTTACATCCAGTCCCCGTATGTATGCAGTTTTTGTAAATCGTGTCGTCTGTTCCCACCGGCACACGATGGCCTAACTCTTACGAAAAGCAGAACAGGATTTAGCCTGTGCGCAAGATGTTCTGCGTGCGTTCGCACACGGAGCCTCGGTTTATAGTCTCACCCGGAGGACTTTTATGGAGAGTGGAGTCAGCACTGATGTTAACTCCAGAGGAAAAATCCTCTCGACCGGGAATCGAACCCGGGTCGTCAAATTGCGAGCGCAATGTTCTGACCACTAGGCTACCCCGTCCCCCTGATCATCGTTGCTATCATCACACACAGCATCACAACCTGCACCCTCCTGTAAAGGAGAGGAAAAGCAAACATTCTGAAGTCGGAGTGTGGCTGCCTGTGTGGCGAGGTACTTTGAAAAGAGGCAAAAAAGCAAACAGCTCATCCACTGTGGATGTGCTTTCAATCTCACAGTGATTCCCAGCGCTGTGATTTGTTTTTACAAGATATAGCGCTATACAAATTCCATGTATTATTATTATTGTTATTATTGTTATTATTGTTGTTGTTTTTATATTATTATTATTATTATTATTATTATTATTATTATTATTATTATTATTATTATTATTATTATTATTATTATTATGAGTGGGTCTGTGTGGTTTTTCTGGGTGAGCCTCAGGATGTTAAGCTGGGGAATGCACAACTACAGTAGCAACAACAACAGCAACAATAATAGCTACCACAACAACACTAACAACAACAGCATAATCAACAACAAAAGGACCAACAACAACAGCATCAACAACAATAACAGCAACAGCAACAACAACAGCAACAAGAAAACTGCAACAACACCACCACCA
>CM060345.1:34110772-34113272 GCA_030674155.1 Stramonita haemastoma
GAGAAGTTGCAGTATGTCTGTAACTCCTGTCATTTCTGTTTCTGGCATCACTGCTGAACCTGGCAGCATTCTGGAACTCATGGATGCTGGAGTTGTCACTGGGCCAGAAGTCTGCGTCAGCTCCCTCCCATTCATGTCTTCTTTCCGTGCTGCGTGTGTCCCAGTGCCTGTTCCTGTAGCCCCTGTCAGCCTGCTGTCCCCCTGGCTGTCTCCTGGATATCAGCTTGGACCCCCTGTAGAAACCGGTCATGCCTTGCTCTCTGAGCTGACTCAGTGTCTGTCTCTGACGAACAGTCAGATCATCTGATGTGGTCACTCCCTTCTGTCTCAGGTTGTCTCTGGCAGTTTTATCGGCTACTACTGACAGTTTGTCTTGCCACAGTCTGAATTTGACTATCATGGGTCTGGGTTTTCTAGCACCCGATGTGTGTTGATCCTGATGCTGCGTTGCTCTGCCTAGTCTGTGTGCACGGACTATGTCGTCCTCTGTCCACTCCCTGCCAGGAATACACTGCCGCAGTAAGGTCAACACCAAACGCTTGCATGACTGGAAATCTTCTGATCGTGTCTCTGGTATTCCTCTAAAAATCAGATTTTCCCTCCTGGAATAAATCTCACATTGTTCGATTCTGTCCTCCAGTTTTTGCAGCTGAGAGTTCATCATGTCTCTGGTCACACAGTTCTGTTCTATTTCAGTCATTCTTCTTTCAACATTGTCAAAACGGAAACTCATTTCTCTCACATCTCTTGCAATGTCAGCTATCCCATTCTCAGTGTTTAAATAAATATCTCTTTCTCTCTCTCTATCTCTTCTCTCACATATGATTGATCTGTCTGTCTGTCTCCCTCTCTTTCTGTCTGTCTGTCTGTCTCCCTCCCTCTCTCTCTCCCTCTCCCTCATTCTCTCTCTCCCTCATTCTCTCTCTCTCTCTCTCTCTCTCTCTCTCTCTCTCCTCTCTCTCTCTCTCTCTCTCTCTCTCTCTCTCTCTCTCTCTCTCTCTCTATCATTGTCTGTATGTCTATAGCTGTCTATCAATCTGAGTTGTTGTTTTAAAGAACATTCAGGACAGTATAAAATCGTCCCCCCTTCCCTCACGAAGCTAGACACTTTACGACAGAAAAACGTCACCGTCTAGTGCAAAGTGTTGTGTAAACAACCCGCCTCTCTCTCTCTGTCTCTCTCTCTCTCTGTCTCTCTTTGTCTCTCTGTCTGTCTCTCTCTCTGTTTGTCTGTCTGTCTGTCTGTCTCTGTCTCTCTGTCTATCTCTCCCTATCTCTCTCAAGAGTCACATCAAATTCAAACACATTAATTGACCACATCTATGTATCAAACCCAGAAAACATCATAGAAACTTGTGTCCCTGTCTACAACTGCAGCGATCACTACCCAGTCTGTGCCACATGGTCAAAAAAAGGAACAAAAATTCCCAAACCTGGCCATAAAACTATAACCTATCGTTCCTTTGCAAAGTTTAATGAACAGCTTTTTCTCATAGACTTATGCAACTCCACACTCTCAGAAACCTTCAATATTACTGATCCAGACTTAGCCATTGAGTTTTGGATAAAAACATTCACTGAAATCTATAACAAACATTCTCCATTTAAAACCATTAGGATCAAACACAACCCCAAACCGCCTTGGCTCACAAAGGAACTAGAGGAAGCATGTTATCTTAGAGACCTTCTAAAAGAACACAAATATTATGATGAGTCAAAAAAATTAAGAAACGCCATAATCTCACAAAAACGGCGTGAAAAAAAGAAATATTTTCAAGACCTACTATCTTCCAAACAAAATTCAAAGACTGTATGGCGAGCAATAAATCAAATAACAAACAACCAATCAACTCCTAAATCAAATGTAATCAAAGACATCTCCGCTGAAAAGCTTAACAACCACTTCATCAATGTTTCTCCCAACTTAATTAGCAATGATAACTCAGAGTCCAATGATCTTAATGAATTAAAACAATACTGCCAAGAAAAGCATATTCCTTCAAAACTTCACATACCTTTCATGTCTATCTCAGAGGTCTACAACTATCTGACTCACCTCAAACAATCAAGAACGCGTGGTCTAGATGGAATAGACAGCAGTATACTAAAATTATCAGCTCCAGTTATCACAGACACCCTAACATATAAATATAACCTCTGCCTTGATAAGAACTATTTCCCCAATGCCTTCAAATGTTCTAAAGTAATCCTCATTTACAAGTCTGGCGATACTTCTGATCCTTCAAACTATAGGCCCATCTCCATTATACCGATCCTTTCAAAACCACTGGAAAAACATATGAATAAACACTTAGTCCATCATGCAGAAATCAACAACTTACTTCATCCTAATCAGTCTGGATTTAGAATAAAGCACTCGTGTCATACAGCACTAACCAGTCTTGTAGATAATTGGCTATCAAACATCAATGACAATAAATTTTGTGGAGTATTATTTGTTGATTTCAAAAAAGCATTTGATACAATTGACCACAAACTT
>CM060345.1:34120772-34130772 GCA_030674155.1 Stramonita haemastoma
AAATCATGTTAGCAAATTAATGTTGGTGAAATGTTTGTTGTTATTGTTTTGTTTGTTTGCTTTTTCCCCTTTTCTTTCTTTTGTTGGCTTTATTGTTTGCTAGGGATTTTCTGCTTTGTTTTTTGTTGGCTTTTTGTTTTGTTTTGGATTTGATTTTTGCTATTGTTTTGATTTTTTTCTTTTCTTTTCTTTAGATAGATGGCTTGATGGAAAAAAGCAGATCGCTGCTTACTCAATGTACCATCTGGAAATAAAAATTTGATTGATTGATTGATTGACAGACACACACAGACACACAGACACAGACACACACACACACATACACACACACACACACACACCAGATTTCCTTTTTAAAATAAAAATAAATATTTAAATATATACTTTAATGCATATATCCCCCATCATTATCCTTGTCTTTTTCTCTCTTTCTCTCTTATTTTATCAACATTTTGATATCTATTAAGTATTATTCTATATGTTTATTGTGTGTTTGTGTTTGTTTTTCTGTTTTTTATTATGCTGTATTAGCATATATTCCTCATCTTTAATTCTACTCATTCATTCCATTTATCTTTTTATTTTTTTTTTTATTTTTTTATTATTTTTTTTATGCTCCCCCCCCCCCCCCCCCCCCCCCCGGTCCGGTATCACTGTATGTGGAAGGACGTAAAATTGAAGACTACTACTACTACTACTACTACTACTACTACTACTACTACTACTACTACTACTACTACTACCACACACACACACACACTGTTACACAAGCTAAATGCATGATTGCATACTGACCTGTTTATCGTCTCCCTCCAAAGACAAGCGCCAAAACCCACAAGGGATAATTCGGTAAAAGAGGAGGAGGAGTACCAAAAAAATCACACTCCAGTTCTGAAAAGGGACTGCAGCCATGAAACCCACTCCTCTTAACCCTCTTAGTCCCGATCCAGGATTTGCTGGGATTGAATGATTACCCCCACCCCCACCCCTAAAGTCCCATCCAGGATTTCCCGGGATTTACATACAGTAGATGTCCATTACACTGTGACCATCACTAATTGCTACCACATGTCAAAGCTCTTTCAGGCTAGAAGGAGAAATCCTGTAGAGAGTCTAGACGTAATTATAGCTACTGGCATGTACTTAGAAGGAGGAAAAGGCCAGCCAGTATGTGTGCCTGACCTGTTTTTTGTGATGGAATACGAAATCTAGGGGCAGTTTGTGTTCAGAGACACCGAATGCAAGAGGGTTAAGGCGAGAGGGAAGGAATATGGGGGTAGCATTCTCAGACTGTACATTGGAGCTGACATGGCAATCACAGCACAAAGGGAAATAACTGGGGCTGGCAAGTGACGGGGTGTGCAGGAGTGCAGCCGCCTGATTTGTGCTGAAGCAGCCATGTGAAGAGGAGGAGGACCGGGGCAGACGATGGACATGTCTGATTTGTGACACTTGGCACAAAGTTGGGGCACCAGACAGCGAAAAGTTTAGGGGGGGGGAATAGTAGCCCAGTGGTTAGAATCTTACCATGCTGACTGTAGTAATGATAATAGTAATACATGGAATTTATATAGGCTGTATCATGCAAAAAACAAATCATAGCGCTAAGACAGACAGACAGACAGACAGATAGAAGGATGGATGGGTGGGTGGATGGATGGATGGATGGATGGATGGATGGATGGATGGATGGATGGCATGGGTTTGAATCCTCTGACATTACAAAAGAGGATGCGCAGAAGAAATAACAGTTCGAAAGCAGCCTCACCTTCTATAAAAAGAAAAAAAAAAACCAATCATCACATCAATGACCCGACCTGATCCGTTTGAATCCTAATACACTGACCACCACAACTACAAAGAACTAGATATTTTTCCACTCAAAGACAGACTGCAGTTCAACAAATATATATGTATGTACAATATATTAAATGAGAAAGCCCCACAGAAAATCGTGGAAAAATTTGCTGTCAGTAAAAACAGGCCTACCCATAGACTGTTTCTTCCCAGGCCCCATAATAATCTCTATAAAATCAAGCCTTGCATAATTCAGGAAGAACATTGTGGAATAAATTGGCCTCCCTTTCTAAAATCAGTTCCTTCAAAACAAATGTTTAAGAAACTCTTGAAGAAACATCTGATGGACAAATTATAAGTCCGCGCTTATGTTCGACACATTTGGCTGCTTTGTTGTTATTCATACCCATGTTATTTTTGCATTTCCATTATTTTGTCTGTATGACTTGAGTTTATGTTACTGTCTTCAGTGATATCTTGTAAGATTCTGTTTGAATCAAAATCCTCATTTATTTTAATTTTCAACCACAGTTGAATATTTGTCTTTGATTGTTTTAGAAGTCAATTTTCTTGATTTTTTGTGAGGGCAGGATGAAAAAAAGTTGTGTAAACTTAATCTTTTACCCTCAACAAAGATCATTTTGACTTGACTTGACTTGACCTAGAGTAGAAAAGGACGACTACCACCATCAGTTTTTTCATAAGAGTAGGCCAGTGTGTGCCGGTGGGAAAGGATGACAAAATTTACAAAACTGCATACATGCGGGGACTGGATGTAAAAAGCACATGAGTGCTAAAACCATTATCCTTGAAATAAAGAATATAAAAAAGGGAAGAACAAGTCATCATTCCAAAGACTCCGCACTGGGGTGCAACAGGCTAAATCACCACATGTCCACCAAAGCTGAAACTTGTTCCTTCTCCACTTTGTTAGTCCAGTGGTTAATGCAAGGATATTCGGCAAAACCTGCAAATGAGAGTGACAGCATGTTTCTCACCATACACATACCTTGGACACTCCTGTACAATACTGGCATAGGAGACGCCATGTTGTCTATCTGTTTCCCCACTTTTTAAATACTTTTTTCTATCATGCAGACATGCCTTCTGAGTGATTATGAATAATAAAGTCAGAGAGACGTTCCTTGTTTGTTTGCTTGTTTTTTTTCTTCTCCTTATTAATTGATGTTTATTCACCTGAAGGCGATTGAGACAATGATACCACTTATTATAGACCATAACAAACATAACCTTCTTCTCCCTCCAAACTTAACTACAAGCCCAGTTTCCCCAGCATCCTATCCCCTCCTCCTATCATCCAACTGTTAAACCTCATTTACCTACCACCTTTCCCCTTCTCTCAATATGCCCACTCTCCTGCTGTCCTAACCTCCCCCTACCCACCCCACCGTTCCCAATCTTGTCCTACCTACCCCCCCTACCCCTCCTTCCTACCTACCCCCCCCCCCCATTTTCACTCCTGTCCTACCTACCACCCCTCCCACCCCTCCCACCTACCCCCATTTCCCACTCCTGTCCTATCTCTTCACCCTCCCTATCACCCCCTCCTACTTACCCCCCTCCTCCTACCCCATACCCCCTCCTACTTACCCCCCTCCTCCTACCCCATACCCCCTCCTACCTATCCCCCCCTTCCCCCCCTCCTACCTATCCCCCCCTCCTACCTATTCCCCTGTTCCCCCCCTCCTACCTATCCCCCTCCCCTCCCACCTAACCCCCCCTTCTCCCCCTCCTACCTACCCCCCCCTCCCCCCCCTCCAAACTTAACCCCCCCCTTCCCCCCCTCCCACCTAACCCCCCCTTCCCCCCCTCCTACCTATTCCCCTGTTCCCCCCCCTCCTACCTATTCCCCTGTTCCCCCCCTCCCACCTAACCCCCCCTTCCCCCCCCCCTCCCACCTAACCCCCCCTTCCCCCCCCTACCTACCCCTACCCCCCCCTCCCCCCCCTCCAAACTTAACCCCCCCTTCCTCCCCTCCTACCTACCCCCCTCCCCCCCCCTCCCACCTAACCCCCCCCTTCCCCCCCTCCTACCTATTCCCCTGTTCCCCCCCCTCCTACCTATTCCCCTGTTCCCCCCCTCCCACCTAACCCCCCCTTCCCCCCCCCCTCCTACCTACCCCCCCCCTCCCCCCCCCTCCTACCTAGCCCCCACTTCGCCCCCCCTCCTACCTAACCCCCCCCTTCCCCCCCTCCTACCTACCCCCCCCCCCCCCCTCCCACCTAGCCCCCCCTTCCCCCCCTCCTACCTACCCCCCTCACCCCCCCCTCCCCCACCTAACCCCCCCTTCCCCCCCTCCTACCTATTCCCCTGTTCCCCCCCCCTCCTACCTATTCCCCTGTCCCCCCCCTCCCACCTAACCCCCCCTTCCCCCCCCCCTCCCCACCTAACCCCCCCCTTCCCCCCCCCTCCTACCTACCCCCCCTCCCCCCCCTCCTACCTAACCCCCCCTTCCCCCCTACCTAACCCTAACCCCCCCTTCCCCCCTCCTACCTAGCCCCCCCCTTCCCCCCCCTCCTACCTAACCCTAACCCCCCCTTCCCCTCCCTCCTAACTATTCCCCTTTTCCCCCCCTCCTACCTAACCCCCCCTTCCCCCCCTCCTACCTAACCCCCCCTTCCCCCCTCCTACCTAGCCCCCCCCTTCCCCCCCCTCTTACCTAACCCTAACCCCCCCCCTTCCCTCCCCTCCTAACTATTCCCCTCTTCCCCCCCTCCCACCTAACCCCCCCTCCCCCCCTCCTACCTACCCCCCTCCCCCCCTCCTACCTAGCCCCCCCCTTCCCCCCTCCTACATATTCCCCTGTTCCCCCCCCCTCCTACCTATTCCCCTGTTCCCCCCCCCCTCCCACCTAACCCCCCCCTTCCCTCCCCTCCTACCTATTCCCCCTCTTCCTCCCCCCCTCCTACCTAACCCCCCCTTCCCCCCCTCCTACCTAACCCCCCCTTCCCTCCCACCTACCCCCTCCCCCCCCTCCTACCTAACCCCCCCTTCCCCCCCTCCTACCTATTCCCCTGTTCCCCCCCCTCCTACCTATTCCCCTGTTTTCCCCCCCCCTCCCACCTAACCCCCCCTTCCCCCCCTCCTACCTACCCCCCTCCCCCCCTCCTACCTAGCCCCCCCTTCCCCCCCTCCTACATATTCCCCTGTTCCCCCCCCCCCTCCTACCTATTCCCCTGTTCCCCCCCCCTAACCCCCCCTTCCCTCCCCTCCTAACTATTCCCCTCTTCCCCCCCCTCCTACCTAACCCCCCCTTCCCCCCCTCCTACCTAACCCTAACCCCCCCTTCCCTCCCCTCCTAACTATTCCCCTCTTCCCCCCCTCCTACCTACCCCCCCCTTCCCCCCCGTCCTACCTTCCCCCCCCTCCTACCTAGCCCCCCCTCCCCCCCCTCCTACCTAGCCCCCCTCCTACCTTTCCCCCCTTCCCACCACCCCTTACCCTCCTCCTACCTTTCCCCCCTTCCTACCTTCCCCCCCCTCCTACCTAGCCCCCCCTCCCCCCCCTCCTACCTACCCCCCCCCCCTTCCTCCTACCTATCCCCCCTCCCAACACCCCCCCCTTCCCCCTCCTCCTACCTATCTCCCTACTTAGGTATCCCCCTTCTCCCCTTTTCGCCTTATCCAGGCAGGAACACAGGAAGATAGACAACACATCTCCTCCAAAGCTCAGAGGATTAGAAGTTAGGGGGGCGATCCCCGTAGAGATCTGCCATTCCTAACTCAGCTTAAGTTACTGCAATCTATTTTTTATGGCATGTTATCAAACAAACAATTCCAAACTTCCAAGGTGTTTTCCTATATTAGTTTGAAAATGAAAATATATATATATATATTTACAATAATTTACTTCATCTTGTACTTGTTCAAGACAGGTAAACAGCAATTTCTACAAATTCATATAAAAGTTGTTGTTTCTTTTCCATAATATGGCAACTTTTATCTGGACTACTAAGCAACTTTAAACAATTAAAAGGGATTGAATTGTTTAAGATAGTCTGTGAAGGGGAAGTAATATTGACATGAAATAGCCACACAGCATATGTGTGTGTGTGTGTGTGTGTGTGTGTGTGTGTGTGTGTGTGTGTGTGTGTGTTGTGAAAATCATGATATTTTGCCAAAAAAGATCTTGTAACATATTGTTATATGGTGGAAAAACATTGGAAGTTGTTAACTATTTTAAATGTTTAGGAATTATTTTCAGTAAGAGTGGCACTTTTGCAAAATGTAAGGAAATTGCTTAATCAAGCTGCTAAAGTCATGTTTAGTCTGATAAGACTGCATGGCAAAAAGAACTACCTATACATGTGACACTTGATTTGTTCATAAAATTGTTTTACCAGTTTTATTGTATGGGTGTGAAATTTGGGGTTATGAAAACGTAGTAGTAATTAAAAAGTTCCAGTTAACTTTTTAAAAATATATTTTTCGTTTAAAGCGTACGATGTCAAATTCGTTAGTATGCGGAGAAGGGGGCACATACTCCTTGTCGATTTCTGTTCCAGTGGTTCGTTTCTGGATGTAGCCCTTGACTTTCATCCTGGAAAGCTATCATCAAATGTTTACCTCTGATTCAATCAGCATGGCTAAATAAGATACACAACATTTTAGTGCACAGCAGATTTGACTTTGTGGGAGAGACAATTTTGTTAAACAATCAATTCTACCAGTTCATGTAATTATCAAAACCTTCTTAATACAAACGTTTGTTAATGAATGGAGAGCTGATCTGTGGGATGCTAGTAGATGCCTTTAGTACAAAAACTATAAAAACTAATTTTAGTATGGAAAAATATATAACTTGTCTTCCATATGTATATGTTTAGACTCATGAAATTTAGTTGCAGTTGTCAAAAGCTTTCTGTTGTGATTGGATGTTTCCATAACATACCACGGGAAGAAAGAGTATGTTCAAAATGCAGTATGTCTGGTTTAGGGAGGAAATTCATTCTTATCATGGAATGTTTCCTACTTTAAACATTTATGACAAGATTTTAATTCTCAGCATTCTCTTCAACCCATGTCCAGTCATGATTTTTTCAGTCTGTGGAAATGTAAATCTTGAAAAGTTCTCCAGTCTCCCTCAAACCTCATAGCATTTGAAGGTTTTTCTTGAAATTTCATTTTGTTGTCTTTCACAAGTGTAGATTGTGTCCTTTACAGAAATTTATATACTTTGAAATGTCTGGAGCCTTTAATATTGTTTATCATTTTGCAATGAATTGTTGCTTTTCAGTTCCTGTTAGTACTGATAATACTAGTAATAGTATTGTTGACTTTGTTTGTTATCTTCCATGCCCCAGAAGGGGTGAAAGGAATTAAATCTTGAATCTTGTGTATTGTGTGTGTGTGCGTGTGCGTGTGCGTGCGCGCGCGCTAGTGTTGTGTGTGTGTGTGTGTGTGTGTGTGTGTGTGTGTGTGTGTGTGTTGTGTGTGTGTGTATTTCTCTTTCTCTATTTCTGGTCCATTGGTCTAAAATGACCCCCCCCCCCCCCTCTCTCTCTCGCTTCACTAAAAGCCTACTTATGACAGTTTTCAATCCAATCTCAAGATATACTTATTTCAAACATAAAATTTTCCCCTCCTGTTTCATTTCATATGTGTCCCTGCATTGCCCCCAGATAAGAAATTTGCCAATGGCAACTGTCTTCAAACTGTAAGTTGTTTTACCTGTGTTAAATCATGCTGCATGTATTTAGAATTTCTGACACATTCTATATGCTGACAAAACGTTGATCTATTTTAAGGCAATATTATCCCCCTTCAAAGGCTGTCACAAGTTATGTTCCTTTTTATTGTTTGAAGTTACTCAGAAGTCCAGAGAAAAATCTGTATCTAATGTAAAAGAAGCGACATTTTTTTATATAAAATTGTAGACTGAGCTGTTTCCCTGCTTGAAACAGGACATGGTGATAAGAAATGTTTAAGATCAAACTTTTTTTCAATTTCTGAGCAGACATGAAAGAAGAACCTTTAAAGTGTGGAATTGTTAGTGTAATAATATGCTGCAAAACTATGTAGGCAACAACTTAAGCTTTGAATTAGGAATGGCAGATCTCTACAGGGATCGCCCCCTAACTTCTAATCCTCCGAACTCTGGAGGAGATGTGTCGTCTATCTTCCCATGTTTGTGCTTGTTTTTTTTCTTTGTTAGAGAGGAGGGGGGATGGGGAGGAGGGAGATATACTTTAAAATGTCTGGAGTCTTTAATATTGTTTGGGAGGAGATGGGATAGGCAGGGGAAGGGAGGGGGGATAGGTAGTCCGAGGGGATCGGTAGGGGGCAGGGGGGGATAGGAAGAGGGGGGGAGATGGATAGGTATGGGGGAAGGAGAGGGATGGGGAGAGGGAAGAGGGGGGGAGATGGATAGGTATGGGGGAAGGATAGGGAGGGGGGATAGGTATGGGGGGAGGAGAGGAGATAGGCAGGGGGGAGGATGGGGGATAGGTAGAGGGAAGGAGGGGGGATAGGCAGGGGGGGATAGGCGGGGGGATAGGTATGAGGGAATTAGAGGGGTTGGGGGAGAAGGGGGATAGGCAGGGGGGGAAGGAGGGGGATATGGAGGATTTAAAGTATGAACATTGCCCATTTCCGTGAGTCTTGCATAACTTTCTGTTCACTATAACTCCTAAGGGGCACAGATTCATACGCTATTATTGTTCACTGTGATAGTAGGTATCTGTATACAAACTGGCTTGCTGTCACCCTTCATTTCAGAAGTTAATCCTTAGCGGCTGTGCTGTGTGCCTGCGGTAAAGAAAACTAGACAGGCGAGCACATCCCTCAAAGATGTACGCTATACAGCGACCTGAGGAAGAAAGTGTGGCCGAGAGAGACAACCCTGTAAACCAAGCTGTACGGCCCACGAGAGGAGCTGGAAAAGACATGCCATTATTTTTTTCTCAGACGCATCTGGCGGTGCAAAGTGAGCGAGAGAAGAAAAAGGAGAAAGGGTCTGTTAAAGTTCAGTTCCTGGGAGTTTCTGTGGACGAAATAGTAAAGAGAGGTCACGGTAAACAGCACCAGTGACCTTACAGTGAGCATCGTCAGGAATGGTCAGCACCTTGAAGAAGCAGACTTTTTCTCTTAATGTCTTGGCTCCACGCTGACCAGAGATGGTCACTCTGCAGCTGAACGGGGGACGGGATAGCCTAGTGGTCAGAACATTGCGCTCGCAATTTGACGACCCGGGTTCGATTCCCGTTCGAGGGGATTTTCCCCCCTGGAGTTAACAACAGTGCTGACTCCACTCTCCCCAAAAGTCTTTCGGATGAGACTATAAACCGAGGCCCCGTGTGCGAACGCACGCAGAACATCTTGCGCGCACGTTAAATCCTGTTCCGCCTTTCGTAAGAGTAGGCCATTGTGTGCCGGTGGGACAGATACAAGATTTACAAAACTGCATACACACGGGGACTGGATGAAAAAAGCACATGAATGCTTATTCCAATATCCTCGATATAAAAGAATTTTTAAAAAATAACGATCAGACTAGCCCTTGCAACCTCGGCCATGACAAAAGCTGAAAAGCATTCGGGAAAATCAAGAAGATCAAATACACGTGCAGACAGGAGAAGAAAAAGAGAAATTGGGTGGCGCTGCTCTTGTGGCGACGTCGCGATGTGCTCTCCTCCAGAGAGAGAGCAGCCTGAACTTGAAACAGAGAACTCTGCTGTGTGTTAGAGTGGTGTATGATACAATGCAATTCAATGCAACAGAGTGCAATTAAATGCAATACAATACAGTACAATACAATAAAATACAGTACAATACAATATATAAAAACAACTGAAGTTGTTTAGAGCTATCGTCATTTTCATACTGCTGTGTGTGTGTGAGTACGTGCGTGCGTTCGTGCATGCATGCATACTTGCGTGTGTTCGTACGTGTGTGTGTGAAAGCTGGACCTTGCTTCCAGAACTAGAAAAACCCCAAACCTTCAGGTATCGAACCCACACTTTCTGATTTTTCTAGGCAGACGCCAATACCTACACACCCCCTCCCCGCCCCCCACCTATCCACCGATCCTCCATAGCACAGACCGAGTTCTCAGACAAGTTTCTAACAGCAAATTGGAGGTGACACAGAAATCGATACACAGACTGCCGGTCTGGAGAGAAGACAGGGCCAACAGTACTGGAACACCCGACAGGTCTTTTTCTGGGAAAGTATACTTGGAATAA
>CM060345.1:34138272-34143272 GCA_030674155.1 Stramonita haemastoma
TCTGTTTTTTTGTTTTTTTTGTTTTTGTTTTCGTTTCTTTTCTTCTTCTTCTTCAATAATCCAAATTATTTTATTGTGACTTCTGATTTTCTTTTCTGAATGAGTGCACCTTTCTCACCTTATTATATGTAGTGTACTGTCGCATTTCTCTTATCTTATTATATGCAGTGTACTTATATCTGTATGTTGTTTGGTACTGCGTATAGTTTTATTGTTTAATATCTTTTATTTTGATGTTATCCCTGAAAAGGGCGGGGACTGGATGTAAAAAAGCACATGTGTGCTTATCTATTATCCTCGAATAAAAGAATTTGCTTCTCCTCTCTCATCTTCTCTCTCTCTCTCTCTCTCTCTCTCTCTCTCTCTCCCTCTCTCTCTCTCTCTCTCTCTCTCTCTCTCTCTCTCTCTCTCTCCTCCTCCCTCCTCTCTCTCTCTCTCTCTCTCTCTCCTCTCTCTCTCTCTCTCTTCTCCTCTCTCTCTCTCTCTCTCTCTCTCTCTCCTCTCTCTCCTTCTCTCTCTCTCTCCTCTCTCTCTCTCCTCCCAACCTACATCTCTCATCTTCTGTACTCTCGTTTCATTTCTGTTCAAGCTTTTCACTCCCTCCCTCAGCCTTCTTCTAAACCAATACATCTGTCATTTGTACCATATTCTGTCAATTATCAATAAACACTAAACCTCGACATTCCAAGATCCAGATCGTCTGTCATTTCTTAATGCCTCACTGATTCCATACCAGCAGTCTGTCACATCTTCCTTCCATTCCACATGAAGAAACAGCTCCTGGAGAGAGAGAGAGAGAGAGAGAGAGAGAGAGGAGAGAGAGAGAGAGAGAGAGAGAGAGAGAGAGAGAGAGAGAGAGAGAGAGAGGAGAGAATAGGGAGAGACAGAGAGAGATAGAGAGAGACAGAGACAGAGACAGAAAAACACACAAGCACACTCTATTTTTTTATCCACTTTGAAAGCAGCGACATTCCGACTTCGGGGATGGTGTCTGAACGCAACACCGGAGAGAGAGAAGTGAAGAGGTTTTTAACATATGCGCAAATTTTCTGCGGGCTTTCACGGGGACGGGATAGCCTGGTGGTTAGAACATTGCACTTGCACCTTGACGACCCGAGTTCGATTCCCGTTCGAGGGGATTTTTCCCTTGGAGTTAACATCAGTGCTGACTCCACTCTCCCCAAAAGTCCTTCGGATGAGACTATAAACCGCGGCCCCCGTGTGCGAACACACGCAGAACATCTTGCGCACACGTTAACTCCTGTTCCACTTTTCGTAAGAGTAGGCCATTGCGTGCCGGTGGGAACAGATGACAAGATTTACAAAACTACATACACACGGGAACTGGATGTAAAAAACGAGTGCTTATTCGATTATCCTCGATAAAAAAGAATAAATAAATCTCTCTCTCTCTGTGTCTCTCTCTGTGTGTGTGTGTCTCTCTCTGTGTGTCTCTCTCCCTCTGTGTCTCTCTCTCTCTCTCTCTCTCTCTCTCTCTCTCTCTCTCTCTCTTCTCTCTCTCTCTCTCTCTCTCTCTCTCTCCCTCTCCCTCTCTCTCTTTCTTTCTGTTGTTATTTGTTGTTGTTGTCGTTTTCTTTTCTTTTCTTTTCTTTCGAGGGCTGGATGTAAAAAAGCTTGTAATGCTTAATCTATTACCCTCTGAAAAATAAAATTTGTTCAAATTTGTTCTCTCTCTCTGCGTCCCTTCTCTATTTCCTTCCCTCGCTGTGTCTACATGTGTGTCTGTGACTGTCTCTATGTGTGTATGTGTGTGTGTGCGTGCGTGCGTGCGTGTAGGTATGTGTGTGTTTCTGTTTGTCTGTCTTTGCGCCTGTTTTTCAGACTGGTTCTGGGCAAGGCAAAATTCTTTGATCTTCAAAAGACAGAATGAAATCTGCGTGTTGTGCTTTGCCGTGTGTGTCTTTGTGCTTCTGCCTCCGTCTCTGGTTCATCCTATCTTTGTCTCTTTGTCCCTGTCTGTCTGTCTCTGTCTCTATCTCTAACTCTGTCTCTCTGCCTCTCTGTCTGTCTCTGTCTCTTTCTCTCCTCTCTTTATCCCCCCTCTCTCTCTTTTCTCCCTCCCCTCTCTCTCCCTCCCACTCTCTCTCCCCCTTCCCTCCTTCCTTCCCCTTTATCCTTCTCTCTCTCCCTCCTTTTCTACCCCCTCTCTCTTTGCTCCTTCTCTCTTTCAGACAGAGATCGAACCGTGAACTTTTCTCGCTTTTTAGACAAGTGTATTGCCTCTATTGCATACAGAGATCACATCACTATGAAGAAGTGGAAAACCAGAATGCCATCGGTCCATATGAAGAGCTCCTAACTACAGTGAAAAAACGCAAGCTTAAGTGGTACGGGCACGTTACACGATCATCTGGTCTGGCCAAGACAGTCTGACAGGGAACAGTAAGGGGAGGGAGACGAAGAGGCAGACAGAGGAAACGATGGGAAGACAACATCAGAGAGTGGACAGGCCTTGGGTGGAACGATCTGCTACGGAGGGCGGAGGACTGTGGGGAGTGGAGGAAGCTGGCTGCAAAATCTTCAGTAGCGCCCCCACGTTCCGCGGGACTACGGGGCAGGTGAAGGGAGGACTGCCTCCAGACCACTGCTCTGGATGCTTCTTCATACCAGACCCACCCTGCACTCTGCTGCAGCCAATGTCAACAAGAACTGTAAATTCACCTAGTACCTATACACCTATATTTACCTAGCGCATGCATGATGCTCAATGATAATAAGGATGACGTAATGATGTTGCCATGGAAGCGCATGTGTTTTGAGACTACTTGCACGTTTGTACTCTACGCTTACTATCATAATATATCCCAGCGTCAACCCGGCCCGAGAGCTGCAAACACCTGCAGTGTTGGTCATGTAGTTTGAGTAACACTTTCAAAAGAAAGGTCTAGTGGATAGGGGAAAAGTTTCGGGCACAAACGGGGATAGAACCATCACGAGCTTCGTATCGGGATGTTTCGGTTTCTAGGCAGGAACGCTACCTCAAAGACCACGGACCCACTCTATCATCCGATATTGCACAAAGAAGGAGTCCGGGTTTGCTGTGGTGAAGTTTGTCTATAAATTGGAGATGGTGTTTATGGAGAGGTAGTCATGTGTGTGCCTGAGGACTTTGAGAATACAAGGGTGGGTGGGTATGAAGACAGATTGTCAGAATTATGCGTCACTGAAGGTTTGGTTGTGGTGGTGTGTGTGTGTGTGCACAGAAAGCTTGTGAAGCGTACAGATGAAATGGACCGAAAAGTTGGACATGTAGGTAAAAAAAAAGTTCATGAGATGTAATGATGAGAGAGAGATAGAGATAGAGAGATCAAATCAAATCAAATCAAAATTTTATTTGCAGATGGTACATTGAGTAAGCAATAAATTTGATTTTTTTCATCAAGCCATCTATCTAGCAAACAAAATATAAGAGAGAGAGAGAGAGAGAGGAGAGAGAGAGAGAGAGAGAGAGAGAGAGAGAGAGAGAGAGAGAGAGAGAGAGAGAGAGAGAGTGTATTTGTCCTGTTGTCCGTCCTCACTCCCTTTTTCCTTCCATCCCTTCTCTCTCTCTCTCTCTCTCTCTCTCTCTCTCTCTCTCTCTCTCTCTCTCTCTCTCTCTCTCTCTCTCTCTCTCTCTCTCTCTCTCTCTCCCCCCCCCTCTCCTCTCCCCCCTCTCTCCCGTCTCCGCCTCTCTCTCCCCCATCCCCCCTCTCTCTCTGTGTGGGCATAACACTAAACATATCTTCAAACCACTCCACGTAATGACAGCACCAAATCACACCAGCCACATGCTTCAGTCGTAAACCTGCCAAGAACCCCAGGATGATAAATCCTGTTCCATTTTCCCTCCGCTTCCTGCTGGTATAGCATCACCGGGAGACGCCACTTCATCCGAAAATTGTTGTTTAACAAGAGTTCACAAGGTCTTCAGAAGGCGGCTGGTTTTCAACACCGAAATTGGAAGGCGATATTCCACCCGCCGATATCCAGGATGACTGTGATAAAGCTGTTTTTTCTGCAGGGAGCCTGTCGGTTCAGGAGAATAAGGGGATAGATAGGAGAAAGGCAGAGGGACGGTATTGAAGACTGAATGCACACACTGTTTAAAGAGGCCCAGGTGTTGGCACACAACTGGTATTAGTGAAGGAATTTAGTCAACTGCTCTTCAGTGGGGTGCCCCAAGAACTCCCAACTGTGTTGAGTTAGAAACGGGAGATGGATCCGGAAGAAATTGAATTTGATTCTTTATCTTATCAGCATTCTATTCTTTCGAGGATAATGGAATAAGCACTCATGTGCTTTTTTATTATCACATCCAGTCCCTGTGTGTATGCAGTATGTCAGTTTTGTCATTCATTCCCACCGGCACAGACTGGCCTACATTTTTGGAAAAGCGGAATAGGTTTTAACGTGTGCGCAAGATGCTCTGCGTGCGTTTGCACACGGGCCTCGGTTATAGTCCTATCCGAAGGACTTTTGGGGGAATGGAGTCGGCACTGATGTTAACTCCAGGAGAAAATATCACCATGAGCGGGGATTCGAACCCGGGTCAGCAGATTACAGCACAATACGTTAACGCTCTAACCAACTAGCCTATCCCGTCCTCTTACTTAATATGATTCCTGGAACTTAAATTCTACCCCCCAAAAATAGTAAAGTAATACTTTTGTGCGATTGACTTTAGTTTCTCAAGAAGTGATGCGTTAGAACATGAAGTGTATATGGCGCAGACTGACTTGTAGATCGTGACAAGACTTCTGAAAGCTTACTGAGGGTCCTGGTACTTCTGTTTTTAGAGCTGTAAAATGCAAAGTTTTATTTTAATGTAAAGTGCGAGAGATCTTCTTGTTGAAAGTGTGAAGTGCAAATGTTTTTTTTCGGGTGCGTACAGTGCATGAGAGTTGGGTTTGTTTTTTTCGAGTGTGCACAGTGTATAAGAGTTGAGTCTGTTTTTTTCGGGTGCGTACAGTGCATTAGTGTTGAGTTTGTTTTTCTTTTTT
>CM060345.1:34148272-34155772 GCA_030674155.1 Stramonita haemastoma
CCTAGCAAATCATGGTCTTCAAGAACAAGCAGGCATAATGATGGACAGAAGGAGAGGATAGGGCGGCACGGAAGAGGGGATAATTTATTATCTAGGATATCATCTAGGATATTATCTACGATAATTAACACTGTCTGTGCTTGTGCCAGGACAAGAGTAATGTAGATCTTTAACAAGTAGCGGGACAGTCAGAAAGAGATACTTTTCCGTGGTATACACAGGCATTAGTGTGTGTGTTGGTATGTGTGTGTTTGTAGTATGTTGTGTGTCTGTGTGTCAATTTGTGTGTTTGTGTGTGTTGTGGGTGTGTGTGTGTTGTTGTGTTGAGTTCTTGTCACCTAGGTGTTGTTATTGTCCATGTAGTGTTTTGTCTGTTTTTGTTTTGTTTTGTTTGTGTTTAGTAGTGTGTTTGTTTTATCTTTTTTTCCTTTTATCCCTGAAGTCTGTATTCCTTTATTTTTTTCTTTCTTCATCTTGCCTGTTTTCTCTTAAGTCTGTATCCCTGTAATTTTTCTCTTTGAGTTCCCTTCTTCTTTTCGTTTGTTCTTCTTTTCTTTCTTTCTTTCCTTATCTTCTTTATCATTTTTTTTTCTTGTTTATTTTATTTTTATTCCTTCTTTTTTTCTTTTGTTTTTTCATTTTTCAGTCTTTCTCTCTTTGTTTATTATTTATTTCATTCATTTTTCCCTTAACAATCGCAGACAGTCAACATAAACACCTATTCAAAACAGATAATCTAAATCTTTAGCAACAAGGATACAATGTCTCATTAATCACAGACTGGTCAAGCCAAAAACAGACAGACAATCTGACTCTGTAGTGGCTAGTGAACAGTCTATCACAACTTGCTGTGTCCAAAACAAATAATGTAGGAAACTAAGGTAAGGTAAAGGTGTTCCATAACCTGTGTGGTCGTAGAGGAGCCAGACGTCAGAGACCTCAGCTTCTCTAGGGGCCAGCATGTTGAGGGCGGCGCCCATATCCTCTCCCTGCTGCTTTACCTTCCCTGACCCTAAAGAGGGCAGGTACCCATTTACAGCTGGGTGAACTAGGGACTGTAATGAAGCAAAGGCGCGCAAGCGGTCACCCATCCAATTGGAAACCGCGCTCGACGCTGCTTAACATTGGCAGGGGAAAGCGAGCGCTCTGACCACTGAGCTATCTCGTCCCCTTGTAGGAAACAGATAAACAGATAATGATTATTCTTATCAAGTAGCCCCTCCAATGTCTGGTCAATTGTAGCTTTCTGATCAGTGGAGGGCGAGCTTGGCGCGAAAAAACGTCATTTCCTCTTTGCGTGTCTAGGCAACGAGTTGGGGTCAAAGGTTGAATGAGTGTGATGATTAGACTGGAAATGGGGGACGGGATAGCCTGGTGGTTAGACCATTGTGCTACTGATCTAAGAACCAGGGATTGATCCCCGGTTTAAGAGATATCAATAAGACACATGTTCAAAGGGGTTTTCCGCTGAAGATGACATCAAAGCTGATTCCACTCTCCCAGAAGCCTTTCAGATGAAGCTATTAACTGAAGTCTTGAATGCAAACACACGTAAAAAGTTTTGTGCACATGTTAAATTCTGTCTGCTTTCTAGAGAGAAGGACCATTTTATTATGGTAGAACGTATGATGAAATATTACTAAAAAAAAAATTACAAATGCAGCTCACATCTGTCATGTTAGACACAACACCCGAAGGCGGAATGAGGCTACCTTAATGATGGTAAAAAGGACACATACCAAAAATTCACTAGTGGCGAAGTTGGGCTTCTTGCCAAGGAACGATATATGATAATACATATAATATATATATATTGATATTAAAATATATATATATATATATATATATATATATATATATATATATATATATTAATATATATATATATTATATAATTAATTTATATATATAATATATATATATATCTATTCCTTGATATATATATATATATATATATATTATATATATATATAAAGAGATGAAGCCGAACAGTCGTGTTTTTATCATTATTTTACTATTTTACCCCAACTGTGTGCTTGGAGGGAGCGGTGCCCAGCAGAATTGTGGGTTTTTATCAAGTCAACTTATATATATAGATAATGTATATAGATATATAGATATATGTATATATAGATATTCATGTATATATACATATTATATATATACCTAATATATATTATATATATATATATATATATATAATTGCAGCTTTCTGATTGGTGGAGGGCGGGGTTGACGGGTAAAAACGTCATTTCCTCTGTGCGTGTCTAGGTAACCAGTGGGAATCAAAGGCCGAATAAGTGCGATATTAGACTGTAAAGAAGGGCTCGGATCTTAGGGTCTGTGTGTTTGTGTGTTGGTGTTGTGATGATGTGGTTTGTGGGGTTGAGTTCTGTGTTCTGAGTTCTGTGAGGGGAGTCGTTTTGATGTTTGTATTTGGATAGTGATTCGGCTTTTCTTTATTATGTCGCTCTGTCTCTGTCTGTCTGTCTTTCTTTCTTTCTCTCTGTCTCTGCCTCTCTGTCTCTTCTCTCTCTGTGTCTGTCTCTGTCTCTCTGTCAGTTTCTGTCTCTCTCTTGTGTTTTCAGTTCTCTGTTTGTCAATTTGTTTTCTTTAAGTATTTCATTTTCTCCGTTTTTCCCTTTCTTTTGCTTTTTTCAAACTTTGTATTCCTGTAATTTTTTCTGTCTTTATTCACTTTCTCTTTCCTTTTCGTTCCTCTTTTTGTTTTTCTTCCATTTCTTCCTGTCTTTCCCTCCTTCTTTTTGCAGATGTCTTCCTTGGTCTGCTCTGATTTTTGCCATCCAATTTGTCGCCACATTCTGACTTCGGCACAGTGAGTATTTTCAAAGATTTGCTTGAAAAAAGGCCTGGTATATGGATTGAAAAGGTAGAAAATAAGCAAGAGAAATATAGAAAGGTAAGAAAAAATAGACAGAAACAAAGAAGTGATAGAAAAGAGGATATTTTCTAGCACAGTGTTTCCAGAAGGTGTAGGGTGTGCTGTTTATATTGACAGAGCCCCCCGGGTGTGGGCACCCCCACAGGGTAAAGTGTATGATGTAAATGCCAGCCTTATCTATCTTAACAACAGCTCTCGACAGTTTTCCTGGTTTTTGGTCATAGTTATTTCTTTGTTCGTCTCTTTTGCCTGTCTCGGTTTATTCTTTCCTTTTCACCATTCGTTCGTTTTAGGTGGGGTTTTTTGGGGGGAGAGATGGGGTTTTTTTTTTTTTTTTTTTTTTTTACTTTGTATCTTTTCCAGTTTTCACCGTTCTTTTCTTTCTATTAAGTACAGAGGGGTTTGTTTTTCTGTTTTTTCTTTTACCTCCATAGTCTCTGACGTAATGCCAGCACTACCGTTTTTGTCCCCGCCTCCCCCTCCCCCCTCTCGTGCTGTTAGGTAGTATTGTTGTGTTCGGTGGGATAGGCACGCGATGTCTTCATTACTTTGTCGATAATTACAAAAAAAGTCTGGTCGTTTTCGTGTTTTCTCTGTTCCTTTGTAGTGTTTTGTATATGGCTTTGTTTGTTTTTTGTACAAGATGTGTTCATCGTCATTTTTTGGTCTGTTTTTTTGGGGGTAGAGGTATGATTGGGATGAATGCAGTCTTCTTCTCTCTCTGTGCAGGTGTTTGCTTTAAGCCTTAGCTAAGCGCTTTGTCAGGTGTCGGTGTAAACAAATTGCTCAGGTTCATGTTGAGGTGTTGTGTTGTTTTGTGTTTTGAAAAGGTTAGATAGGGATTGTCTTCGCATGATATATATATATATATCTATATTATATTATTGTTTTCTATATTTCTTAATCATCTCTCTCTATATAATATATATATTATATATGATAATATATAGAGAGAGAGAGAGACAGAGACAGAGAGACAGAGAGGAGAATATCGGAGAGAGACTCGGAAACCGAGGCCCCGGTGTGTGAATGCACGCAGAACATCTTGCGCACACGTTAAAACCCCGTTCCACCTTTCGGAAGAGTAGGCCATCGTGTGCCGGTAGGAGCGGATGACAAAATTATAACAAACCAGCATGCACACAGGTGTCGTGTTTAGACACCATCCCTGAGAAAAATCGGGGAGTTGGAGTCCCAGAGCGGCTCGGGGCTGTAGGTATATGGCAACGTTCTGGTGGCTCCTGCGACGGTGCTGGACCATTCGTATCGGTCAATGCCCTTCCAATGGATCATTCCAGTGCCGTGGAGAGGGGGGGTCTGCTGCATGGGTAAAGCTTGCCCTCCATACATACTTGCCCAGGCTTTGCGCTCTAAAGACTAGAGCGCAACTCCATAGTCTTCCGAGACTGATGAGTGCCTACTTATATATATATATATTATATATATATATATATATATATATATATATATATATATATATATATATATTACATGTGTGTGCGTGCATGTGTGCGTCTGTGTCTGTGTATACGCGTGCGCACATGGGTGCGTCAGGTGTCTTATATTCATAATTATGGTTTACGTAATCATATTTCCAATGGTCTATTTTTGGATTTATTATTGTGAAGCGATGGGAGGACAACATCAGCAAATGGACAGGCCTAGAACTCAATAAAACCCAAGAAAGGCAGAACAGAGAGAGGAATGGAGGGAACTGGTTGTCAAGTCTTCAGGGGTGCCCCCAGGTCGCCAGACTAAGGGATAGATAGATAGATAGATAGATAGATAGATAGATGATAATATAGATGATGATAGATAGAAAAGATAGTAGATAGAATGTAGAGAAGAGAGAGAGAGAGAGAGAGAGAGAGAGAGGAGAGAGAGAGAGAGAGAGAGAGAGAGAGAGAGGAGAGAGATTGTGAAGCGTCTAGGGCTTGAAGAGGATTAAGCGCTATATAGCGTTACATTACTACTGCAGTAGTAGTAGCGCAGCAGTATTAGTAGAAGTAGTAGTAGTAATCGTAGTCATAGTAGTAGTAGTATGTAGTAGTAGTAGTAGTAGTAAGTAGTAGTATGTAGTAGTAGTAGTAGTAGTAGTAGTAGTGGTGGTGGTGGTGGTGGTCGTGGTGGTCGATGAGTCGTAGTAGCAGTAGTAGTAGCGGAAGGAAGGTGGCAGGATAGTTAAGACGTTCGCCTGCCAACAAGTAAACCGTGAGGTTCTGGGTTCGTACCCAGCCTCGCCCTTTCTTCCCAGTTTGACGAAAAAATCGAACTGAATGTCAAAGTCATTCGGATGGGATATAAACGGAGGCCCCGTGTGCGAACGCACGCAGAACATTTTGCGCACACATTCAAAATCCCATTCCGCCTTTTGGAAGAGCAGGCCATCGTGTGCCGGTAGGAGCGGATGACAAAATTATATTTTAAAAAGCCAGCATGCACACAGATGTCGTGTTTAGATACCATCCCTGAGGAAAAATCGGGGAGTTAGAGTCCCAGGGCGGCTCGGGGCTGTATACGGCAACGTTCTGGTGGCTCCTGCGACGGTACTGGAATCGTTCGTATCGGTCATTGCCTTTCCAATGTATCATTCCAGTGGCGTGGAGAGGGGGGGGGGGGGGGGTCTGCTGCATGGGTAACAGCTTGCCCTCCATACTTACCCAGGCTTTGCGCTCTGAAGACTTTCTCCCCAGTCTCCCCCAGCCTACTACTACTACTAGTAGAGATGGGTGAGTGGTGGTGGTAGTGGTGGTGGTAGTGGTGGTGGTAGTGGTGGTGGTAGTGGTGGTGGTAGTGGTGGTAGTGGTAGTGGGGTGGTAGTGGTGGTGGAGTGGTGGGGTATGTGGTGGTGGTGGTGGTAGTGGTGTGGTAGTGGTGTGGTAGGTGGTGGTAAGGTGGTGGTAGGGTGTAGTGTGGTGGTGTGGTGGATGGTAGTGGTAGTGGTGGTGGTAAGTGGTGGTAGTGGTGGTAGTGTGGTATGGTGGTGTAGGTGTGGTAGTGGAGTGTAGTGGTGGTGGATGTGGTGGTATGGTGGTGGTATGGGTGGTATGGTAGTATGGTGGTGTATGTTGTATGGGTAGTCATACAGAGCACGCAAGGGCAGTAAAGTGGAAGTGATAAAAATACCAAAAAATAACAAGAAAACGATAGCAATTGTAATGATGATAGTAATAGCACGGTAACACGATAACGATAATATAATAATAATAATAATAATAATAATAATAATAATAATATAATAATGATTAATGACGGCGATGATATGATATGATAATAATAATAATAATAATAATAATAATAATAATAATAATAATAATAATATGATAATAATGGTGATGAATGATGATGATGATGGTGATGGTGATGATGATGACGATGACGACGACGACGACGACGATGATGATTGATGATGATGATGATAATGATGATAGCAATAACACAGAAAACAACTAACAGTAATAACGTTGATGACGACGATGGTAATTTTGGACGTCACCTTTCCCCCTCATACACTCTGAAGCAAGCTGTGATGCTATTAAAAAGTATTTTGGTCTCTTTCTCCCCCAGTCTGTCGTCATATTTATGTTGTTGTTGTTTTTATATTGACAATTAAGTAATGACCTTCCACTCACCAGGATAGGTAAATGATGTTCCACGCTTGTGCTGTGCTGTACTGTGCTGTGCTGCGTGCTGTACTGTGCTGTGCTGTGCTGTGCTGTGCTGTGCTGTGCTGCTTGCTGTGTGCTGTGCTGTACTGTGCTGTACTGTGCTGTACTGTCTGTACTGTACTGTCTGCTGTGTACAGCTGTTTTCTGTTGTGCTGTGCTGTGCTGTGCTGTGCTGTGCTGTGCTGTGCTGTGCTGTGCTTGGCATTGTACAGCTGTTTTCTGTTGTGCTGTGCTGCACTGTGCTGTGCTATTATGTGTGTCTGTTAAGCTTATTATGTATACTGCGTAATACAATCATCATTATCACATTATCATCAGTTTTATACTCTTTCATTAGCATTATCATCATTGTTAGCAGCAGCAGCAGAACCATCAGGATCAGCAAATGCAGCATCGGCATCGTCGCCAAGACCATCACCAATATCATCATTATGTAATCATCGTCTCGTTATCATCGCAATGTTTGGTTTTTTTTTTTTTAAATCTTTTATTTTGAGGGTAAAGGAATAAGCACTCATGTGCTTTTTTACATCTAGTCCCCATTGTATGCAGTTTTGTCAATCTTGTCATCTGTTCCCACCGCGGCACACAATTACCTACTCTTACGAAAAGCGGAACAGGATCTAACGTTTGCACAAGATGATCTGCGTGCGTTCGCACACAGGACCTCGGTTTATAGTCTCGTCCAAAGGACTTTTGGGGAGAGTGGAGTCAGTACTGATGTTAACTCCAGGAGAAAAATCCCCTCGAATGGGAATCGAACCCGGGACATTGCGAGCGCAATGTTCTGACCACTAGGCTACCCCGTCCCTGTGTCGTATCTTTATTGTACTGCATTATGATTTATTGCACTTATTGTTTTGTACTGTGTTTTATTATATCGCACTGTATTATATTATACTGTATTATATTGTACTGTATTATATTACA
>CM060345.1:34168272-34170772 GCA_030674155.1 Stramonita haemastoma
CTCAACACGTGGGCTCGATGGACTAGATGGGAAAATTCTTAAACTATCCGCATCAATTATAGCAGAAACACTTACATATGTCTACAATCCTTGCATAAGCAAAAGCACCTTCCCTAAACTCTTAAAACAGGCAAAAATTATTCCTTTACACAAATCTGGCAATACCTCAGAACCATCAAACTACAGACCAATAGCAATATTATCCACTCTTTCAAAACCATTAGAACAGCACATTTACAAATGTTTACTTGCCCACTTAAACAAACATAATCTATTACACCCAAATCAATCTGGTTTCAGAGCAAACCATTCATGCCACACCACTCTTGTTAAACTGACAGATAAATTGCTGCTTAATATGAATAAAAAAGAATTCACAGGTATACTCTTTATTGATTTTGCAAAGGCTTTCGATGTTATTGACCACAAGCTACTACTACGGAAGCTTGCAGTCTACAAACTATCTCCTAGTATCCTCGAACTGATTTCATCTTTCCTATCTGAGAGACAGCAAAAAGTATATCTAAACAACACTTCTTCAAGTTTTCTTCTAAATAACTTTGGTGTACCGCAAGGATCAGTGCTTGGTCCCTTGTTGTTTCTTTTATATATAAATGACCTGCCATTAACTATTAAAGTACAAAATGAACTATTTGCAGATGATACAACTCTTTATACTAGCCACAAAAACCCTCTCCAAGTATGCCAAAGTTTACAAGAGAACATAAATATTATTGTCGAATGGACACAAATTAACCATTTGGCCCTTCATCCAGGTAAAACGAAATTCATGCTCTTATCAACAAGACAAAAACGTCAAAATCTTAACATAAACCTACCTCCTATTTATATCAACAATGTCAGAATTGAAGAAGTTTCTAATCACAAAATTTTGGGAGTAACGATTGATAATAATTTGTCTTGGTCTGTACATATACGTAACTTAACAAAGAAAATTGCCTCCAAAACATATCAGTTAAATAAGATTAAACACTGTCTTAATCTGAATGCAAGAAAAATATTTTTTCATTCATTTATTCAGTCTAGTGTGGATTATGCATCTACACTATGGGACCTAGCCAGTAATAACCTATTCAAACCATTAATCAGTATTCATAAACGAGCTGTCAAAATAGTAATAGATAAGTCATCTTCACTGACATTTTCAGATTACAAAAATGTAAATATTCTGCCTCTCAAAACAAGATTGTTGTTAAATAAAGGTGTACTAATGCATAAAATCCTTCATGGTAATGCCCCATCTTCCTTAAGCAGCATGTTCAGTATAAACGACTCTCGACATTCACATAAAATCAACCTCCCTTTACCAACCATTACTCTGTTTAAATCAAGTCTAATATATTCTGGGAGCTGGTTTTGGAATAGACTCCCAACCTTTCTAAAATATGAATCAAAGTTTTCAAGATTTAAGTTTTTGTTGTATGATTTTCTGATGACTCATGAAAATGTCACTCTGCTTTCACCACAAATGTTTTGATACCACTAGAAATCTCAATTACATGAATTTTTTCCTCGGATAGTACAGTTAGTTTCTGTTGTTATGCATTTCTGTTATTTTATTATTAATATTATTATTATTATTATTATTATTATTATTATTATTATTATTATTATTATTATTATTATTTATTTTTTGTTTGTTTGGGTTTTTTTTGGTGTGTTTTTCATTGTTCATATATACATTTAATCTGTCTCTGTCTCTATGTCTCTGTCTGTCTGTCTGTCTGTCTGTCTGTCTGTCTCTGTAATGTTTTTCTATTTCTTGCTTGCCTTTGGGTGTGTGTGTGTGTGTGTGTGTGTGTGTGTGTGTGTGTGTGTGTGTGTGTGTGTGTGTGTGTGTGTGTGTAGGGGGATCGGGAGAGAGAATGAGTACTACTTTCTTTGGATTTTTGTGACTATGCATGTTTTTCCCATGATTTTTTTCCCTCTTGTTATTAAGCTTTTTTTTTTTTTTTTTTTTATGCTCGTTTTTCTATTTCTATTTCTTATTCGTTTGTTTTTTGTTGTTTTTTTTTCCCCGAGGGCTGGATGTTAAAAAAGCATGTAGTGCTTAATCTATTACCCTCTGAAAAATAAAATTTGTTCAAAAAAATTTGTTGTTCTCATGTAGAATTCTTCAACTTTCTACATGTAGAAATTCTCTAACCCTCAGACAAATCTGTTTTTAAGCTTCCTTTATAGTGAGGATTGGAGTCATTATTACACACCACGTCTTTAACGAGTAAAGTTTGGTTGAGCGCTGTATACACAGAGAGACTTTTTTCACCGGGGGATGATATGGGAGGGGGGGGGGGCTAAGAGCATTTATTAGGGTCTTCTTGCATCTAGCTTTCAGTGAAATATTATTACAGGAAAATCAATTCTTCAGTCAATCAAAATCTTTCATGACCAAGTCCTATGAAAATATCCCCCGTGAGGATGCTGAAGGTCTATCAGTATAAACAGCATCCCCGCTTTCTGGAAACTCTGTGCTAGGAAT
>CM060345.1:34173272-34178272 GCA_030674155.1 Stramonita haemastoma
AGAGAGAGAGAGAGAGAGAGAGAGAGAGAGAGAGAGAGAGAGAGAGAGAGACAGACAGACAGACAGACAGACAGACAGACAGACAGACAGAGAGACAGAGACAGACAGACAGACAGACAGACAGACAGACAGATAGAGACTGAGACAGAAAGACAGGCACAGAGAGAGAGAGTGAGAGAGAGAGACAGACAGACACAGACAGACGTGAAAAGACGTTAAATACAAGATCGAACACAGACAGACAGACAGACAGACAGACAGACAGACAGACAGACAGACAGATAGATAAAAATATAGATAGATAGATAGATAGATAGATAGATAGATAGATAGATAGATAGATAGATAGATAGATAGATAGATAGATAGATAGATGGATAGACAGATAGACAGACAGACAGACAGAAAGAAAGACAAGCATGCAGGCAGAGACACAGGTTTTTCTTCATAATCATTCACAGCTTGCTTGCAGAATTTCTTAATGTAATATCAAGTGGATCATTGATCTAGAGGTAATGCATCTGCCCACAAAGTGAGGAGTCTATGCTTGATTTCAATTTGTGCCCGAAACTCCCCATCTTCCCCATCCACTAGGCCGTGTGCGGCTGTCTCTCTGATGAAACAACAAACCGAGATCCTATGTGCAACATGTACTCAGTACACGCAAAAGAACCCACGGCAAGAAGAGTTTTCCCTGGCAACCTCCTGTTGAAAAAGCTACTCTGGTAGGGAAACAAAATACACATGCAGACAAGAAAATAAAACGAAAAAATGGGTGGCGCTGCTCTTGTGGCCACGTGGTCTTACTCAGGAGAGCAGTCCAGATTTCACGCAGAGAAATTTTCCGTGATGTAAAGTGGTAGACAACTACAAATACAAGAGCATACTTTTCAAAAGACTATTTAGCAAAATGCTCATGAGCTGAAAGAAAAACGTCAAGCCAGATACCATCAATAAAAGCCATACAGCCACTTTGAAGGAGAGACTTTTCACACCCAACAAAAAAATCTTGTGATACAGAAAAGGAAAAAAAAAAGAGAGAGAACTAAGTAGCGAACCCTGGGGAACACCGCTTGTAGTCTGAATAATACACATAGCAGAGTGGACAGGAACAGAGCCAAAGAGTGTCTGGCGGCAAAAGCTTTATCCGTCAGTCTTACAGACAGCTTGACAGCGCTGCTTTTAGCAACTCCCCGCTGGCTACACTGTCAGGCTGTAGTTGATTGGACAAGGGCATTTGACTTTCATCTTTTTAAGTCGTAGGTTCGAATCTTGAGGACGGCAGCGTCTGGTGATTTAAGGGTGGACATTTTTTACTGTACGCTGAACGTTATTAAGTCTGGAGATGTATTTTTCTTGTTCCTTAGCTAGAGCTCCGAGGTTCACCAATGTTGAGAATTTGCTTATGCGACTGTTTTTGCCCACCATGAAGGTAGCTGCATTCCGACTTTAGAGATGCATGCTGAGTATGTTCATGGCTCTTTAAGTCACATAACACTGACATGAATGACGGGATTTGTGACGTACATGTTTAATCTTCTTTATATGAAGGGAGTTCAGGCACTGGCGGGTCTGCACTTGAAATTTACCTGGGAGATCGTAAAAATTCCTACCTTTAATTCACCAGACGCCACCGAGATTCGAACCCACGATGTCAAAGACCCATGGGGTTGAAGTCGAACGGTCTTAACCACTCGGCTATAGTGTATGTCCGTCTGATAGGAGGGTAGGAATATTAACGATTTCCCGGGTCAATGTGAAGGGGAGGACTGCAGTATCATTCATGTCCATACGAAAACAGAAGACCAACCATGCATGTTAAATACTCCGTAATTCAACTCAGAGCTTTGCGGGATATGGAAAGAGGGATATACCCAGCATGCACCGTGTACCTGGCGAGGGATGAACTCCGTCAGGGTTACCTTGTTTATGAGGCAGGGGCTGACAGGTTCAGTGTGAGTTCTCCAACAACTGTTTGTGGAGTAATGGGAACAACCAAAAGAGTTCAGGGGGATAGTGTCCTCCCTGGAGTTAACGTCAGTGCTGTCTCCACTCACCCCTATCCCCACCCCAAAAAAGGATGAGACTATCAACCGAGGCCCTGTATGCGAACGCACGCAGAACATCTTGCGCACACGTTAAATCCTCTTCCGCTTTTCGGAAGACTAGGCCATTGTGTGCCGGTGGGAACGGATGACAACATTTACAAAACCGCACACACACAGGGACTAGACGTAAAAAAAAAAGCACATGAGTGCTTATTCCATTAACGTCAAAAGTAAAAGAATAAAATAAATAAAACAAATAAATATTAAAATAATGAGAAAAAAAAAACCGCTAAAATGAAAAGTCGTAAAGCCAGTCATGCATTCATGTGTCCTCTGGAGTGCTCATGTTTTATACATGGTAAGCTGGTGTGTCATGTGGTAGATCACTGTCAGTCACGACACATTTCTCGCTGTGAAATTGGGGACTGTTCGCTCTCCCTAGGAGAGAGTGTCGCCACATTAAAGCGCCACACTTGGTTTTTAATCTATGTAGTTATATTAGTTTCTCTTGAAGATTGATTTTTTTCTACAGGGAAAACTCGCTCTTTTCTTAAAATTCTTTTTCATGCATTAAAAATATTATTTACGTGGGACTTGGGTTTATTGGAAAGACTAACACCCTGGCCACGATTTATGCTTTAGAGGATGAAAAAAATTCAATACAGTACAATGCAACGCAATATAATGAAATGAAAGCATGATACAATACAATACAATACCCTGCAATACAATGCAATTTTCCCCGTGGGGATGCCAGGGGCTCTATCAGTATAAACAGCATCCCCCCCCCCCCCCCACCTTCTGGAAATTCTTTGCAAGAAATTCCCTCTTTTCTATCCCTCTCTTTGTTTCTGTGTTAATTCTTTTTTCCTCCTCTTACCTCTTTCTTGTCTATTTTTCACCCTCTTGGTCCATCCTCCTACCTTATTTTCTATCCAGAAAGATTTGAAATATAAGTCTTCTCCCACATCGAAGTCGGATGTGCTGGGCCTGACTTGTCAGGCGCTTAACGGCAGCTGCAACGCATTTTCGCTCATAGGACAAACAACGAGTTGCTGTATGAGCATTCGACGACGACGAAGAAGAAGATAGGCTAACACACAGGGATGCGAGGGGAGGGGAGGGGGTTAGTCAAAGCAGGAATAGAGAGATAGAGGGAGTGGTGATGTTTTCCAACAGACGTGAGAAGCAGCGACAATGCTGAAGGCAAAGTTGATGATTGTCCTAACTGCCCACTCCTGTCTGTTATTTCTGTACTGGATATGATGAAAACCTTTCTAAAATGGGAAAAACATTTAAATTTGTCAGCCGTAAACTACAGGGTAGTGTGTGTGTGTGTGTGTGTGTGTGTGTGTGTGTGTGTGTGTGTGTGTGTGTGTGTGTGTGTGTGTGTGTGTGTGTGGTGTGTGAGAGAGAGAGAGGGGGGAGGTGAGTATGTATGTGTTTGTGTTTTTGTTTGTGTAGGTTTGTTATTGTATGTTTAAAGTCTGATGAAATGATTATGTTGGGGGGATGAGTGTGTGTGTGTGTGTGTGTGTGTGTGTGTGTGTGTGTGTGTGTGTGTGTGTGTGTGTGTTGTGTGTGTGTGTGTATGCGCGTGTCTGCGCGTGTGTGTGCTTGTGCGCGTGTGTGTATGTGAGAGAGAGACAGACAGATACACACACACCACAACATACACACACACACACACACACGCACACACACACACACACACACACACACACACACACACACACACACACACACACAACCCCCCTACCCCCTCCCCCTCACATACACACAAACTCCTATAGACAATCACACACAGAGAGAAAATAACAAAACAACCCAGTTCCATTCTTTGATAAAAAACAAACAAAAAACTTGTGTGTGTTAGTTAGTTAGCGAGTTAGTTCTTCAATACAAAGTGGCTGGTAGCCCGAAGACCTGGCCACTTGAACTTTGAGAGAAGGTGCCGTACAGATCTCCTCTCTCTCTCCAGCAACTGAAAAAAGATATGTGCTTGCGTGCAGGCCGCACTGACAGAAATATGAGAGGTATATTTTTTTTAGTAGAGTGAGAGAGTTTTTCAGCTCTGAGTGAGGGAGTTTTTCAGTACAGATTGAGGGAGTTTTTCAGGACTGAGTGAGTGAGTTTTTCAGTACTGATTGAGGGAGTTTTTCAGGACTGAGTGAGGGAGGTTTTTTTCAGTACTGGGTGAGGGAGTTTTTTTCAGTAGTGATTGAGGTTTTCAGTAGTGATTGAAGGAGTTTTTCGGTACTGATTGAGGGAGTTTTTCAGTACTGATGAAGGAGTTTTTCAGTACTGATTGAGGGAGTTTTTCAGTACTGAATGAGGTAGTTATTCAGGACTGAGTGAGTGAGTTTTTTCAGGACTGAGTGAGTGAGTTTTTCAGTACTGAGTGAGGGAGTTTTTTTTCAGTACTGAGTGAGGGAGTGTTTTAATACTGAGTGAGGGAGTTTTTTTTAGTACTGAGGGAGGTTTTTTTTTTAGTACTGATTGAGTTTTTCAGTACTGAGGGAGTTTTTCAGCACTGAGGGAGGGAGTTTTTCAGTACTAAGTGAGGGAATTTTTCAGTACTGATTGAGGGAGTTTTTCAGTACTGATTGAGGGAGTTTTTCAGTACTGAGTGAGGGAGTTTTTCAGTACTGAGAGGAGTTTTTCAGTACTGTTTGAGGGAGTTTTTCATTACTGAGTAAGGGAGTTTTTCAGTACTGAGTGAGGGAGTTTTTCAGTACTAAGTGAGGGAGTTTTTCAGTACTGTGCAAAGAATGAGCGCTCTTCTGTGTAGGCAGAACTTAACGTTTCAAAAGGAATGATGTAAACAACATTTTTTGCAAAACTTTGGTGCGCGTTAAAGAACATGATCTGTTTGGTCTTTTGTGGGGGGGGGGGGGGGGAGGTGGTGGTGTGTGTGTGTGTGGTGTGTGTGTGTGTGTGTGTGTGTGTGTG
>CM060345.1:34189418-34199418 GCA_030674155.1 Stramonita haemastoma
GTTCTGCGTGCAATCGCAGACGGGGCCTCGGTTTATAGTCTCATCCGAAGGACTTTTGCGGAGAGTAGAGTCAGCGCTGATGTTAACTCCAGGGGAGAAAATCTCCTCGAACGGGAATCGAACCCGGATTATCAAATTGCGAGCGCAATATTCTGACCACTATGTTCTGTATGTATGAATGTGTGTGTGTGTGTGTGTGTGTGTGTGTGTGTGTGTGTGTGTGTGTGTGAGAGAGAGAGAGAGAGAGAGAGAGAGAGAGAGAGAGAGAAGAGAGAGAGAGAGAGAGAGAGAGAGAGAGAGAGAGAGGAGAGAGAGGATTGATGGATGGATTGAAAGATGGATTGACAGCATGTCAAGGGGATGATCAAAGCAGAGATATTCTGGGGAACTGATGGCATATCGGAATAAAGGACTGAGTCATAACTTAGAGAGCTTTTTGAAGGTATTGGGGTGTTTACCCTTTCGCTGAAAAAGTGGTGTTTGTGTGTGTGTGTGGTGTGTGTGTGTGTGTGTGTGTGTGTGTGTGTGTGTGTGTGTGTGTGTGTGTGTGTGTGTGTGTGTGTGTTTGTATGTGTGTGTGTGTGTATGTGTGTGTGTGTGTGTTTGTGCATGTGTGTATATTTGTTTGTGTGTGAATGCTGTGTGTGAATGCTGTGCGTGAGTGCGTGCGTACGTGCGTGCGTGTGTGTGTGTGTGTGTGTGTGTGTGTGTGTGTGTGTGTGTGTGTGTGTGTGTGTGTGTGTGTGCGGGTGAGTGTATGTGTCTTCGCGCGCTAGCGTACGGACTACCAAAATATTTTCAATGTGTGAGCAAGCACAGCATTTCTCTCGTCTGAAGGACTTTCAGAGCAGCAGAATCATTGGTAATTTTAACTTCATGGACATCCCCGAAGTCAGAATGCGGCTACCTTACATGACTAGGTTAAAAGCGGCCGCATACTTTAAAAAAATATCACCATCAGTTAACCTCGGAGCTGTAGCCGAGGAATTTAAAAAAAATAATAAAAAAAGAAATAATCTCCTTGGACGAAGACATGTTTGAATGGAGACATCAGTGTAGACTCGAACCTTGGGTCTTAGTGACTTGCAGGACGTGACTTCAAGGCTCTAACCACTTGGTTGTTTGGTATGATTTCTCTTCAAGTGGCGTGTAACAGTGACTATGATCCATCTGTTTCGAAGGACAAAACAAAGTCACATTCTCACACTCTGCATTGTCCACTGTCAATGTTGCTTCATGTGTCTACTCTTTTTCTCTTACACACACTTTCGCGCGCGCGCGCGCGCACGCGCGTACACACAGAGACACACACAGAGACACACAGACACACGCACGCACACACACACACACACACACACACACACACACACACACACGTGCGCGTTTAGTCTTATTTTAAAATCATTCTCTCTCTCTCTCTCTCTCTCTCTCTCTCTCTCTCTCTCTCTCTCTCTCTCTCTCTCTCTCTCTCTCTCTCTCTCTCTCTCTCCTCTATGTGGAACTCTTCAACTTTTCTCCATGTAGAAATTCTCTAACACTCAGACAAATCTGTTTTTAAAACTGAAGTTTAAACCTCCTTTATAGTGAGGATTTGAGTCATTATTACACACCACGTCTTTAACGAGTAAAGTTTGGTTGATCGCTGTATACAAAGAGAGACTTTTTCACAGGGAGTGAGGGGGGGGGGGGGGGGGGGGTAGGCGTAAGAGCATTAATAGGGTCTTCTTGCATCTAGCTTTCAGTGAAATAATTATTATTACAGGAAAATCAATTCTTCAGTCAATCATAATCTTTCGTGACCAAGTCCTATGAAAACTGCCCCCGCGAGGATGCTGAAGGTCTCTCAGTTATAAACAGCATCCCCACTTTCTGGAAATTCTGTGCTAGGAATTCCCTCTATTCTATCCCTCTACTTTGTTTTCTGCCTTGTTCATTTTCTTCCTGTCGCCTCCTTCTTGTCTGTTTTCTGTCTTCTTCGTCCATCCTCCTGCCTCTTTTCATAAAAAAAGATAACAGTTCTCTCCCATGCTGAAGTCGGATGGCTTGGGCCTGACTTGCCAGGCGCTCAACGGCAGCGCAACGCGAACACATTTTCGCTCTTATGACAGACAACAATAGTTGCTCTACGAGTTTTTAACAACGATGACGACGACGACAACGACGACGAAGAAGAAGTAGTAGTAGTAGTCGTAGTTGATGATGATAATGACGACGACGAAGAAGAAAAGAAGAAGAAGAAGAAGAACAACAACAACAACAAGAGAAGAAGAAGAAGATGATGATGATGATCAAGAACAAGAGATGAACAAGAACAACAAAAAGAAGAAGAAGAAGAAAAGGTTTGACGGAAACAGAAGATGAGACTATAGTGTAATAATAATAATAATAATAATAATAATATATAAAAAATAATAAAAAAAAAATAATGTAACAGAGTGCAGATATTTGATCTGCCGCGACTCTGTACAAATTCTCGGCGACGACAGTACGGTCAGACAGTGGGAATGTGGCCTCTGAAAAGAGGCTGCATAAATACTACATTTTACCGCTATGGGCAAAGTGCATGCAGAGGACGGCTTTTGACCACCCCCCAACGATACAGAACGTCGCACAATTCACAGGTGTGGATCCAAACGTTACACCCACGACGCTGCGATTGGCAGTTCCGATCGCAAGGGAAGTAATCTAATTACCGCCCTGCCACATAATAATAATAATAATAATAATAATAATAATAATAATATAATAATAATAATAATACATGGAACTTATATAGGGCTATATCTTGTAAAAACAAATCAAAGCGCTTGTGACCCTTATAAGCAGGAGAGAGTTACATTGAGCACAAAGCGATTATAGTGAAATAAGGATGATGGAATCCAACTTTTTCAGAGTCCTTTACAGTGTGTGTGTGAGTGTGTGGGAAAGGGGTGGAGGGGGGGGGGGTGTATGTGTGCGCGCGCGTGCATAAACGAACTTAAAATGATATAACAGTTTAGGAGACTTTTCCTCTGTGTATGTGTATGTGTGTGTGTGTGTGAATTTTGTGTGTGTGTGTGTGTGTGTGTGTGTGTGTGTGTGTGTGTGTGTGTGTGTGAGTGTGTGTGTGTGTGTGTGTTTTGTGTGTTAGAGTGGGTGTTTGTAAAGGTGTGTGTTTGTAAGGGTGTGTGTGTGTGTGCGCGCGCGCCTGCGCGAGCGAGTTTAAAATGATTGTATATCACAGTTTGAGAACCTTCTGCAGTGTGTGTGTGTGTGTGTGTGTGTGTGTGTGTGTGTGTGTGTGTGTGTGTGTGTGTGTGTGTGTGTGTGTGTGTGTGAAAGTCAAAAGTCGTGTGTGTGTTCTGTATCTATTTGTGCGTATGCCTACGTACGCACGTGTGTGCAAGGTAACACGCAAAGTGAGTAAAGTTTGACTATAAACTGTCTGTATGTAGTCTTTCATGGTGCCAGAAGAAGTGCTGTTCACTTGAAGACAGAATAAAAACCTTTTTTTAGAATGAAATGCTCTTTTAGGAAAACTTTGCCATCAATGATCTCCCATGAAAATCCCCAGTCTTTGTGATCCATCTGTTTTGAAGACTTCTGTAAAAAGCCAGCACTATTGTAAGGATGTGATCCATCTATCTTAAAGAAGAAGAAGAAGACTGCTGTAAAAGGCAGCACCACTATGGGAGGGATGTGCTCTAATCTCACACGCTACGTTCTCAACAGTCAAGGCTAGGTGTGTGTTAGTGTCGGTACACTTTTTCCTTTTTGCGTTAGCTGTCGATAAACTTTTGGGTGAGGAAGCTGGACTGTGAGAATTGTCCATGTACAGGAGAGATTGTAGGTGGGTTTTTTTTTCGAAAGTGGATGAAGTGATTAGAAAGAAGTTACTGGGAGATTTATTTTGAATGTTGGGAGAGTACTTAGCAGGAGATTGTGTGTGTGTGTGTGTGTGTGTGTGTGTGTGTGTGTGTGTGTGTGTGTGTGTGTGTGTGTGTGTGTGTGTGTGTGTGTGTGTGTGTAGTGTGTGGTGTTTTTGTGTGTATGTGTGTGTAGGTGTGTGTGTGTGTACTGTGTGTATAGGTGTGTGTGTAGCATGTGTGTGTTGTATGTCTGTGCGTGCGTAGGCAACGAGCAAAATGAGTAAACTTTGACTATAAACTGTGTGTATATCTACAGTCTTTCATGGTGCCAGAACCAAAGCTGTTTTCAAAGTTGGAGAGATTAGAAAGAACTTAGTGGAGATTTATTTTGAAAGGTGGGAGATAACTTGCAGTAGATTTCTCTCTGTGTGTATGTAGTGTGTGTGTGTGTGAGGGGGGGGGGGGGAGCTTTTTAGTCTTTAGACTCCGACTTTTAGACTGAGGTATTCAATTTTGATAGCGGTAGGGCAAGTTCTTTTGCTGTGTTGGGGAGGGGGGGGGGAGAGAGAGAGAGAGAGAGAGAGAGAGAGAGAAGGAGAGAGAGAGAGAGAGAGAGAGAGAGAGAGGGGGGGGGGAGGGACAGAGAAAGAGAGACAGACAGACAGACAGACAGAGACAGAGAGAGACAGACAGACAGACAGATAGAGACTGAGACAGAAAGACAGGCACAGAGAGAGAGTGAGAGAGAGACAGACAGACAGACACAGACAGACGTGAAAAGACGTTAAATACAAGATCGAACACAGACAGACAGACAGACAGACAGACAGACAGACAGACAGATAGATAGATAGATAGATAGACAGACAGACCGACAGACAGACAGACAGACAGACAGACAGACAGACAGACAGACAGACAGACAGACAGACAGACAGACAGACAGAAAGACAAGCATGCAGGCAGAGACACAGGTTTTTCTTCATTATCATTCACAGCTTACTTGCAGAATTTCTTAATGTAATATCAAGTGGATCATTGATCTAGAGGTAATGCATCTGCCCACAAAGTGAGGAGTCTAGGTTTGATCTCTGTTTGTGCCCGAAACTCCCCATCTTCCCCATCCACTAGGCCGTGTGCGCGGCTGTCTCTCTGATGAAACAACAAACCGAGATCCTATGTGCAACATGTACTCAGTACACGTAAAAGAACCCACGGCAAGAAGAGTTTTCCCTGGCAACCTCCTGTTGAAAAAGCTACTCTGGTAGGGAAACAAAATACACATGCAGACAAGAAAATAAAACAAAAAAATGGGTGGCGCTGCTCATGTGGCCACGTGCTCTTACTGAGGAGAGCAGTCCAGATTTCACGCAGAGAAATTTTCCGTGATGTAAAGTGGTAGACAACTACAAATACAAGAGCATACTTTTCAAAAGACTATAAAATATAGCAAAATGCTCATGAGCTGAAATTAAAACGTCAAGCCAGATACCATCAATAAAAGCCATACAGCCACTTTGAAGGAGAGACTGCTCACACCCGACAGAAAATCTTGTGATACAGAAAAGGAAAAAAAAGAAGAGAGAACTAAGTAGCGAACCCTGGGGAACACCGCTTGTAGTCTGAATAATACACATAGCAGTGTGGACAGGAACAGAGCCAAAGAGTGTCTGGCGGCAAAAGCTTTATCCGTCAGTCTTACAGACAGCTTGACAGCGCTGCTTTTAGCAACTCCCTGCTGGCTACACTGTCAGGCTGTAGTTGATTGGACAAGGGCATTTGACTTTCATCTATAAAGTCGTAGGTTCGAGTCTTGAGGGCGGTAGCGTCTGGTTAATTAAGGGTGACTTTTTTTTTATATTGTACGCTGAACATCATGTCTTTGGAGTTTTTTCCCCTTGTTATTATTATTATTTTTTGTTTATTTTTTTTGTTCCTCTACTAGAGCTCCGAGGTTCACAAATGGTGAAATTTTGCTTTTGCGACAGTTTTTGCCCACCATGAAAGTAGTAGCATTCCGACTTTGTGGATGTATGCTGGGGATGTTCGTGTTTCTGTAACCCACCGAACGCTGACATGAATGGCGGGATCTTTAACGTGCATAGTTGATCTTCTGTATGTGTTTATAATCGGAAGGAATTAAGGCACTGGCAGGTCTACACTTAAAATATACCTGGGAGATGGTAACCGCCCCCACTCTCAAATCACCAGATGCCGCCCAGATTCGAATCCACTATGTTTTGGACCCATGGGATTGAAATCGAAGGGTCTTAGCCACTCAGCTACAATGTCCGTCCGTCTGAATGGAGGGTGGCAACTTTTACGATCTCCTGGATCAACTTTAAAGGGAGAACTGCAATATCATTCGTGTCCATACGAAAACAAGACCAACTGTGCATGCTAGATGTTCAGTAATTCAACACAGAACTTTGCGGGTTATGGAAAGAGGGATATCCCCAGCATGCACCTTGTTCCTGGCTAGGGATGAGCTCCGTCAGGTTCGCCTTGTTCATGAGGCAGGGGCTGACAGATTCAGTGTGAGTTTCCCAACAGCTTTTTTTGGAGTAATGGGAACAACCAAAAGAGTTCAGGGGGATAGTTTCCTTTCTGGAGTTAACGTCAGTGCTGACTCCACTCCCCCCATCTCCCCCCCTCTCCCCCAAAATAAAAGTCCTTTGGATGAGACTGTAAACCGAGGCCCCGTATGCGAACGCACGCAGAACATCTTGCGCACACGTTAAATCCTGTACCGCTTTACGGAAGACAAGGCTATTGTGTGCCGGTGGGAACAGATGACAAAATTTACAAAAATGCACACACACAGAAACTAGATGTAAAAAAAAGCACATGAGTGCTTATTCCATTATCCTCAAAAGTAAAAGAATAAAATAAATAAAACAAATAAATATAAAAAAATTGAGAAAAAAACCCTGGCTAAAATGAAAAGTCGTAAAGCCAGTCATGCATTCATGTGTCCTCTGGAGTGCTCATGTTTTATACATGGTAAGCTGGTGTGTCATGTGGTAGATCACTGTCAGTCACGACACATTTCTCGCTGTGAAATTGGGGACTGTTCGCTCTCCCTAGGAGAGATGTCGCCACATTAAAGCGCCACACTTTTTTTTTAATCTATGTCTGTAGTTGTATTAGTATCTTTTAAATATTGATTTTTTTCTACAGGGAAAACTCGCTTGCTGCTTTAAATTATTTTTCATTCATTAAAAATATGCTTTACGCGAGACTTGAGTTTATCCGAAAGACTAACACCCTGGCCACGATTTATGCTTTAAAGGATGAAAAAAATTCAATACAGTACAATGCAACGCAATAAAATGCAATTAATATATGGTATTTATATATAAAGCATAATACAATACAGTACAATACAATGCCATGCAATACAATACAATTTTCCCCCGTGGGGATGCCAGGGGCTCTTTCAGTATAAACACCATTCCCACCTTCTGGAAATTCTGTGCTAGGAATTCCCTCTTTTCTATCCCTCTCTTTGCTTCTGCATTGTTCTTTTTTCCTCCTCTTACCTCCTTCTTGTCTATTTTTCACCCTCTTGGTCCATCCTCCTGCCTTCTTTTCTATCCAGAAAGATTTAAAATATAAGTCTTCTCCCACATCGAAGTCGGATGTGCAGGGCCTGACTTGTCAGGCGCTTAACGGCAGCTGCAACGCATTTTCGCTCATAGGACAAACAACAAGTTGCTGTATGAGCATTCGACGACAACGAAGAAGATAATACAAAGAGATGCGAAGTGAGGGGAGGGGAGGGGGTTAGTCAAAGCAAGAATAGAGAGACAGAGGGAGTGGTGATGTTTTCCAACAGACATGAAGAAGCAGTGACAACGCTGATGGCATAGATGATGATTGTGCAAACTGCCCACTCCTGTCTGTTATTTCTGTACTGGATATGATGAAAACCTTTCTAAAATGGGAAAAACATTTAAACTTGTCAGCTGTAAACTACAGGGTAATGTGTGTGTATATGTGTGTGGTGTGTGTGTGTGTGTGTGTGTGTGTGTGTGTGTGTGTGTGTGTGTGTGTGTGTGTGTGTGTGTGTTTGTGTGTGTGTGTGTGTGTGTGTGTGTGAGGGGGGAGAGGTGAGTATGTATGTGTATGTGTTTTTGTTTGTGTAGGTTTGTTATTGTATGTTTAAAGTCTGATGAAATGATTACGTTGGGGGGATGAGTGTGTGTGTGTGTGTGTGTGTGTGTGTGTGTGTGTGTGTGTGTGTGCGTGCGTGCGTGTGTGTGTGCGTGTTTGTGCGTGTGTGTATGTGAGAGATAGAGACAGACACACACATCACACACACACACACACACATTACACACACACACACTACACACACACACACACACACTACACACTACACTACACTACACTACACTACACTACACTACACTACACTACACTACACTACACTACACTACACACACACACACACACACAGACACACACACACACACACACACACTCCCCCCCCTCCCCCCCCCCCACACAAACTCCTATAGACAATCACAAACAGAGAGAAAATAACAAAACAACCTAGTTCCATTCTTTGGTAAAACAAACAAAAAAAAAGTTGTGTGTGTTAGTTAGTTAGCGAGTTAGTTCTTCAATACAAAGTGGCTGGTAGCCCGAAGACCTGGCCACTTGAACTTCGAGAGAAGGTGCCGTACAGATCTCCTCTCTCTCTCCAGCAACTGAAAAAAAGAGATGTGCTTGCGTGTAGGCCGCACTAACAGAAATATGGGAGGTATATTTTTCAGTAGAGTGAGGGAGTTTTTCAGTACAGATTGAGGGAGTTTTTCAGTACTGATTGAGGGAGTTTTTCAGTACTGAATGAGGGAGTTTTCAGGACTGAGTGAGGGAGTTTTTCAGTAGTGAGTGAGGGAGTTTTTCATCACTAAGTGAGGGAGTTTTTCAATACTGAGTGAGGGAGTTTTTCATCACTAAGTGAGGGAGTTTTTCAATACTGAGTGAGGGAGTTTTTCAGGACTGAGTGAGGGAGTTTTTCAATACTGAGTGAGGGAGTTTTTCAGTGCTAAGAGAGGGAGTTTTTCAGGACTAAGTGAGGGAGTTTTTCAGTACTAAGTGAGGGAATTTTTCAGTGCTAAGAGAGGGAGTTTTTCAGTACTAAGTGAGGGAATTTTTCAGTACTAAGTGAGGGAATTTTTCAGGACTGAGTGAGGGAGTTTTTCAGTACTAAGTGAGGGAGTTTTCCAGTACTAAGAGAGGGAGTTTTTCAGTGCTAATAGAGGGAGTTTTTCAGTGCTAAGAGAGGGAGTTTTTCAGTGCTAAGAGAGGGAGTTTTTCAGTGCTAAGAGAGGGAGTTTTTCAGTGCTAAGAGAGGGAGTTTTTCAGGACTGAGTGAGGGAGTTTTTCAGCACTAAGTGAGGGAGTTTTTTTTAGTACTGATGGAGTTTTTTCAGTACTGAGTGAGGAAGTTTTTCAGTACTGTGCAAAGAATGAGCGCTCTTCTGTGTAGGCAGAACTTAACGTTTCAAAAGGAATGATGTAAACAACATTTTTTGCGAAATTTTGGCGCGCGTTAAAGAACATGATCTGTTTGGTCTTTTGTTTGGGGGGGGGAGGGGGGGTTGTGTGTGTGTGTGTGGTTGTGTGGTGTGTGTGTTGTGTTGTGTGTGTGGTGTGTGTGTGTGTGTGTGTGTGTGTGTGTAGTGTGTGTGTGTGTTGTGTTGTGTGTGTGTGTGTGTGTGTGTGTGTTAGTGTATGTGTGTGTGTATGTGTGTGTGTGTGTGTGTGTGTGTGTGTGTGTGTGTGTGTGTGTGTGTGTGTGTGTGCGTTCCTGTTTAAGAGGTCCGTTCCTATTTGTCACCCTGTGTGTGTCTGTCTCCCAGTGTCTCTCTCGTTTGTCTTTTTCTGTGTCTGTTTTTTCACTCGCTCACTCTGTCTCTCTTTCATGTTGTTACAAGGATGAACAATCAACTTAACAAAGTGCAAAAAATAGCATCAAAACAGCATCACACACGGTGAAATTGTACTGTTGTGCTGGAAAAAATGGACGGGCATTTAAAAGTAGAGAAATAGCAGCAGTAGTAGATAGTAGTAGTAGTAGTAGTAGTAGTAGTAGTAGTAGTAGTAGTAGTAGTAGTAGTAGCAGAAAGCAGCAGCAGCAG
>CM060345.1:34211918-34214418 GCA_030674155.1 Stramonita haemastoma
GGCAGAGACAGAAACACCAGAGAGAGAGAGAGAGAGAGGGGGGGAGAGAGACAGAGAGAGAGAGAGAGGGGAGAGAGAGACAGAGAGAGCAGAGAGAGAGAGGGGGGAGAGAGAGACAGAGGAGAGAGAGATGAGGAATGGAGCGAGAAGAGAGTGGTGGGATTGTCAGCAGGATGTGTGCGTGCGTGTGTGTGTGATGCTATCTGATTTTAATGGCTGCAGATATTGATCGCTATGTCACCTCAGGTGGATTGAATTACCATTAACGCTATTCCCAATTTCAGATGCCATTCATCTTGAAGTGCAGTTAATGAAATTTCCTATCGGCCATTATGAGATTTTGGGGGGTACTTTTTTAAAATATGATTTTATTCCATCCGTTACTCTTAAAGTGATGTTAAATAATCATAGCTCTGTAGTTCTCCCTTTCAGATCACAGAGCGATATTTCTGTCCTTTTCCCTGTTCCTTGGCTAGAGATCCGAGATTCATCAATGCGGGACATTTGCGTATGTGACCGTTTTTTGTCTACCATAAAGTAGCTGCATTCCGACTTCGGGGATATATTTTATTATGGAGGCTATAGCTGAGTGGACTCCATCGTGTTAGCTTTCATCACTGTGAACCCATGAAGTCCTGGGTTCGAATCTCGACAGAGGGTCCGATGAGTTAAAGGTGGGAATATTAAGTACTTTCGTCCCTATACATTCGAAGATCAGTATATTGCGCGCGTTAAAGGATCCTATCATGTCAAGTCTTCGTGAGCTACAGAAATTTAAAAGATACCCAGCATGCACCCTGTATCTGCAACAGAATGGGCTCCGCTAGTTTCGCTTGCCCAGGATACATGGTCTGAAAATTTAGTGAGTGCTAAGTTGTCCATTCGCGAGGATGGTGTCTAAAGTTAAGCCAATGTTAAGCAGCATCGAGCGTGGTTACCAGTTGGATGGGTGACCGTTTGCGTGCCTTGGCTTCAGGACAGTCACCCCAGTCCACCCAGCTGTAAATGGGTACCTGCCCTCTTTAGGGTCAGGGAAGGTAAAGCAGCGAGGGAGAGGAGATGGGCGCCGCCCTCAATATACTGACCCCTAGAGTAGCTGAGGTCTCTGACCCTTGCTCTCCTACGACCACACAGGTTATGGGACACCTTTACCTTTTACTTATACCTTTTTCCTCCTTAATTAATGAGGTGAAAGCCCTGATAATCATGGCCTTTGCGGTCGGCAGGGCTGCAAACCTGAATGGATCAGGTTGACTCGCCTTCAAATGCCATCATTGATAGGGAGTGAAGGGAAAATAATTCGTGGCTTCTGTCATGTTTTGATAGACTAAGAGCCGTGAGATAATTGTGTTGACATTTGGAGCGAGTTGGAATGCTGGGTGTGCAGTGCAGGGTAGGTAGACAGACACAGGCGTTCTCGTCAGCACAGCACGGGGTTCCTTGCTTGCTTGTGTCAGAAAATAATGTAGGTAGTGAAGGGAAAGAGCGTCGCTTTGGATACTTCACACTCCTCTCTTGCTGTGTCTGTTTGTTTTTCTTTTTCTGTCTTTCTTCTGTCTGTTTTTGTTCTTCTTCTCTTCTTTGTCTCCTCCTCTTTCTCTGCTCCTCTCTCTCTCTGTCTATCTGTCTCTGTCTGTCTTCTGTCTGCTGTCTGTCTGTCTGTCTGTCTATCTATCTATCTATCTATCAATCTATCTAATCTATCAAATCTTCTATCTATCTATCTATCTATCTATCTATCTATCTATCTATCTATCTATCTATTATCTATCTATCTATCTACCCATCCATCCATCTATCTGTCTGTCTATCTGTCTGTCTGTCTGTCTGTTCTTTCTATCTATCTATCTATCTATCTATCTATCTATCTACTATCTATTCTATCTATCTATCTATCTATCTATCTATCTATTATCTATCTATCTATCTATCTATCTATCTTTGTATCATATCTATCCATCTCTCTATATGTCTGTCTGTCTGTCTGTCTATCACACCCACACCCACACATTGCCTATTCCTCCTCCTATCCCCCTCCCCCCCCCCCCCCCCCCCCCCCCCCCCCCCCCCCCCCCACCACATGATTTCAAACTGAAAAGACAAAAATGTGTCAATATATGCATATAGGGAATGGTCTTTAGAAGCCATAAGGGAATATCCTCTGCCTGCCCTGCTTGCTTTTTCCTTTTAGCTGTGTTTTCTCAGCAAACCTGCTGTGTGTGCGGACCATCGTCGATTGCGTGCTTGATGTGTTCAAGTGCATGAATATTTTGTTCTAAACTGATGTTGTTGTTGCTGTTGATACAAGGTGTGTCTCTGAACAAATGGAATCAAAAGTCCTCTTGTTAATGTCAGTGGCCTGTCTGTATCAATATTTACAAAACTGCACACACACGGAGACTGGATGAAAAAATAGCACATGAGTGCTGATTCCATTATCCTCGATATAAAAGAATAAAATAAAATAAAACTAGCACCCCCACATTTTTTTAATTTCTAT
>CM060345.1:34221918-34224418 GCA_030674155.1 Stramonita haemastoma
ATATCCTTAGCTAAAGTGTGTGCTGCAGAAAAAATCCCTTTTGCAGACCACACTTCCATATTTACAACAGCAAGTGGGGCCCCACGCAAAGATTTATATAGGGACCAATTCCATCCCAGCCCCAAAGGTTCAGACAGGATAGCGTACAGCCTCAAGTACGCTGACCCCCGACATCAACGACAGCCACTCTTGACAGCCCCCACTACATGGCCCAACCAGAAACAGAGGACACAAGCCCCATCTCTGCTGCAAAAAGGATATCTACAAAAATCCAGTGTCCCTGGATATCCTTTTTCATCACAGATGTCAGGACGCCGCCCCACCCACCAACCCCAGAACGACAATGTGTGGTTCAACAGACAGACTCTCCCATATCCACGATCTACAACGACCCTACGTTCTCCCCACCACCTGCCCCCACCCTACCCAGCAGTGTCTGTGTCCAGACCGCACCCAGCTCCAGCCTTCCCCTCCAGTGCTCCCTATGGCCAGTCCAACACGGCATTATATACCTTAGAAACTCTGGTGTGATCTTACCACTCTACCAGCACTCAACAAGAATAAACAGATACTTCTGTATTATATCAGTTATTCTGTGCTGGAGGTGTGCCCACCTGATGCAGTGCTCTGAAAGTATAGCACACAGTGTCTGATCAGTGCCAGATCATACTTCATCCAGAAAAGTTTTGGCTAAAATTTCCAGGATCTGTACTTATTGTATGTCAACATTTTAATCTTTGTGAACTTGTGCAACAGGATTAGTAATCTGGCTTGACTATTGTTCCTGTTGCTGCTTACAGGTGTTCTTATTTCATTATTCTTCCACATTTCATTGCCTTGACTGTTCATGGTGTGTTCCTATTTTATTAATTGTCCTCATTTAATTGCTTTATTGTGAATGAACAAAATGTATGAATACACATGAACATACGAGCAAAACAACAACACCACAAGATTACGAAGACTGTTTCCCGTGCTCCACGCCCCATGATCTTGATTTGTTTACCTGGTGTTAGACTGATACTGATATACTATATCAGTTATTCTGTGCTGGACTTGTGCCCACCTGATGCAGTGCTCTGAAAGTGCAGCACACACAGTGACTGATCAGTGCCAGATCATACTCCATTCAGAAAAGATTTGACTAAAATTGTCCAGGATCTGTGCTTATTGTGTGCCAACACTTTTAGTCTTCATGAACTGCGCCGATTGTGCATCAGGATTGTAATCTGGCTGTGACTATTGTTTCTGTTACGGTGTTCTTATTTTATAATTCTTCCACATCTTATTGTCTTGACTGTTCAAGGTGTGTTCTTATTTTATTATTCTTCCACATTTTATTGCATTGACTGTTCAAGGTGATTTAGTATTGTTTTTGCTATCTTCATACATATTTTTTTTCATTTTCTTAACCTCTCTTCTTCTTTATAATTGTATCACCCTACTTGTGCTTCAGATTGCTGGTTTTGGTATATTTACATGTTTTTCCAGTTAGATTAGGCAGGATTAACTGAATCAATATATACACATATATATATATTCTTATTATATATATATATTATTGTGTGTTGTATGTGTTAAATTTATTATTATATATATATTATTGTGTGTTGTATGTATAGTGTTTATTGATTTATTCCTTCTTAATCCATTTTATCCTCTACCCAACCAAGTGCTCACTCAACTCCCCCCCCCCCCCCCCCCCCCATTATTACTCTTCAACTTTAATTCTTCATCTTCACCAAATTTTGCACACCTATCACATTTCTCACTAAACTAACTAACTGATGTATTCAAGACATACTTCATGGCCCTCCAAGGATGGATTACGCATCTGCCACCTAAACATAAACCATGCAATAAATAAAATCGAAGATATTTCAACACTCATCACAAATCAAGGCAAACCATTTCACATACTGGGTCTTTCTGAGTCAAGAATTTCAAAACATATAACAGACACAGACATATATATTCCAGGTTACAAAATCCTACGAAGAGATCCACAGCATTCCAAAGAAACTGGGATCTTAATCTATATCAGTGAATCAGCAACATTTAAACATCTTCCCCATCTAGAATGTCATGAAGTAGAATCTATCTGGATTGAAGTTTCTGTAAAAGGTACATCCCCTATTGTAATTGGGTTTTGTTACAGAAATCCATCAGAAAGAAAAAATTGGACAGACAAATTTGACTCCATGATGAATGAAGTCCTATTAGAATCAAGGGAAGTAATCTTACTGGGTGACTTCAATATTGACCTAGCAAAAGTACACAATCAATGGACCCAAATTACGAACTCACTCAATCTTCACCAATTAGTCAATTCACCCACAAGAGTCACATCAAATTCAAGCACAATAATTGATCACATTTACGTATCTAACCCTAAAAACATCATAGAAACATGTGTCCCTGTCTATAACTGCAGTGATCACTATCCAGTCTGTGCCACATGGTCAAAAAAAGGAACAAAAATTCCCAAACCTGGACACAA
>CM060345.1:34229418-34231918 GCA_030674155.1 Stramonita haemastoma
TAAGAATATTTATTCATTGATCTATCGTTATTTCTGTTTGATATACTATTATTCTAACTGCTTATTCATTCATATTGATTTATCTCTTTATTCTCCCTCTTCTGCCTGTATGTTCTTGTTTTATTTTACAACTCATCGTCAAATCATTTTAAGCAGTATTCACAAACACACATTATTCTGGCATTATTTGCAGCTTCGGAAATATTTACCAGGCAATTTTTTTTTCTTTGGGGGGGGGGGGGGGAGGGGAGGGCGGGGGGCGAATGTTTTACAACAACAGTTATATTTCCTAGCTTTAAAGCAAAGTAAAAATGAAAAAAAAAACCCTACCCGCTTCCCTTCTTTTGTTGTTATTGTTGTTGTTGATGTTGTTGCTTTTGGTTATTTATTTGCTTTATTTTGCTCCTCGTAGTTTTGGATGGAATTTTATAGGGATTACTTTCGCTTTTGCTATTCTTTGTTTTTGTCTTTGAACAGAATCTCTCGAAATAATGCATGAGAAATTAAGCGCGGTGAAACAAACAAAGAAAGAAAAGAAAAAGGTAAGGGAGGGAATTCAATACCAGAGGAAAATGGGAGAGAATTTGGAACCTAAAATATTGAAAGGCTGGGAATACACTTCACTCCCTTTGGGGATTGGGGGATTCGGAAATCATGATGAATATTTCAAGAAATATATGTAGCGCAGCCACACTCATGTTGGGCATGTTTACGGTGGCAAGAATATGGAAAAAGAAAGAGAAGAAGAAAAATTAGAAGAAGAAGAAGAAGAAGAAGAAGAAGAAGAAGAAGAAGAAGAGTTTTGACATGTAAATGACTGGAAACATAACTGCAAAAAATCATTTCGATGAATGAGTAAAACAGCTTTTATTTTGGGGTCAAACAAGAAGAAAAGTATGACTGCATTAATCTTTTTCGGTGGAAGAAAGAAAATAAAAAAGTATTTTTGCTAGTGACTTGGGTCTCTGTTTCTCTCTCTCTCTCTCTCTCTCTCTCTCTCTCTCTCTCTCTCTCTCTCTCTCTCTCTCTCTCTCTCTCTCTCTCTCCTTGCTCTTACTCTTGCTCTCGCTCTCTCTTGTCTGTGTGTCCATGTCTCTTTTTGTCTCAGATTTTATTCCTTTACCTTCTCTTCATGTCTCTGTTTTAGGCCTACTCTGTGTCACTCAGTTTTTGTTCTCTCTCTCTCTCTCTCTCTCTCTCTCTCTCTCTCTCTCTCTCTCTCTCTCTCTCTCTCTCTCTCTCTCTCTCCTCTCTCTCTCTCTCTCTCTCTCTCTCTCTCACACACACACACACACACACACACACACACACACACACACACACACACACACACACACACACACGCACACACACACACACACATGGAATGTATTATTTTTCATATGAATGTTTTGGCTTATAGATTTATAATGCGTTATGTTTTATGGTCCTGAATATTTGCTATTTTCTCATCTTCATTAGTACATATATCATCTTTTAAAGCATTGTGTTTAATTTATATCTTTGAATGTTGTTTCGCTCCTATTTAATATTTCTTTTATATAATCTTGCTGTTTTTGTTTGTTGTTTGCTTTTCGGGGTTTTCTTTTCCTTGTTAGGTTTGGCCACATTTTGAGCTTATAGGCTTCATTGATGATAATTGTTTTTTTTTTTTTATAGAAGTGTGAGTCTTTTGAAATGTTTTCTTGACTGGTTTGTTTTGATGACTATGTCATTTGAAGATGCTCTCTCTCTCTCTCTCTCTCTCTCTCTCTCTCCCCCCCCCTCTCTCTCTCTTCTCTCTCTCTTCTCTCTCTCTCTCTCTCTCTCTCTCTCTCTCTCTCTCTCTCTCTCTCTCTCTCTCTCTCTCTCTCTCTCTCTCTCTCTCTCTCTCTTCCTTCCTTCCTTTCCCTTTCCTTCCCCTTCCAACTTCCACCTTCACATATTCTATCCTAGACTTATTATGGAGAGGAGTGTTTTGGTTGTTAAGTTGGATTCAATTTGCATTCTTACCATTTGAATATAGAGATGTGTTTTCATGTAGCTTTTTGTGTTTAAAGGGTTTTTATGATTTGTTTTGTTTTTTAATCTTGTTTTCCCCTTTTATGCCTACTTTGCTTGTTTTCCCGCTTACACACACACACACACACACACACACACACACACACACACACACACACACACACACACACACACACACACACACACACACACACACACACGTTTGTTTAAATAATTATCAGTGTATCCAGTTAGGATGACGCGTTTTGTTGAATGTATCCCGTTTTCTTCTTTTAAAATATTGGTTGAACTGCTGTTGGTGGTGATGCTGGTATGTAGGGGTAGGGAGGGGGTTTCTTAGCTTTATTCCCTGATCAGGGCAAGGGCCGGATGAAAAAAAGTATGTAATGCTTATTCTGTAACCCTTGAAAAATAAAGATTATTCATTCATTCATTCATTCATTCATTCTCTCTCTCTCTCTCTCTCTCTCTCTCTCTCTCTCTCTCTCTCTCTCTCTCT
>CM060345.1:34241918-34243682 GCA_030674155.1 Stramonita haemastoma
CCGTGTTGTTGTTTTTTTGTATACACGTTATGATCATGCCACGAAATACCCCAAAACATTCTGTACAGTTTGAAACGAAACTGCATGCTAACTGTAGTTCATGAAATGTTTCTATAAAAAAACTTAACAGAATCAAAAGCTTTTTTAAAATCAAATTTAAAAAAAATGCAGAAAGACTACAGTTTCAAAAGAGATACTTCTCTGCAGTGTATGAAAGGGAAATTCAAGCTGTATCAAAACAATTGCCTTGCTCTTAATGCAAGCGGTTTAAACAAAAAGCTATTGTTCTTTTTTTCTCTTAGTACGACGTGTGTGTTTTATACGTCGATACATGATATAGATCTCGTTACTGTATTGAAAGCAAGGCCGCGCACGGCTGAAGATATCGCTGCTTCTGTTTTGACAGAACTGCAGATATTGATCACAGTGTTGGGGAGATTTTTAAAGGGTGGAGAGAGAGAGAGACAGAGAGAGAGAGAACCACTGCCTTTTTTATTTTATTTTTATAAAGGAAAGAGAGAGAGAGAGAGAGAGAGAGAGAGAGTGAGAGAGAGGAGAGAGTGGAGAGAGGAGAGAGAGAGAGAGACAGACAGACAGACAGGACAGAAGACAGACAGACAGAGAGAGACAGATGAGAGACAGAGAGAGACAGAGACAGAGAGAGACAGAGACAGAGAGAGAGAGAGAGAGAATCCGATCCAATCCAACTTAATCATGTTGTTTTACAGCCTCGCCGACCACACAGGCCATAACAGGGCTGTTACAGATATCTAGATACACAGACAGACAGAGAGACAAACAGACAGATAGATAGATAGGTTGGTTGACTGATTGATTGGCTGATTGATTGATTGACAGACAGACAGACAGACAGATAGTCAGACAGAGAGATAGAGAGAGGGGAGAGAGAGAGAGAGAGAGAGAGAAGAGAGAGAGAGAGAGAGAGAGGGTGGGGGGGGGGAGATGTGAGAGAGAGATTGAGATAGAGAGATAGATGGAGAGAAAGATAGAGAGATAGAATGGAGATAGAGAGGGGAGAGAGAGAGAGAGAGAGAGAGAGAGAGGAGAGAGAGAGAGAGAGAGAGGAGAGAGAGAGAGAGGAGAGAGAGAGAGAGGAGAGAGAGAAACAAAGTGAGATAGATAAAGAAAGAGGGGAAAGTGAGAGAAGATAGACAGGGAGGGAGAGAGTGCAGGGAGGGGAGAGAGAGAAAGAGAGACAGACAGACAGACAGACAGACAGATAGAGAGAGAGAAGAAGCTGTGAAATGTTTAGATATACCCCGGAATGGAATTACATGCTGCTATTTACAGTGCATGCCTGTCTCTTCTGAACTTGTCATTTTCCCCTCTTTGCAGATCGTGCTAATCCTATATCTGTCTGTCTGTCTGTCTGTCTGTATCTCCTCTCTCTATCTCTCTGTCTCTGTCTCTACATCTGTCCATCTCTATCTGTCTGTTTTCGTTCATGTTTCATGTCTGTTTCCCTCTGTCCTTGTCTCTGTCTCTCGGCGGAACAAGGAGAGACAGACGGACAGAGGCACAGAGAGGCAAAGACAAAGTTTGTTTTGCCTCTCTGTCTGTCTGTCTGTCTGTCTGTCTGTCTGACTGACTCTCTGTCTGTCTGTCTGTCTGTCTGTCTGTCTGTCTCTCTCTCTCTCTCTCTCTCTCTCTCTTCTCTCTCTCTCTCTCTCTCTCTCTCTCCTCTCCTCTCTCTCCTCTCTCTCTCCTCTCTCTCTCTCTCTCCTCTCTCTCTCTCTCTCTCTC
>CM060345.1:34243782-34248782 GCA_030674155.1 Stramonita haemastoma
GAGAACACTGAACACTGAACACTGAAAAGTTTTATTGTACATCGGCCTTAGACCACTATACAAAACATGTTGAGGCAGGGGAAGGTAAACATTATCCCGAAAAACATTTCATCGTCAATCCCATAAACATTTCATCGTGTACATAATCCCTGCCATCAGCATCTTCATTTATCTACATCTGCAGCCGCAGCAAGTATATCAACACAACCATCATTACTTGCATCCTCTACGTCATCATCATCAAAATCATTCTCTTCATCATCTACAGTATCATCATCCTCTTCAACCTATATAATTATCATCGTCACGATCATCATCTTCAGTGTCTACGTAATAGTCACGATCATCATCTTCGTCTTCTTCATCACTGTTTCCATCGTCATCTTTAACTTCTTCATTATAGTCACCGTTACCACTATCACTTTCAACACCTACACCATCATTACTATCATCACCTTTAACATCCACATCATCATAACCATCATCACCATTTGAGATCACATCATCATTACCATCATCATTATTAGTATTTACATCGTCATAAGCATCAGCACTTCCTTCATTGGTTCTATCATCTACATCATCATTCATAATCATCACCTTCTACAATTACATCACTATCACCAATATCTTCAACATTTACATCACCTCAACATCATCTTCAGCATTTACATCACCATCATCTTCAACATTTACATTACCATCACCATCTATTCAGCATTTACATCACCTTCAACATCATCTTCAGCATTTACCTCACCATCATCTTCAGCATTTACATCACCATCATCTTCAACATTTACATCACTATCATCTTCAGCATTTACATCACCATCAACATCATCTTCAACATTATACATCACCATCATCTTCAGCATTTACATCACCATCACCATCATTTTCAGCATTTAAATCACCATCCCCATCATCTTCAGCATTTACATCACCATCACCATCATTTTCAGCATTGACATCACCAACATCTTCGACATGTATATCACCCTCATCTTCATCATTTACATCTCGAAACATCTTCATCATTGACATCATCATCAACATTGACATCACCATCATCTTCAACATTTACATCACCATCATCTTTAGCATTTACATCACCATCATCTTTTAGATTAGATCACCTTAATCTTCAGCATTTGCATCACGATAATCATCATCTTCAACATTCACATCACCATCATCTTCAACATTTACATCACCATCATCTTCAGCATTTACATCACCCACATCTTCAACATTTATATTACCATCATCTTCAGCATTTGCATCACTATCATCTTCAACAGTTACATCACCAGCACCATCATCTTCAACATATGCATAACCATCATCTCCATCATTTACATCACCATCACCATCACCTTCAACATTTACATCACCATCATCTTCAACATTTACATCACCATCATCTTCAGCATTTGCATCACCAACATCTTCAACATTTATATCACCAGCACCATCATCTTCAGCATTTACACCACAATCATCTTCAATAGTTACATCACCAGCACCATCATCTTCAACATATACATCACTATCATCTTCATCATTGACATCACCATCCCCATCATCTTCAACATTTACATCTCCATCATCTTCAACATGTACATCACCCTCATCTTCAACATTTACATCACTATCATCTTCAACATTTAAATCACCAGCACCAACATCTTCAGCATTTACATCACCATCATCTTCAACAATTACAACACCATCATCTTCAGCATTTGCATCCTCATCATCACCATCATCTTCAGCATTTACATCATCATCATCTTCAACATTTACATCACCATCATATTTAGCATTTACATCACCATCATCTTCAACATTCACCTCACCATCATCTTCAGCATTTGCAACATCATCACCATCATCTTCAGTATTTACATCATCATCACCTTCAACATTTACATCCCCATCCCCATCATCTTCAATATTTACATCACCATCACCATAATCTTCAACATTTAGATCACCATCATCTTCAACATTTACATCACCATCATTGTCAACATTTACATCTCCATCTCCATCATCTTCAACAGTTACATCACCGGAAACCATCATCTTCAGCAGTTACATTACCATCACCTTTTTTCTTCACCATTTACATCGCCATCATCTTCAGAATTTTCATCACCATCATCATCATCTTCAACATTGACACCACCATCACCATCATCCTCAGCATTTACATCACCATCATCTTCAAGATTTACATCACCATCTCCATCGTCTTTCCACATTTACATCACCATCATCTTCAGCATTTACATCACCATCGTCTTCAACATTTACATCACCATCATCTTTTATGTAAATAAAGCAAGTTGAGAATCAGAAAAGTATTTTACAATCATAGCAAATCAAACACACCAACTAGACTGGGAGAAAACATTTGTAACATTCATTTTACATTTACCATCAAGGTAGTTATCACGGCAACGCTGCTGATTTGAATTCCAGTACTGCACAGTCACGCTAACCCTGTAATTTTCTATTCGAGATATTTGCTGGTTTTTTGCACACACACACACACACACACACACACACACACACACACACACACACACACACACCCCACACAACACACACACACACACACACACACACACGCACGCACGCGCGCACGCAACCCCCCCCCCCCCACACGCACACACACACACACACACACACACACGCCCACACACACACGCGCACACACACACACACACACACACACACACAACCACACACACGCGCACACACACACACACACACACACACACACACACACAACACACACACACACACACACACACACACACACACACACACACACACACATACCCTCGTTCATAGGTACGCACATTCACCTAGAAGTAAAGATCATGCTAATCTCAGTACTTTAAAATATTTTCTTCCGTCTTTTGATTGCATGAAACACATACTTTGATAGATTATGTCTATGAATAGGGTTTTTGGCTCTTAGCAAAACGTGCAAAGGAAGATCTTTTGATTCCTTTAGAAATTTAGACCTCACATCATCATACATTGGACATGCAAACAAAAAGTTGCTGTTCGTTTTCAATATGATTTTTACAAAATGGACAAGCTTTGTCATGGTCAGAATCCTTGTAGCGATTTACATTGTTATTCAGAGGAAGAACATTGAATCTAACATGCGAAATAGCAACACGAAAGCAATACACATCAATATCCAGAATATATTTTTCCCTTTCAAAAACAGTCTTGAATGATGAGTAGGGCTGATATCTGTCACGCTCTCTGAGAGTGCCTGCCCATTCTTGGGCAAACATATCCACAAGCCTCTGTTTAAATATATGCAGAAACGTTTTTACATTCCCAACACCCTGCTGTAACCAAACAATATTAAAAACCAGTAATACATAATATTTCTCTTATTTTTGATACCCAGCACTGCTTCCCAATACTGTCTAATTGTAATAACATTTGATAGGCTTTATATGGTAATCGTTCTGTATTCATCTGTAATAATCTAAACCAATATCTTAGACAAGTAACATATGAGTTCACATAAAGAGGATACCTGCCCAAATCCCCATATACCATTTTATTGGGTGTCTTGGTTGGCACCCCTAGAAACCTTTTACATGCACGCATGTGGACCTTTTCTGTGTGTTCTAACCTATTCATTCCCCATATTTCTGCAGCATATAGCAATATTGGTTGTATTTTCGTATCAAAGATTTTAAAATAAGTGTTTGCTGTCATTTCTTTATATTTTTGAAATACTCTATTAAGCTGAACTACCGCCTTTTTGCCTTTTGTTGTTAAATGTAGTGTCCCATTTTTAGCACTAATCATCGTTGTAAATTTAAATCCTAAATAACAATAGCTGTTAACTACTTCCAATCTATTACCATCGTAGAACCACCTCTCATGCTGACCCAAAAACCCCCCTTTTCTAAATACCATGACCTTTGTTTTATCAATGTTTACAGTTAATTTTATATTATCACAACATGTTCGTAAAATATTTAACTGATTCTGAAGACCACTTGGTGTTGTTGATATCAATGCCACATCATCTGCAAATAATAAGATAAATAATTCCATTACATCTGGGAATAATTGTACACCATGTTTACCGTTTTCATTCATTAGGTCAGCTAACTGATTTATAAATAATGTGAATAGAGTCGGGCTGAGTACACAGCCTTGCCGTACTCCAATAGGGCAGTCAAACAGTTCTGTTAGTTCTGAATTTGAACGTACACATGATTTTAATGACTTGTACATGGCCTGCAGTGCATGAAAGAATTTCCCTTTTACTCCTTGATTTTTAATACATTGCAATAGTTTAACATGCTGAACAGAATCAAAGGCCTTTCTGAAATCAACAAAGGCAACATAGAGTTTTCTACCTTTTTTACTCAAGTGGTTCTGGATAACAGCATTTAAAGTAAATATCTGATCAACTGTAGAATATTTTCTACGAAATCCTGCTTGGCATTCAGAAATTAAGTCATGATTTTCTAACCAGGAGTATAGTCGCATGTTCAATATTGAAGTATAACATTTAGATATTATGCTCAATCGAGATATTCCTCTGTAGTTATCTACATCATTTAAATTGCCTTTTTTGTGAAGTGGTATGATTATGGCCTTAGACCATACCTTTTGGGTAAACTCCTTGATCAAAAACAACATTGAATATTTTTTTCAAAAACATAATAACATTTTTACCCCCACACTTTAGCATTTCAGCTGAGATATCATCTATTCCACTGGCTTTTCTATCTTTAAGTTTGTTTACTGCCTGAATAACTTCTGCATCTGATATTTCTGTATCCAAAACAAAATCTGTTTCCTCTAAGTGTTCCATATCACTGCTTAAGTTCATTTCTAGCTCTTCATTATTCCCCTGAAAAATAGTTTTAAAATGTTCATACCACTCATCATTAGTAATATTGTTCACGACTTTTTCTTTATTTACACAACCCATTTTTCTG
>CM060345.1:34253782-34258782 GCA_030674155.1 Stramonita haemastoma
GATGATAATTATATCAATGCTTCATTTTTCAAGTTTAAGCTGAGGCGATTGGAGACCTAGGTTGCTGTTTTGTTCGTTTTATTTTGCTTTTGTTTGTTTGTTTTTCATTGTGTGTTCGTTAGTTTTTGGTTAGTTTGCAGGGTTTGGGGGGGGGGGTATTTATCTTCATCTTTCATCCATTTTCTGGATTTCTTTTTCTTTATTCACTTTTCTTTCATCTCTCCCCCCCCACTCTTTTATTTATATATATATATATATACATATATATATATATATATATATATATATATATATATATATATATATATATATATATATATATATATATATACATACTCCAAGACATGTTCCCGTGTCAGAATGCTTTAAGAGCCACTTACACACGCACACACACACACACACACACACACACACACACACACACACACACACACACACACACACACACACACACACACACACACACACACACACACACACACACACAAAACTTTAAAACTTGTTCCGTTTTTTTTTTTTTTAAGAGTAGGTGATTGTGTGTTAGTGGAAATATTTGACGAAAGTTTGCAAAACTGCATGGACATGGGGAATGGATACAAAAAAAATACATGAGTGCTTGTACAGTTTGTATAGATACATTTATGTGGTTTGGGGAGAGAGAGAGAGAGAGAGAGAGAGAGAGAGAGAGAGAGAGAGAGAGAGAGAGAGAGAGAGAGAGAGAGAGAGAGAGAGAGAGAGAGAGAGACAGACAGACAGACAGACAGACAGACAGACAGACAGACAGACAGACAGACAGACAGACAGACAGACAGACAGACAGACAGACAGACAGACAGACAGACAGATCGATCGATCGATCGATAGATAAAAAGATAGATAGATAGATAGATAGATAGACAGACAGACAGACAGACAGACAGATCGATCGATCGATCGATCGATCGATCGATAGATAGATAGATAGATAGATAGATAGATAGATAGATAGATAGATAGATAGATAGATAGATAGATAGATAGATAGACAGACAGACAGACAGACAGACAGATAGATAGACGGACAGACAGACAGACAGACAGACAGACAGACAGACAGACAGACAGACAGACAGACAGACAGACAGACAGACAGACAGAGTTGTAAAACAAAGTTGCGCTCATCTTTCTCCGCTGATCAATGAATATAAAGAATCCCACACAAGAATGCGAGCCTGATACAAAGAAAGATGTGACAGATTTTCTTTTCTCTGTCATTTTTTCAGTCAATCATCTGAATTGCTGTTGTTATTTTTAAATTGTTGTTGATTCTGATGCATTTTGCAAGTTTGTGTGTGTGTGTGTGTGTGTGTGTGTGTGTGTGTGTGTGTGTGTGTGTGTGTGTGTGTGTGTGTGTGTGTGTGTGTGTGTGTGTGTGTGTGAGAGAGAGAGAGAGAGAGAGAGAGAGAGAGAGAGAGAGAGAGTGAGTGAGAGACAGAAGAGAGAGAGAGAGAGAGAGAGAGAGACAGACAGACAGACAGACAGACAGACAGACAGACAGACAGACAGACAGACAGACGACAGACAGACAGACAGACAGAAGGACAGACAGACAGACAGAGTAAGTGAGTGCGCGCGCGCGCGCGCGTGTGTGTGTGTTTGTGTGTGTGTGTTTGTGTGTGTGTAGGAGGTGTTTGGGATTTCCAGATTAGACTATCTAAAGGAAAAATGAAACACTGTTTAAAATAAAAGAGGAAGAAATAATTCCACGGAAATAAATGTTGTTCGTGCATTACCAAAACAAGGGAATTGCACTGTACAAGAATTGAATTTGTTACGTTACAATCTGTTTATTCTCTTTTGGTTTTTGTAATCATTGGCTTGTCTTTTGTCGAAATTGCTTGAAAGAGATATACATTGATTGATTGATTGATTTGTTGTATGTGTGTATAGTGTGTTGTGTTGAGTGTGTGTGTGTGTGTGTGTGTGTGTGTGTGTGTGTGTGCGTATGTGTGTGTGTGTGCGTGCGTGTGTGCGTGCTACGACCACCATTATCACCCCACCATTACCACTACCACAACTACCACCACCACAGCCACCATCACCACCACCACCACTATCACCACCATTACCACCACCACTACCACCATAACTACCACCACAACCACCACCACTACCACCACCACCACAACCACCACCACCACCACCACCACAACTACCACCACTACCACCACCACCATCACCACTACCACCACCACTAATCAACTCACTCCCTCCAGACTCACTAAACGACGGTGTGAGTGACAGTGGCAATTAGCTGAGGTCTCTTCAGACCTCGCTTTATTGCAGCTGGGTTGACAAGCAACCCCCCGAAGGAACCCAACGCAATCATGTCATGAACAGAACCCCCCCCTCCTCCTCCTTCTCCCTCCCCAACCCCATACTCCAAAACTTCCAGTAGTAGGTGACATGCAAAGCTAAAGGAAACCCTCCTGACAAAAGATTAAAGAACCCCTTTGGGAACCCCAGACTTTCAGAACATGACAGTCATGCAGCCCCTTGGGAACCCCGGGGCAATGTGGAGGGAGGTGGGGGGGGGGGGGGGGTATGGGAACCCCAAGGGAACCCAAGCACTTATTCTGGCCTGGTTTTAATTTTGGGGCTGAGGTTGAGAGTTAGGTGACGACAGGGAGTAGTTTCTAGTACAAAGGTCTTTGTTTTGGATTTCAAAAAGAAAATTATTTTTTTTATAGCTAAAGAAAGATAGTAGAAGTGAGCAAAGAGTGGAGTCAGCACTGATGTTAACTCCTGGGGAAAAATCCCCTCCAACGGGAATCGAACTCGGGTCGTCAAATTTCCAGCTCAATGTTCTAACCACAAGGCTATCCCGTCCCCCAGAGAGAGAGAGAGAGAGAGAGAGAGAGAGAGAGAGAGAGAGAGAGAGAGAGAGAGAGAGAGAGAGAGAGAGAGAGAGAGAGAGACAGACAGACAGACAGACAGACAGACAGACAGACAGACAGACAGACAGACAGACACTTAAACACACAGACACACAGACCGACAAACCAAGACAGACTGGCAAAGAAACAGAGAGCAGATAGACAGAAAGACAGTGAATGTATCCAGGATGAATATTTCAGCACAGAAAACAAGCACGTGTTCAGTAACAATTACTCTTTTGACAGTATAAAGTTGCAGTTTTGTTGTGGTGGTTTTTCTGCACTGAAATATCAGTGACAACATTTGCATCTGAAATACAGACTGAAAGAAATGGAAACCGACACACACACACACACACACCACTCACACAAAGACACACACACACACACACACACACACACACACACACACACACACACACACACACACACACAAAGACACACACACACACACCACTCACACAAAGACACACACACACACATGCACACACACACACACAACACTCACACAAAGACAGACATACACACTGTACACACAGACACACACACACACACTACACTACACTACACACACATACACTATCACTACACTACACTACACTACACTACACACACACTCACACACACACTCGCACACACACACACACACACATACACACACACACACACACACACACACACACACACACACACACACACACACACACCTTCCCCTCCAACCTCCCCACCCCCCTGCCACACACACACACACACACACACACACACACACACACACACACACACACACCAAGAGAACACAGGAGCAGGTGATGCTAAAGGCCTAGCAGCCCTCTTGGCACAGGAAAGAGGCGGAGGGAGGGAACACAAAGGGAGTTTTCACCACACGGGCAAAATGAACCGCCGGTCGGAAATTGCTTTGGGGGATCCACGGTGGCGCAAGTCCTAAGAGACCTGAGCACTGCTGACATCATTTCCCGCCACTGGGAAAGGCTACAATGCACAGTTAGTGGGCAAGTCTGAACCACAATGCATTGCTAAAAAGGTAAAGGTGTCCCATAACCTGTGTGGTCGTAGGGGAGCTAGGCGTCAGAGACCTCAGCTTCTCTAGGGGCCAGCATGTTGAGGGCAGCACCCATCTCCTCTCCCTCGCTGCTTTACCTTCCCTGACCCTAAAGAGGGCAGGTACCCATTTACAGTTGGGTGAACTGGGGGGCTGTACTGAAGCCAAGGCGTGCAAACGGTCACCCATCCAATTGGTAACCACGCTGGATGCTGCTTAACCTTAACTTGGGGAAAGCGAGTCCTCTGACCACAGAGCTATCCCACCCTCTATGGTGAGATTTTGTGTATGTGACCGTCATGGAGGTAGTAGCATTCCGATTTTGGGGATGTATGCTGGGTAGCTCGTGTTTCTGTGACCTACTGAACACTGACACACTGATATGAATGACAGGATCTTTAACGTGCATAATTGATCTTCTGCCTGTGTATATACAAAAAATGGATATGAGTCACCAGCCTGAAGTGGACCAAGAACAATCAGCTTTTTTGTTGGTGGGAGGAGAGGGGGATTGTGAGTGCACGTCTGTGGCAGTATAAACACTTTCAGCCGGATAAGTAAGAATAAAGAGGGCTGGAATTGTCCACATGTGGTTTGTCAGACTCCACAGTAACCATCCATATTTTTTGTACGCATGTGAAACATGGACCATTATAGTAGACATTGAAAGAAGGATACAGGCAATGGAGATGAGATGCTTTCACAAACTCCTTGGTATTTCATACAGAGATCACATCACTAATGAAGAAGTGAAAACAGAATTAAAAAACAGCATCGGACCAAATGAAAAGCTCCTAACTACAGTGAAAAAACGCAAGCTAAAGTGGTACGGGCACGTCACACGAACATCTGGACTGGCCAAGACAGTTTTACAGGGAACAGTAAGGGGAGGGAGACAAAGAGGCAGACAGAGGAAACGATGGGGAGACATCAGAGAGTGGACAGGCCTTGAGTGGAACGATTTGCTACGGAAAGCAGAGGACCGCGGGGAGTGGAGGAAGCTGGTTGCAGCATCTTCAGTTGTA
>CM060345.1:34271282-34273782 GCA_030674155.1 Stramonita haemastoma
CTATCCCGTATGTAAATACTTAGTTGTTTTTTTTTATATTACTGTTGTTCAATTATTCAACGCAATTGTTGTGTTCAGCTGCAGTGCAGCCATTCTTACATAATTATGTATGGACGTTAGAGTACTCACATTAGCATTGCTTGTTGTACTCATTTCATGTAGATTTACCTTTTTTTGTTTTTACATTTGTTAAACTTTAAGTTACAGCAGATTTCCCTGTGTGAAATTCGAGCTGCTTTCCCAGGGGGAAGCGCGTCACCACAATTGCAGCGCCACCGATTTTTTTTCTTTTTTCCTGTCTGCAACTGTATTTGTTTCCCTATTAGAGTGGCAATTTTAAACAGAATTTTATGTACGTTAAACGTGACCTCAGTTTATCGTCTCATCCGAAAGACTAGCACCCAGACCACTACTCTCGGTCTAAATGATGGGGGAAAGTTTCGGACCCAAACGGGATTCAACGACCCGTATTGATGCTACGTTGGTTCTGAACGAATAACATTTTGTTTGAAAAATGAAACAGAAAAATAAACAAAAACAAGACATACAGACAGCCAAACAAAACAACACACGAAGCAAACAAACAAATTTTTAAAAAAGCGAAAATAGAAAAGAAAAAAAAAAGAGAAAGAAAACTTAGTTGACAGACGGACAAGAGACTTGGAGACAGGAGGCTGTCACTCAGTGACAGACACAGGGGGAAGCAAGGGAGACAACTGATCACTTTAAGGAAATTGTAGCAGACGTGACCATGCCCGGTATTCAGCCCTCCACTTCCCCCTTCTCTCCCTCCCTCTCCTCTCTCCCTCCCCCCTCTCTCTCTTTGACTCAAAATAAAATTTTGATTTGATTTGATTTGATTTTCTTTCTTTCTTTCTTTCTTCTCTTTTCTTTCTTTCTTTCTTTCTTCTTTCTTTTCTTTCTTTCTTTCTTTCTTTCTTTCTTTTCTTTCTCCATTCCTCTCTGTTTGTCTCTCTCTCTCTGTCTCTCTCCCTGTCTCCCTTTCTCTCTCTCTCTGTGTTTCTCTCTCTCTCTCTGTTTTCTCTCCTCTCTCTCTCTCTCTCTCTCTCTCTCTCTCTCTCTCTCTCTCTCTCTCTCTCTCTCTCTCTCTCTCCTCTCTCTCTCTCTCTAAGTATATAACCGAAATGGATACATATTGTTTTCGAGTTGCTGTTACGCAAGTTCGATTTAATGCTCTACCATTGAACGATAATACACAGCGGTATAATAGTTTAAACGAAGTTAAGCAATGCCCTGTTTGTAAAGATCAAATAGAAAATGAACACTTTATACTGAATTGCCCTATCTATGAAGACTTAAGAAATAAGTTTCTTAAAGATTCCAAAAGACTTCCTTTCTATATACTACTTAAAGCCACTGTACCTACTGATAGATACAATTTATCACGTTTTATCTTTCATGCAACCAATAGAAGAAATAGGATAACTTTCTAGAAATTGATATTTGTATTGATGAATAATACATCTAAAACAGTGTCTTTTACGATACGTGTGAATTTTTCCGTGATTAACTGTGAAGAAATGGCTTATATAACTTTCTTGCTTTATTATTACTCATACATTATTTCATATACATATACGTTGATAGTAATATGTTTATAACACCTATGTCATATGCACACACTCTATGTCCACCACTCTTTTGTATTGTGGCCTAAGGCCGATGTACATTAAACAATTTCAGTGTTCAGTGTTCAGTTCAGTGTTCTCTCTCTCTCTCTCTCTCCCTCCCTCCCTCTCTCTCTCTTCCTCCCTCTCTCTTTTTACCTCCCTCCTTCCTCCCTCTCTCTCTTTTCCCCTCGCTCCCTACCTCTCTGTCTCTGTCTCTGTCTCTCTCTGTCTCTGTCTCTGTCTCTCTGTCTCTCTGTCTCTCTGTCTCTCTGTCTCTCTGTCTCTCTCTCTCTCTCTCTCTCTCTCTCTCTCTCTCTCTCTCTCTCTCTCTCTCTCTCTCTCTTTTCTCCCTCCCCCCCCCTCTCTCTCATTCTCAGCCCTGCGTTCAATCAAGAGAGAAACATGTCATGTAGATCAATGGTGTGTTGGGTATGGAGTTAGTTCATCAAGGTGGAATAATTATTGGCTAAACTGGGGCTCGGTTGTCTGTTGACCCTAAACGGGGGGTGGGGGGGTGGGGGTGTGGATTCTTTTTTGAGTTGTTTTGTTTTTTTGTGTTGTATTGTATTGTAGGGTGTGGGGGGTGTATTGCGTTTAGTTGTTTTGTATTGTATCACATTTTTTTTCTTTATTCATTGTATGGTGACGGGGTAGCTCAGTGGTCAGAGTCCTTACTTCCCCCAGCCAATGTTAAGCAGCATAGAGCATGGTTACCAAGTGGGTAGATGAACGTTTGCGTGCCGTGGTTTCAGTAGAGTCTCCCAGTTCACCCAGCTGTCAATGGGCACCTGCCCTCTTTAGGGTCAGGGAAGGTAAAGCAGCGAGGGAGAGGAGATGGGCGCCGCCCTCAACATGCTGGCCCCTGGAGA
>CM060345.1:34278782-34286765 GCA_030674155.1 Stramonita haemastoma
ACAATTAAAACAACAACAACAAACATTTCACCAACATTAACTTGCTAACATGATTTGAACAACTTTAAAATAAACTATGCCTATAAATAATACAAGCAACTACTATAACAACAACCAAAAGAGAAAATAAAATAAATAAAATAAAAAAATAAAAAAAATAAATAAAAATAAAAAAATATTTTAAAAATCTACTCGAAAGCCATACACACATATGCACATACACCCACCCACACACACACACACACACACACACACACACACACACACACACACACACACCCGTGCATCTACACACACACACACACACACACACACACACACACACACACACACACCACACACACACACACACACACACACACAACCGGTTTGCGCTCTTCCACTCAGCTCGTATACTCGTAGGTACATGCACACATTTAAAGTCTTTTTTAAAAAATCATATAGTGTCAACCCCCCCCCCCCCACACACACACACACCAGCTTATATCAATTACAATGTAACCAAAAAACATTAAGACTTAATAATAATAATAATAATAATAATAATAATAATAATAATAATAATAATAATAAAACAATTTTTTTAAAAAAATGAATAAATACAACAACAACAACAACAAATTTTCAAAATAAATAAGTAAAATAATAAAAAATCTATAAGCAATTTATGTCAAATTACAATATCTCTATACTTCAATTCATACTTTATATTTTTAAAAGAAGATAAGGAAAAAACAACAAACACAACGATACCTTATGATAATACCCATCATCACTGAGAGGAAATAACATATACGCTAACAAACATACAATCAAACAAAAGAAAAACAAAAACAAACAAATAAACAAAAAACACATAAAAACACACCAAAAAAACAAACAATCAAACCAAAACATCAAAAAACCAATCCACACGGATTATATATTAGAAGGAAGAAAAGAAAAAACAACTAAACAACAATACCATATGATAATACCCATCACCACTGAGTGGAATAACATAACAAACATATGGGCATGCACACATTTAAAAATTTTTTTTTTTTTTAAATCATATGGTGTCAACAGCTTATATCAATACAATGTCACCATTCATTACTTAAGACTTAAAAAAAAAAAAAAAAATAATAATAATAATAATAAAAATCCATGAAATGTCAATAAGCATCTTATGTCAGATTACATTATCTCCACACTTCAATTCATACTTATGTTATGAGGAAGAAAAGAAAAAACAAAACAAAACAAAACAAACAAACAAAAAAACAAAAATAAAACCCCGAAAAACAAACGCAACAATACATATGATAATACCAATCTCCACTGAGAGGAAATAACATATACACTAACAAACATTCAAACTAACCAAAAAACTAATAAACAAACAAAAGCAACAGAGAACCAAACAAACATAATGAACGAAAAAAAACACCAAGCAAAACAAAACTAAAGCAAAAAACAAACAAAAAACAAGCAAACAAACAAACACAACCCCCCCCAAAAAAAAAAAAAACACACAAAAAAAACCCCCACACACTCAAAAAAGAAACAAATTTGGAGGGGGGGTGGGAACGGGTGGGGAGGGGGTATCAAGAGGAAGGGGAAAAACACAAACAGCAACCAGAAGAATTATAATAATGATTTATGATTATATTTCATAAATAAAAACCCCTACACATATGAACAAAAACAAACAAACAAACATTCAAACAAACAAACAAAAAACAAACAAAACACAACAAAAAACATACACAACAACAACCAGAACAAAAAAGTAAGGCCTTTCCACTTATCAAAATAATATAAATATAATAGTGCTAATAGTCTCATTAGTATAATTAATAAAATAAAATAAAAATTAAATATTTATCCTGAAACTATTAAACTGGGTAAGTGAAAAAAAAAAAAAAAAAAAAAAAAATCCAATCTAGTCGTCAAATCAGTGGTTTGGTTTTCTCCTTGTGAATTTGCAGAATATACACGTGTTTACATACATCACTTATTCCCTATCCTGTTCAAAATTAAATTATATATTAAAAAAAAAATACAAAAAAACAACAACCCTTTCTCCACCTTTTCCCCCTTCCACATACATATATATAGCAAGCAAAGTGTAGCTTTTTCAGTCACAGTGAGCCACACGTGAAAGATTTTTCGGGGTTAGCAGAGAGTATCAATATCTTTAGTCTGTTCTAAGTATGGTTGATTGGATTGATGTGTAGTTCTTAAACATTTTTGCATAAGCGCATTAAGTGATTTTTCAACTGATTTTTGAACTGATTTTATTTTTGATACATTTTAAATGTTTTGGGAGCTTGTTCCATAAATCACTACCTGAATATAGGAAGCTTGTTTTGTAAAGATTGTTTCTGGGTCTGGGAAATGTTAGTAGATGGTTATGCCTGTGCTCATTAATTTTGAATCTATTGGTGATCTTGGGAGGGGCATTTCCATTGACAACTTTTTGTACAAATAGAGCTTTATTGAGATAAAGCCTGTTTTGAAATGTAAGAATATTTGTTAGCTTATAATCATTGATGGTTAGGGAGCTTGATTTTAATAGGACAAGTTTTAGCGCTCTTTTATATAATCGATGGATGAATTTCAAATTAGTTTCACTGCAGTTGTCCCAAAGAGATGAGGCATAGTCAACTATAGGCAAGATGTGTCCACAAAAAAAGAGTTTGCGTGAATGACTATCTAGAAAGTGTTTTATTTTTGATAGCTGACGTACCTTGTTTGTAAGACGTTTTCCTTGTGCCATCACATGGTCAGTCCAAGTAAGATTATTGTCGATAATTACACCCAGAATTTTGTGTGAGTCAACTTCTTCAATGATTTTTTGATCTATCAACAGAGGTTGAAATTTACTTTTCATTTTTTGCCTCTTTTGTCGTGCTAGTACGTACATACTTTTAGTTTTTTGAGCATTTAAGGACATATGGTTTAATTGAGTCCAAGTAATCAATTTGTTGATATTGTTTTGAAGTTTGAGTGTTAGTCTGTGGGGGTCAGTATCACTACAATAGAGGGATGTGTCATCAGCAAACATTTCACAGCTACAATCTAGAAATAAGGGTAAGTCATTTACATATATTGAGAACAAAAGAGGACCCAATATTGATCCTTGTGGTACTCCATATCTAATAGATACTAATTCTGATGTTTGATTATTTGCAGTTACCAACTGCTGTCTATCTAACAAAAAACTTTTTAAAAGATTGATTATTTCAGGTGTTAGTTTGTATAGGTGAAGTTTACGCACTAGCAGGGAGTGATTAATTACATCAAATGCTTTTTCAAAGTCAACAAAAATTAGGCCTGTATAGTTATTTTCATTTATGTTGTGTAAGAGACTGTCTGTTAGTTGAGTTAGAGCTGTGTGACAAGAATAGTTTTTGCGAAAGCCTGACTGATCTTCATTTATTAGGTTGTTGTTAACAAAGTAGGAATATAAAGATTTTTGGATATGTTTTTCAATGGGTTTGGATAAGACCGATAGGATGAAATTGGTCTGTAATTTGAAGGACAAGAAGAATCTCCAGATTTGTGGACTGGTATGACTTTTGCCTTTTTAAATATGAGAGGAATGTTGCTTTTATCTATACACAAGTTATATAGATATGTCAGTGTTTCAGCTATAATAGGACCAGAAAGGTTCAATATTTTTCCATCCAGATTGTCAAGGTCACGTGTTCTGGAATTTTTTTTGAGAGATAGACTTCCAACACGTCTTTAATTGTCATTGGCAATAATTCAACTGGGAATTTAATTTCTTTTGATTCAATATATTGTTCTAAGTATTGGAGATCATTTTCATTTGACTTATCACATGATATGATTTTAGTAGCGATGTTTGAGAAATGGGTGTTCAGTTCATCAGCTGTTATGTCTTTAACTGTCTTTTGGCTTTTGATATAGGTCTATTACATAAAATATTGATGGCTTTCCATACCTGGCGAGAGTCGGTAGTTGTAATTAACAGTTTTTGAAAGTAATCACGTTTTGATCTCCGTTTTAGTGAAGTTACTTTGTTTCTTTGCATTTTAAATTCTTCTTTTGTACCATGGGTTTTCAAATAGTCTCTTAAGCGCATTTCTGACTCTATGTCTTTTGTTATCCAAGGAGGTTTTATTTTTTCTTTAACTCTTTTTTTTGATGAAGGGGCATGCCTACATACACTGAAATAAATGTGGTAATCCAGAATTCTGCAGCTTCGTTGGGGTCTCTGATTTGATATATGTCTTGGAATGGCGAATTTATCAAGTCTGAAAGAAAGTCTTGTTCGTTGAAGTTATTAAAATTTTCTGTAAAAGATGGTTTTATGTCCTACTTTGGGAATTTTGACACGATGTTTAAACCAAGTTAAACACACAGCATTGTGATCACTGCATCCACAGGAGGGGCACATACTTCTGTTATGTTTTGTTTTGTAGTAGTAATAGATATGATCTATCAAAGTTCCAGAGTTATCTGTTATCCGAGTTGGTTTGTCTATTAGTTGTTCCAGGCCATGCATAGTAATGTTTGTGACTCCATTTAGGCTTGGGTTTTAATAAGTCGATGTTAAAATCCCCAAGAATAATTGTTTCATAGTTTAAAAATGTCACTTCATCCATAAGAGAGTTGAATTTTCTCAAACAGTCTGTGGTTTCCGAAGGATTTCTGTATATGAATCCTAATTAATATTGGATTATTGTGTTTTAATTTTATTTCAACCCAAATTGATTCAATGTCATAAAACATCAAAGTTGTATAATCTTTTGCAACTCAGTGAAGAAGCAAAAATGTTAATAACCCAGTGGACTTGGGCTTGTGTGGATCCTGTCGAAAAATCTGATATCCTGGAATATTCATGCATGTGTCAGTTTACATGTGGTGAGAGTCGAGAGATCAGCAAGGCAAAACAAATGAAATTGATTCTCATCATTGTGCAGTATGGTCGAAATATCATCTTTTTTGTTTGTTGCATTGTTGATATTCAGGTAGCCTACACGGAGGCCTTGCTTTGTGGGCCACTTGTCTAAAGTTTAGAGACATGTTAAGATTGATTTTATATATATAATATGTATGTATGTAAGATCTATCAAAATAAGAGACTTGATTATGAAATTTTTTGACAAAATAAGCTATAGTTCAATTTCGAAAACTAAAATATAAACACAAATCAAAATCTGTAAGGAATGAATGTGTTATAATAAACAACTTTTTAAATCCAGTCCTGTTTTTTACATAAATCATATACTACGTCATAAAAAATAATAAAACATATAAATTGGGAAAAATATTTTAAGAAAAACTAAGATACAACAATTTTTGCTAAATCAGTATAACCAATCACACACTAAATATATAATATGATATAAACACAAAGAGATACAGTGACGAATAATAATAGATGAAAAAGCAAACAAAAATATAGTATGGCAGAGTTGGTTCAAAAACTCCAATCCACACTAGCCCTAGGCAACAACTGCCCTGTTGCAAGAGTCTCTGGATCCGATATACCTGCTAGATGTAGAAGGCAATTTATCCACTCAAATGAGATATACACTGCAGCATGACATTGATCAACATTGATGTTGGGGACAAAAAAAAGAAGAAAAAAAAGAAAAAAGAAAGGGGGGTGGGGGGTGGGGGAAAGTATGGAGAGAGAGAGAGAGAGGGGAGAGAGAGAGAGAGAGAAGAGAAGAAGAGAGAGAGAGAGAGAGAAGAGAGAGAGATTTCCATTCAAGCAATCATTTACATCATGGGAACACTGGCATTTAACATTTGGACACCTGCACAAACACATTTGTAATTATATAGAACATTATACATGGGCTGTATGTTTGATGCGGGCTTGCAGGCAGACATTTATCGCACGCATGCACACACACGCATGCACACACACGTTTCACATAATTAATCATACACGTACACACGCAGTGCATACGCACAAGCAAGCACGCATGCTTACATACCAGGCAAGCACCCACAAGCTCACCGGCATATCCACAGACACACAAACACGCACACATACGCACGCACACACACACACACACACACACAACACACGCACGCACGCACTCACGCGCGCACGGCACGCACATACATACACACACTCACGCATGCTTACATACACACAAACACCCCACACACACACGTGGTGAAACATGCATATACATTTCACTACACATACACTCAAACCCCATACACACACTCCCCCCCCCCCTCCCTCCACCCCCCAAATCCACTGGTACACACACACACACCCACCCCCACACACACCACACACACACCACACTATTGGGTCAAGCAAAGGAGTAGATCGGAAAGTATTTTCACAAGTGGCTGTGTAGCTGCCACTGATGTTGTCTCCCTAACACACTTGTGACATCTGAACACTGGGGGTTCCCTTGGCTCAGGGATGGGGAAGTCTCTGTCCAGTAATAGACCTAGTGTGGTAGGCCTATTGTCGCTAGTCGCACTGTGGGGGTGGGGCTGAAGTCGTCGTTTTGTTGAAGGCAGCCGATTGTGAATGTACACCTTTGGCTGCTTCACAAGCTTTTCATGTCTCTGGTCGTTATGTTTTTGGGGCGGTAGTTTGTCACAGGCCTCACGCTGGCGGCTGACTATGGTTTCCGGGGAAACGGATATTTAGGGCAAGAGTTTTGTTACCCTGAGGACTGGGATGATGGGATCATCGTATAGCGCCTTTTAGCGCTCCAGTCCTGGTGGAAAGGAGGGGGTGTTGTCGATAAGTACAACCCTCTCTTGACGGCAGGTTTTTCCCCAAGAGAAGCCGTCACCGTGAAGCCTTGTCTCTCATGGATGTCGTCCGAAGGGGGGAGGAGGGAGGAGGCCTTTAGAGCAGCATGGGGGAAGATTTCTTTTAGCGGGTGGATCAGTTTTGCCCAAATCTGCTTTTTGTGACTGATCCTGCTTTACAGTCATTTATCCCTACGTGGAAGGTGACGGGGCTGAAATGTGTGGAGAGGGGCGGCGTGTTGAAAAAGCCACTGACACAGGTGTTGTACTGTCGGGGCCCTTGGTACTGACAGGTTGCAGACTTGCCGGCCCCCACTGAAAATTTTTTTCCCTCTTTCCACCCTTTCAGCACTGAGTCACCTAACAACAAGTGTTACACTCTACAGGGATTGTTTTTTGTTTGGAGGGTTTTCAGGGGCTGGAATGGGGGGTGTTTTCTTGGTGTTTTTGGGGAATGAGAATTGGATGGGGGCTTGATGGGTGCGGGAGTTGTGCGTGTCTGCTGTGATGCTTTTTGTAAGTAAGGCTGTTTGCTTGTGCTTTTGCGTGAAGTTGCTGAAGTGTTGTTTTCTTGTCTGCTTTTGGTGTGAGTGTGGGGTATGAAGAAAATTTTCAGTCGTGGTTTTGTCTGTGAGGAGAGCATATCTGTTGGATGTGTTTTATGTTGTATTCTACCTCTGTGAGTTTTTCTGCAAGTGGGTTTAGTATTGTTTTTCTGTCTGACTGCTTGAGTGTTTTGTGTGTTTAGTTGCACTGAGTGTTTGTATCTGTTTCTTGGGGGTATTGTTGATGTTGTGTGACTGTCTTTGAGTGATTTTAGTTTGGATTGGGTTTCTTTTTAATTGAAACTGTCTGGTTTTTCTTGGCTGTTTTGTAGTTCTGTTACTTGTTGTGAAACATCTCTTTCATTGTTTTCAGGAGTTTTTTACTCTGGTTTCAGTTCAGAGATGACCGCTGTTGTGTTTTGTTCTTGACCTATTGTGATTGGTTTGAGTGTGTGTATTTCTTTCTGCTGTTGGAGAAGTGATGTTGGCTGCAATGAGTTGTTCGGAAGCATTGATAATTCTGTGTTGTTTTTTGAGAGAGATTGCATGGTGCATTGGGTTGTTTGTGTTGTGTGACTGTTGTTGGGGAGAGTTTGGAGTGGGGGGTTGGTGGAGTAGGTGGGAGGGATGAGGCTATGGTCACAGTGGAAGTGGAGGGGGGGGGGGGAAATATATTATTTTTGGGGGG
>CM060345.1:34286865-34294365 GCA_030674155.1 Stramonita haemastoma
TTTTGATATCTGTCAGTAAAAAGAATGTATGATTTCAGTACAACACAATAAAATACAACACGATAATGTGTGATATGATGTGACGTGATGTGATGTGATGTGATGTGATTGATGTGATGTGATGTGATGTGATGTCATGTCATGTCATGTCATGTCATGTCATGTCTTTGTGATGTTATGTTATGTGATACCATTCTTGTTGTTGTTGTTGTTGTTGTTGTTGTTGTTGTTGTTCTTCTTCTTCTTCTTCTTCTTCTTCTTTTTCTTCTTCTTCTTCTTCTTCTTCTTCTTCTTCTTCTTCTTCTTCTTCTTCGAGCACTCAGACAATAAATATTGTTGTCTGTCATATGAGCAAAAATGCGTTGCGCTGCCGTTAAGCGCCTGACAAGTCAGGCCCAGCGCATCCGACTTCGGCGTGGGAGAGAACTGTTATCTTTTAAGTCTTTCTTGGAAAAAAGGTAGGAGAATGGACCACTTGAATGCAATACTGTAAGATAAATTTAAAGGTAATTACGTAAAGGTTGTCCCATAACCTTTGTGGTCGTAGGGGAGCGAGGCATCACAGACCTCAGCTTCTCCAGGGGCCAGCATATTGAGGGCGGCGCCCATCTCCTCTCCCTGGCTGCTTTACCTTCCCTGACCCTAAAGAGGGCAGGTACCCATTGACAGCTGGGTGAACTGGGGGACTCTACTGAAGACAAGACACACAAACGGTCACCCATCCACTTGGTATCCACGCTTCATGCTTTTTAACATTGGCTGGGGGAAGTGAGTGCTCTGACCACTGAGCAATCCCGTCAACATACAATGAATAAAGAAAAAAAATGTGATACAATACAAAAACAACTAAACGCAATACACCCCCCACACCCTACAATACAATACAACACAAAAAACAAAACAACTCAAAAAAGAATCCCCCCCCACCCCGTTTAGGGTCAACAACAACCGAGCCCCAGTTTAGCCATAATTATTCCACCTTGATGAACTAACTCCATACCAACACACCATTGATCTACATGACATGTTTCTCTCTTGATTGAACGCAGGGCTGAGAATGAGAGACAGGGGGGGGGGGGGAGGGAGAAAGAGAGACAGAGACAGAGGACAGAGAGACAGAGAGACAGAGACAGGGGGAGGACAGAGCAGGAGACAGGGACAGAGACAGAGAGGTAGGGAGCGAGGAGGAAAAGAGAGGAGAGGGAGGAAGGAGGGAGGAAAAAGGAGAGAGGAGGGGGAGGGAGGGAGGGAGGGAGAAAAGAGAGAGGAGAGGGGAGAGAGAGAGGAAAGGAGGAGAGAGAGAGAGAAGAGAGAGGAGGGAGAGAGAGGAGAGAGAGGAGAGAGAGAGAGAGAGAGAGAAAGAGAGAGAGAGAGAGAGAGAGAGAGAGGAGAGAGAGAGAGAGAGAGAGAAAACAGAGAGAGGAGAAAGAGAGAGAGAGAGAGAGAGAGAAAGGAGACAGGGAGAGAGACAGAGAGAGAAGAACAAACAGAGAGGAATGGAGAAAGAAGAAAGAAAGAAAGAAAGAAAGAAAGAAAGAAAGAAAAGAAAGAAAGAAAGAAAGAGAAAGAAAGAAAGGAAAAGAAAGAAAGAAAGAAAAGAAAGAAAAGAAAGAGAGAATCAAATCAAATCAAATCAAAATTTTATTTAGAGTCAAAGAGAGAGAGGGGGGAGGGGAGGAAGGAGAGGGAGGGAGAGAAGGGGGAAGTGGAGGGCTGAATACCGGGCATGGTCACGTCTGCTACAATTTCCTTAAAGTGATCAGTTGTCTCCCTTGCTTCCCCCTGTGTCTGTCACTGAGTGACAGCCTCCTGTCTCCAAGTCTCTTGTCCGTCTGTCAACTAAGTTTTCTTTCTCTTTTTTTTTTCTTTTCTATTTTCGCTTTTTAAAAAATTTGTTTGTTTGCTTCGTGTGTTGTTTTGTTTGGCTGTCTGTATGTCTTGTTTTTGTTTATTTTTCTGTTTCATTTTTCAAACAAAATGTTATTCGTTCAGAACCAACGTAGCATCAATACGGGTCGTTGAATCCCGTTTGGGTCCGAAACTTTCCCCCCATCATTTAGACCAAGAGTAGTGGTCTGGGTGCTAGTCTTTCGGATGAGACGATAAACTGAGGTCACGTTTAACGTACATAAAATTCTGTTTAAAATTGCCACTCTAATAGGGAAACAAATACAGTTGCAGACAGGAAAAAAGAAAAAAAATCGGTGGCGCTGCACTTGTGGTGACGCGCTTCCCCCTGGGAAAGCAGCTCGAATTTCACACAGGGAAATCTGCTGTAACTTAAAGTTTAACAAATGTAAAAACAAAAAAGGTAAATCTACATGAAATGAGTACAACAAGCAATGCTAATGTGAGTACTCTAACGTCCATACATAATTATGTAAGAATGGCTGCACTGCAGCTGAACACAACAATTGCGTTAAATAATTGAACAACAGTAATATAAAAAAAAACTAAGTATTTACATACGGGATAGCTCAGTGGTCAGATAGCTCGCTTTCCCCAAGCTAAGGTTAAGCAGCATCGAGCGTGGATACCAGTTGAATGGGTGACCGTTTGCGCGCCTTAGCTTCAGTACAGTCCTCCCAGTTCACCCAGCTGTCAATGGGTACCTGCCCTCTTTAGGGTCAGGGAAGGTAAAGCAGCGAGGGAGAGGAGATGGGCGCCGCCCTCAATATGCTGGCCCCTAGAGAAGCTGATGTCTCTGATGCCTCTCTCCCCTACGACCACATAGGTTATGGGACACCTTTTTTACTTATCAGAAAATATCTTCGTGGTTTTTACATCTCCGTACTGTTTTCTTTGTCTTGCTTTTCTGTTTTGTGTTTGTTCATGTGAGATTTTCTCTGGGTTTTTTTGTTTATTTTTCGGGGAACGGGGGGGGGGTTGTTGGTTGAGTTTTGCTGGTTGTAGACTGGTCATGAGTCGTGATTGTTTTCTGTCTTCATGTTCAGTTTGTGACCGTTTTAATTTTCTGTCTGATCGATTTCTGTTGAATTTCTCTGTCTGAGTGTGTGTTTGTTTGTTTTTATGTCTGTTTGTCTATTTGTCTGTCTGTCTGTTTAGCTCTCTGTGTGTGTTTGCTTGTTCGTCTGTGTGTGTGTGTGTGTGTGATTTTATTTATTCATTTCTTTACATCGGGGATAATGGATGGAATAAGTACGCATATGCTTTTTTCTTCACATCTAGTCCCCATGTGTATGCAGTTTTGTAAAAGTTGTAGTCTAGTTCCACCGGCACACAATGGCCTACTCTTTCGAAAAGCGGAACAGGATTTAATCTGTGTGTGTATGTGTGTGTGTTTGTGTGTGTGAGAGAGATAGAGAAAGTGTGTGAGTGTGTGTGTGATAGAGAGAGAGTGTGTGTGTGTATTTGTGTCTGTGTGTGCGCGTGCGCGTGCGTGTGTGCGTGTACGTGTGTGTGTGTGTGTGTGTGTGTGTGTGTGTGTGTGTGTGTGTGTGTGTGTGTGTGTGTGTGTGTGTGTGTGTGTGTGTGTGTGTGTGTGTGTGTGTGGTGAATGGGTCACTGTTAACAGAGGCTACTATTTCAGATTGCTGTCAACATGGTCACCTTACTAACCCTTATCTTCTGTCCTGCTCTCTCCTTGTCTGGTCATAACCCCTTCCTCACTCACCACTGTCCCTGAAGTCGGAATGCGGCTACCTTCACACACGCACGCGCGCGCGCACACACACGCACATGCACACACACACACACACCCACGCGCGCGGGCGCACACACACACACTTACACACAGACACAGACACAGGCACATACACAGACACAGACACACAGACACACACAGACACACACAGACACACACAGACACGCACGCACACACACACACACACACACACACACACACACACACACACACACACACACACACACACACACAACACACACACACACACACACACATGATAAGAACGAAATTGGCAACGCAGCATACACACTGGGACTAGATGTTAAAAAAAAAAAAAAAAAAAAAAAAGCATATGAGTGCTTATTCCATTATCCTCAAGATAAAAGAATAATAAAAAAAAAAAAAGAGAAAAAAAGAGAAGAAACAATAGCATCAAAACGGTCCCATACACAAATTTTCATTGGTGAACCTCGGAGCAGTAACCAAGGAACGAACGAAACACAAAATCCACAGCTCTTTGATACTAAGCGCTTCTTCAAGTCTCCTCTTCTTCCTTCCTTCCTTCCTTCCTTAAGGATGCTTGTTTAAGAATCTCTTGGGCGATGGGAAAATGAGGGATGGGGGATGGGGGAAGGGGACAGAGAGGGGGAGGGGGTAGAAGAGTCTGGTAGTTTAAGCTCCGAAGTGGTTATCTCAAGGTACAGAAGAGGGCCAGTTCCAGTTGCTGCTCAGATGTGAGTTTGAGGGTGGGTGGTTTGTGGTGTTTTGTTGTTGTAGTTGTTTGTTGTTGTTGGTTGGTTTTGTTGTTGTTTTTTGTTGTTGTTTTTTTGGGGGGGTTGATTGTTGCTAAATTGTAGAGTTGATATTGAATCTGACTCATCCATTTTCATGCAAGGTTTAAACCCCCCCCAAAAAAAAAAAAATCTTCAAAATCCTTCACAGGGATGGGCACAGGATGCCCATCCTGCCTAATATCATTTATACTGAACAAGAACGAAGGATATCCATTGTGAAGTGTTTTTTGCTCCTGTGATATTTTTTTCTGATGCATCGATTCGTGCATTAAAGTGTTTTTAATGCCCTTTTTGCACTTTAAAACAAATATAACTTAGGGGGTTTATTCTTTTATTTTTGTTTTATTTTATTCTTTTACATCAAGGATAATGGGATAAGCACTCATGTGCTTTTTTGAATCCAGTCCCTGTGTGAATGCAGTTGTGTAAATATTGTCATCTGTTCCCACCGGCACACAATGGCCTACTCTTACGAAAAGAAGAACAGGATTTCACGTGTACGCAAGATGTTCTGCGTGCGTTCGCACAAGGGGCCTCGGTTTACAGTCTCATCCGAAAGACTTTTGGGGAGAGTGGAGTCAGCACTGATGTTAACTCCAGGGGAAAAATCCCCTCCAATGGGAATCGAACTCGGGTCGTCAAATTGCGCAATGTTCTGACCACTCGGCTATCCTGTCCCCCCAGGGGTTGCTGAATTAAGCGGACTAGCTGGCATCCACAGCATGGCCTAGTTATATTATATTTTTAGGAACAAAAAAGTTAAGGCATTTTGTCATTTGGTCAGATTCACAGTGTTGTATTTTCTCCCAAAAATCCTTTAAAAAAATCCCAACAGCTTATCTTCAAAGAAAACTTCTCTGTACCCCAGTTTACCATTGTGGCCAAAAGAACCAGAATTTCCTCTTGAAAGCAGATAAGGATGTTCTCCCTGTTAGGAATCTTCGTAATGTTTCTGTCATTTCTCAACTTGACTACTTCACAGCCTCCGATACAAATGACCACTCCAGTCCTCCAGCACGTCTTGAAGATCTCCTTGGGTATCTGAGACAGCCTCCTATCATGACTTGTTTCTGGTTTGTCTGGTCACAGTAAGCCTGTCTCCACTGGCGGCTAAAGATTTACAGCCTTCGTTTACTTGCAAACATGGTGTTCCCCAGAGGTATGTCCTGAGACCCTTTATCTTTGTGCTGTATACTTAACTTGTTTTTGTTCTCTCTCTCCTTGTGTACTGCAGTATCTCTCTGCCTTATTTTCTGTCTCTATTTGTTTTTCTGTCTGACAGTCTGTCTGTCTGTCTGTCTGTCTATCTGTCTGTCTGTCTGTCTGTCTGTCTGTCTGTCTGTCTGTCTGTCTCTCTCTCTCTCTCTCTCTCTCTCTCTCTCTCTCTCTCTCTCTCTCTCTCTCTCTCTCTCTTCTTATTTAAGTTTTATTTCTTCCCCCCCCTTTCTTTCCTCTATATATTTCTTACTTTTTTGTTTTTTTCTTTTCTTTTTGTATTTTCTACCTCTTTTGTCTGTTGTGTTCTTTCTTACTTTTGTTCTTGTTTCCAGCTTCTTTCTTTTTTATTTCCTTCTTTATTTTTTCTTTCTTTCCTTCCTTCCTTCCTTCCTTCTTTCTTTCTTTCTTTCTTTCTTTCTTTCTTTGCTCCTTTTTTTCTTTCTTTCTTTCTTTCCTTTTTTGTCTTTTCTTCTACCTAACTTATTGTTTGTGTGCTTCTTTATTTTTCTTTGTTTTTCTTCGTGTTTTTGTCTTACCTTTCTGTCACTGTTTTCGGGGTTGGTTTTTTTTTTATTCTCTCTCTCTCTCTCTCTCTCTCTCTCTCTCTCTCTCTCTCTCTCTCTCTCTCTCTCTCTCTCTCTTCTCTCTTCTCTTTCTCTCTCTCTCTCTCTCTCTCTCTCTCTCTCTCTCTCTCTCTCTCTCTCTCTCTCTCTCTCTCTCTCTCTCTCTCTCTCTCTCTCTCTCTCTCTCTTCCTGCACTTTATTCGCTGAAATTTCTAGGGGATTCTGGCATCTCTCGTTGTGGCATAGACACGATTCCAGACTCTTGGGATTTCAAGATTTCTGCAACAATGGAGTTTACCTGTCACCTGTGAGTTTCACACAAGGTTTTGTCTTCTTCAATCCAGGATTTTTTGTTCTTTATTTGTGTTGTTGTTGTACTTGTTTCAAAAATAAAGCATGTTCTGTGTTTGTGGTGTTTTTGTTGTTGTTTTGTTTGGGTTTGGGGTTTTTGTGGGGGGGGGTTGTGGGGGGGGGGGGGTGTATTGGGTAAGGTGAGTGGGTATTGTGCTTTTCTGTTGTTAATAATGCTCTTTCTTTTTTTCTTTCTTTGTTTATTTCTTTCTTTCATTCTTTTATCTGTCTTTCTTTCTGAATGTCCCTTTGTCTGTATCTTTTTTCAAAAATAATTATTTTCTTTCTATATGACTATTTGTATATATGTGTTGCCTCTCGGGTTTTTTTTTATTCGTTCTTAAAGCTTTTTTCCAACATTTTTTTTCAAAAACAAAGTTTTCTACTCTTTTGAATTCGTGCTGTCTGAAAGAATTAGGTTCTAATGTCTTCTTTGAGTTTCTGCTCTGGACGTTTTATCATGGTTCATCCTTGTTTTATATTGTTTTTTCGTTCCGAACAAATTTACGTGTGTGTTTATGTATGTATGTATGTATGTATGTATGTATGTATGTATGTATGTATGTATGTATGTATGTATGTATGTATGTATGTATGTATGTATGTATGTATGTATGTATGTATGTATGTATGTATGTATGTATGTATGTGCTTGTGGGCGTGCGTATGTGCATGCTCTTGTTTGTGAGTGCCTGTATAATTATGTGTGCGCGCGTGTGTGCGTGCGTGTGTATGTTGGGGGAATGCTTTTGTTTTTATATTGGTTGGTGGAGGGGGGAGGGTAAAGGGAGGGGAAGGGAAGGGGGAAGAGGGAGGGAAAAGTGGGGGGGTAGATAAGCACTTGTGTTTTCTAGTGAGAATTTATGCAGTCAGCAAGAATCAAGTTCCACTATCATTTCTATCGATTTTTTAGATCCAAATTTTTGC
>CM060345.1:34331611-34339111 GCA_030674155.1 Stramonita haemastoma
GTGTGTGTGTGTGTGTGTGTGTGTGGTGTGTGTGTGTGTGTGTGTGTGTGTGTGTGTGTAGTCTCTGTGTGTGTCTGTATGTGTGTTTGTCTGTCTGCCTTATTTTTGTATATATCAGTGCCTCTCTCTCTCTCTCTCTCTCTCTCTCTCTCTCTCCTCTCTCTCTCTCTCTCTCTCTCTCTCTCTTATCTTGATGTTATCCCTGAAAAGGGCGGGGACTGGATGTAAAAAAGCACATGAGTGCTTATCTATCATCCTCGAATAAAAGAATTTTGCCTTGCCTTGCCTTGTCTCACACACACACACACACACACACACACACACACACACACACACACAACACACACACACACACACACACACTAGACTGGGAACAAAGGGAAGTTGTACGATGGACGCCGATGTAACTGGACCACTTAAGAGTCTGAAGACTCAAGACTCAAGTGAAGTGCTCTTGTGAGGTGAGTGGGTGAGACTGTACATTGCCTTTCCCTGGAGTGAAACACACATAGATCAACGTCGTTGTGGTTTCCGTGGTGACGAACTGTAAACTGAGAAATGTTGCACTCTTTGTGTACAGGAAATAGCCATTAAAATGGCACAAAGCAGATGACATTTATCATCATCACTGTACTCCTTTTTTTTTTTTTTTTTTTTTTTTTTTTTTTTTTTTTTTTTTTTCTTCTTTCTTTTTTAAATCTTTATTCTTTCACTTTCAATCCAAACCATCAATCAATGAATCATGTGAACTAGTTTGTTAATCTTTGAGTGATGCAATGCTTTAACCATGAGGCCCATGACTCGATCTATGAGTACCCAACGTCTCAGAAAAGAGACTATTCAATACACTAGGGACTCCTGCCAAGTTACCTTTGAAGCCCACTCATACTAACTTGCCTTTGTGGCGGTTTGTTCTCCTTGAAAGGTATTGTGGACAATTTCAGCCCCTAAATGTCAATTCAATATTTAATGAGTTTACAAAGAATAACAGCGAAGAAATAAGTTTTACAACAGACTTTACATTAACCTTGCCCAGTGAACTTTGGCGATCCTTCTTTCAAGTTAGTGCTGATGGAGAAAAACTACTGACAATACACATATACCACAGTACTGGGAAAATCCTAGTACAAGGCAATGTATGCCAGCAGTGGGTTGAAGAGGAGTTCGACAACCTAAGAACAATAGTCAATGAGCTGGCAAAACTAAATGTCACCACGGAAACAGTGACTGATGTCCTCTATTCCGTGGCATCCTCAAGCCTTCCGTGTGCTCCGCTGGCCATACGAGACAGCGCCCCTGACGACCAACCATGTCAGCCAGACCAGACAACAGAGAGGGATGACAACTCTCCTCCCCTTCTTCAGTTGACACCCTCCCCTTCCACTCCACCCCACTCCCTGCCCTCCACACCTCCCACGTCTTCACCCCCCAACCAGGCTACATCACCCCCTCCATCCACTGATGAGGAGACCATCCCCTCTCACCCTTCCTCAGACCTCTCAGCTGATCCATCCCACTCCATGCCCTCCACACCCCCCACGTCTTCCCCCCTGACCAGGCAACATCACCCCCCACGTCTCCCCCTCCTGACCAGGCTACATCACCCCCCACGTCCTCCCCCCTGACCAGGCTACATCGCCCCCCACGTCTACTGATGACAACGGGACCATCCCCTCTCACCCTCCCTCCGACCTCTCAGCTGATCCTCTACCCCCTCCCTCAACGGCTGCACATCCACCTGAGGAAGAAACTGCAACACTGCCCCTCTCCCCCACCACCCCTTCTTCCACCGAAGAACAAGGTATAGTTCAGTCCCCCCTCCCCTCCCCCTCCACTTCACCATGTGATCATCAGCCTCATCCCTCTCCCAATTCTACCTCCAACCAACCCACTCCCCACTCCAAAACATCTCCCACAACAGCAGTCAACACAACACAAACAAGCAATGCACCATGCAATCTCTCTCAAATGAACAACACAGAAATTATAACAATGCTTCACAAACAACTCATTGCAGCCAACATCACTATCTCCAACATGCAGAAAGAAATACACACACTCAAAACACAAATATCACAAATAGATCACGAAACAAAACACAACAGCCAGGTCATCTCTGACGCTGAAACCAGAGCAAAAAACTCCATGAAAACAATGAAAAGAGATGTTTCACAACAAGTAACAGAGCTACAAAACAGCCAAGAATACCAAACAGAGCAAATGAAAGAAATCAACTCCAAACTACAATCACTCAAAGACAGTCAACACAACATCAACAATACTACCAAGAAACAGATACAAACACTCAGTGCAACTAAACACACAAAACACTCATGCAGTCAGACAGACAACAATACTGAACCACTTGCTGAACAACTCACACAGGTAGAATACAATATAAACACATCCAACAGATATGCTCTCCTCACAGACAAAACCATGACTGACAATTCTTCATACTCCACACCCACACAAAAGCAGACAAGCAACAACACTTCAGCAACTTCACGCAAAAACACAAGCAAACAGCCTCTCCTTACAAACACATCACAACAGACACGCACACACTCCCAAACCCACCAAAGCCTACACTCCAATTCCCATTCCCAAATGCACCATGAGAACCCCCCCCATTCCAACCCCCTGAAAACCCTCCAACAAAAAACAGTCCCCATAGAGTGTAACACCTTGTTGTTAGGTGACTCAGTGCTGAAAGGGGTGGACGAGAAAAAGATGTCAGTGGGGGGCCGGCAAGTCTGCAACCTGTCAGTACCAGGCCTGACAGTACAACACCTGTGTCAGTGGCTGACAACAAGCCGCCCCTCTCCACACATACAGCATGTCACCTTCCACGTGGGGATCAATGACTGTAAAACACGATCAGTCACAAAAGCAGAATGGACAAAACTGATCCACCTGCTAAAAAAAATCTTCCCCCATGCTGCTCTACAGGCCTCCTCCATCCTCCCCCCCTTTGGACGACATCCACTGAGGGACAAGGCCTCACGGTCCACGGCCACTCTTGGGGAAACGTGCTGTCAAGAGAGGGTGGTTCTTATTGACAACACCCCCTCCTTCCTCACCAGGACTGGGGCGCCAAAAAAGGTGCTATATGATGATCCAATTCATCCCAGTCCTCAGGGTAAACAGAACGCTTGCCCTCAACATCCGTTTCCCCGGAAACCATCGACAGCAGCCAGCCGTGAGGCCCGAGACAAGCTACAATAACATGCCAAGCTACGCTGAAGCAGCCAAAGGCGTACATTCACGGTCGGCTGCCTTCAAGAAAAAGACGACTTCACCCCCACCCCACAGTGCGACTAGCGACAATAGGCCTACCACAACCAGGTCTATTACAGGACAGAGACTTTCCATCCCCAGCCAAGGAACCCCCATTCTTCAGAAGTAACACGTGTGTTAGGGAGACAACACTCCGTGGCAGATACACAGCCACTTGTGAAAATACTTTCGGATCTACTTCATTGTCTGACCCAATAGTACGTGGTGTGTGTGTCTACGTGTGTGTATGTGTGTGTGGTGTGTGTGTGTGTGTGTGTGTGTGTGGTGTGTGTGTGTGTGTGTGTGTGTGGTGTACCAATGAGTAGGTGTAGAGGGAAGGGGATGGGGTGAGTGTGTGTATGTGTGTGTTTGAGTGTATTGTAAGTGAACATGTGTATGCATGTTTCACCACGTGTGTGGGTGCATTTGTGTGTATGTGTGCATGCGTGAGTGCGTGTGTGTGCGTGCCGCATGAGTGCGTGTGTGCCTGCATGAGTGCGTGCGTACGTGCGTGAGTGTGTGCGTGTGAGTGTGTGTGTTTGTGTGTCTGTGGATACGCTGGTGAGCATGTGCGTGCTTGCGTGGTAGGTAAGCATGCGTGCTTGCTTGTGCGTATGCACCGCATGTGTACGTGTATAATAACTATGTGAATGAGTATGTGCGTGCATGCGTGTGTGCATGCGATAAAATATCTGCCTGTAAGCCAGCATCAAATATACAGCCCATATATAATGTTCTAAATAATTACAAATGTATTTGTGCAGGTGTCCAAATGTTATATGCAGTGTTGGCATTGATGATAAATGATTGGTTCAATTTTCATGAATGGATATCTCTCTCTCTCTCTCTCTCTCTCTCTCTCTCTCTGTCTGTCTGTCTGTCTGTCTGTCTCTCTCTCTCTCTCTCTCTCTCCCCCCCCATACTTTTACCCAGCCCCTACCACCACCCCCTCCCCTTTTTTTTTTTTTTTTTTTTTTTTTTTTTTTTTTTCCACCCAACATCAAATGGTGTTGATCAATGTCATGCTGCAGTGTGTATTCCATTTGAGTGGAAAATTGCCTTCCATATCTAGCAGGTATATCGGGATTCAGAGTCTCTTGCAACAGAGCAGTTGTTGCATTGGACTAGTGTGTACTGGAGTTTTGAATCAATTCTGCATACTATATTTTCGTTTGGTTTTTCATCTATTATTTTTTTATCACTGTATTTTTTGTGTTTAGTATCATATTAATATTTAGTGTGTGGTTGATTATATTGATTTAGTAAAAATTGTTGTATTTTAGTTTTACTAAAAATATTTTTTCCCAATTTATATGCTTTATTATTTTTTTTATGATTATATGATTTATGTAAAAACGGGACTGGATTCAAAAAGCTGTTTATAATAACACATTGATTCCTTACAGATTCTGAATTGTGTTTATATTTTAGTTTTCGAAATTGTATTATAGTTTTTTTTTTTGTTTTTTTTTTAAATTTGATAATCAAGTCTCCTGACTTGATAGATTTTATACATATACATAAAAAAAAGGAAAAAATTTAACATGACTTTAACTTTAGACAAGTGGCCCACAAAGCAAGGCCTCCGTGTAGGCTACCTAAATATCAACAATGCAACAAACAAAAAAGATGATATCTCGACCATACTGCACAATGATGGGAATCAATTTCATTTATTTTGCCTTGCTGAATCACGACTCTCACCACATGTAACTGACACATGCATAAATATTCCAGGTTATCAGACCTTTCGACAGGATCCACACAAGCCCAAGTCCACTGGGTTATTAACATATTTCGCTTCTTCACTGAGTTGTAAAAGACTATACAACTTTGATGTTTATGACATTGAATCGATTTGGGTTGAAATAAAATTAAAACACAATAGTCCAATATTAATAGGATTCATATACAGAAATCCTTCGGAAACCACAGAATGGTTTGAAAAATTCAACTCTCTCATGGATGAAGTGACACTTTTAAACCATGAAACAATTATTCTTGGGATTTTAACATAGACTTATTAAAACCCAAGCCTAAATGGAGTCACAACATTACTATGCATGGCCTGGAACAACTAATAGACAAACCAACTCGGTAACAGATAACTCAAGAACTTTGATTGATCATATCTATACTACTACAAAACAAAACATAACAGAAGTATGCGCCCCCTCCTGTGGATGCAGTGATCACAATTCTGTGTGTTTTACTTGGTTTAAACATCGTGTCAAAATTCCCAAAGTAGGACATAAAACCATCTTTTACAGAAAAATTTAATAACTTCAATGAACAAGACTTTCTTTCAGACTTGATAAACTCGCCATTCCAAGACATATATCAAATCAGAGACCCCAACGAAGCTGCAGAATTCTGGATTACCACATTTATTTCAGTGTATGATAGGCATGCCCCCTTCATCAAAAAAAGAGTTAAAGAAAAAATTAAACCTCCTTGGATAACAAAAGAATATAGAGTCTGAAATGCGCTTAAGAGACTATTTGAAAACCCATGGTACAAAAGAAGAATTTAAAATACAAAGAAACAAAGTAACTTCACTAAAACGCAGATCAAAACGTGATTACTTTCAAAAACTATTAATCACAACTACTGACTCTCGCCAGGTATGGAAAGCCATCAATATTTTATGTAATAGACCTATATCAAAAAGCCAAAAGACAGTTAAAGACATAACAGCTGATGAACTGAACACCCATTTCTCAAACATTGCTACTAAAGTCATATCATGTGATAAGTCAAATGAAAATGATCTCCAATACTTAGAACAATATATTGCATTAAAAGAAATTAAATTCCCGTTTGAATTATTGCCAATGACAATTAAAGATGTGTTGGAAAGTCTATCTCTCCAAAACAATTCCACAACACGTGACCTTGACAATCTGGATGGAAAAATATTGAAACTCTCTGGTCCTATTATAGTTGAAACATTGACATATCTATATAATTTGTGCATAGATAAAAACAACTTTCCTCTGATATTTAAAAGAGCAAAAGTCATACCAGTCCACAAATCTGGAGATACTTCTTGTCCTTCAAATTACAGACCAATTTCAATCCTATCGGTCTTATCTAAACCCATCGAAAAACATATCCAAAAATCTTATATTCCTACTTTGCTAACAACAATCTAATAAATGAAGATCAGTCAGGCTTTCGTAAAAACTATTCTTGTCATACAGCTCTAACTCAACTTACAGACAGTCTCTTACACAACATAAATAAAAATAACTATACAGGCTTAATTTTTGTTGACTTTGAAAAAGCATTTGATGTAATTAATCACTCCTTGCTAGTACGTAAACTTCACCTATATAAACTAACACCTGAAATAATCAATCTTTTAAAGAGTTTTTTGTTAGATAGACAGCAGCTGGTAACTGCAAATAATCAAACATCAGAATTAGTATCTATTAAATATGGAGTACCACAAGGATCAATATTGGGTCCTCTTTTGTTCTCTATATATGTAAATGACTTACCCTTATTTCTAGATTGTAGCTGTGAAATGTTTGCTGATGACACATCTCTCTATTGTAGTGATACCGACCCCCAAAGACTGACACTCAAACTTCAAAACAAATATCAACAAATTGATTACTTGGACTCAATTAAACCATATGTCCTTAAATGCACAAAAAACTAAGAGTATGTACGTACTAGCAAGACAAAAGAGGCAAAAAATGAAAAGTAAATTTCAACCTCTGTTGATAGATCAAAAAATTATTGAAGAAGTTGACTCACACAAGATTCTGGGTGTAATTATCGACAAAAATCTTACTTGGACTGACCATGTGATGGCATTAGGAAAACGTCTTACAAACAAGGTACGCCAGCTATCAAAAATAAAACACTTTCTAGATGATCATTCACGCAAACTCTTTTTTTGTGGACACATCTTGCCTATAGTTGACTATGCCTCATCTCTTGGACAACTGCAGTGAAACTAATTTGAAATTCATTCATCGATTATATAAAAGAGCACTAAAACTTGTCCTATTAAAAGCAAGCTCCCTAACCATCAATGATTATAAGCAAACAAATATTCTTACATTCCAAAACAGGCTTTACTTTAATAAAGCTCTATTTGTACAAAAAGTTGTCAATGGAAATGCCCCTCCCAAGATCATCAATAGATTCAAAATTAATGAACACAGGCATAACCATCTACTAACATTTCCCAGACCCAGAAACAATCTT
>CM060345.1:34344111-34349111 GCA_030674155.1 Stramonita haemastoma
AATTTCTCAGAGTCAGTCAGGCTTCCTTTTCATGTGTTACTCAGGGCTATAAATCCCATTCACAGGCACAAATTGTCCAGATATCTGTTTTAACGCGATCAACAGAAGGAAAAACTTCATTTTGGAATCAGAAACCTAGACGTTGGTTTGCTGCTATATTTTATTTCCATGAAGATGGTTACGAGCGTGTGTGTGTGTGTGTGTGTGTGTGTGTGTGTGTGTGTGTGTGTGTGTGTGTGTGTGTGTCTGTTTCTGTGTCTGTGTCTGTGTCTGTCTGTGTGTCTGTGTGTGTGTGTCTGTGTGTGTGTGTCTGTGTCTGTGTGTTCTTCAGTTTAATGTCTGTTCACATTACTGATATCAGACAACAACAAAAAAGAAAAATCCCAAAATGCAAACAAATAATGTTACTTGTGGAACATTTAACCTATGGTAGAAACAAAAAGTAGGTAAAACGTAATAAAGTAAACACTAAACCCTGAACAATCAATCGTAACCTTTTAGGAATTATTATCTCCTAAACAAGCTACTGACGTGTTCATAAGCACTATAGTAAACTGTTAATGTGTGTATTTGTGTGTCTGTGTGTGTGCGTGTGTGTGTGCGCGTGTGTGTATGTGTGTGTGTGCGTGCATGTATGTATGTGTATGTGGGGGCGGGGGGGGGGGGAGGGGAAGAGGGGGTGCTGGTGTGACTAGGTATGCGAGCTCGCGCGGGTGCATGCGTGTGTGTGTTGGGGTGTGTGTGTGTGTGTGTGTGTGTGTGTGTGTGTGTGTGTGTGTGATGATGATGCCCAGAGGGGATATTCTGTGTACCAGAGGGCATCACTGAATACACTGTACTGGCGATGAATGGCCATTGTTTCTGAAATGATAACGTCAGATGGTTTGATTGTCACCCCATTTGTTCTTCTCACGGCATCAAATGTTATTTTATTTATTCATTTATTCTTTCATATCGAGGATGGAATGGAATAAGCACTCATGTGCTTTTTTTTTTACATTCAGTCCCCGTGTGTATGCAGTTTTGTAAATCTTGTCATCTGTTCCCACCGGCACAAAATGGCCTACTCTTGCGAAAGGCGGAACAGGATTTAACGTGTATGCAAGATGCTCTGCGTGCGTTCGCACTCGGGGCCTTGGTTTATAGTCTCATCTGAAGGACTTTTCGGGAGAATGAAGTCAGCACTGATGTTAACTCCAGGGGAAATGCACACTAATAGGCACAATATGTAACTGTTGTTGCTTTTGCATTTGCATAAAGAAACATGATAGCACTGTTTCCACTTATGGCTGGCAAAATTGTATGAAGTGGGGACTTTTTTCTCACCCCCCCCCCCCCCCCCCCCAGCAGTTTGTGAATGCGATAAGTTTGAACTGATAACTCCATGGATGCTGTACTCTCTCTCTCTCTCTCTCTCTCTCTCTCTCTCTCTCTCTCCTCTCTCTCTCTCTCTCTCTCTCTCTCTCTCCTCCTCTCTCTCTCTCTCTCCTCTCTCTCTTCCTCCCTCTCTGTCTGTCTGTCTGTCTGTCTGTCTGTCTGTCTGTCTGTCTGTCCTGTCTTCTTCTCTCTCTCTCCTCTCTCTCTCTCCTCTCTACCCTCTCCCTCTCTCTCTCTCTCATCTCTCCTCTCTTCTCCTCCTCTCTCTCTCTCCTCTCTCTCTTCATTGCTATGAATGTAGGAGGTGTATCCATGCTCTGATTTTTCATTGTATAGTAGGTGTGAAATTTATCCATGCTTTCATTTTTTTATTGCCATTGAAAGTGTTAAATTTATCAATGCTTTCATTTTGCATTACACTCACACCCCTGCCCCCCTCCACCTGGTGTATTGTGGTCCAAGGCCAAGGTACCATTACACCATTTCAGTGTTCAGTGTTCTCTCTCTCTCTCTCTCTCTCTCTCTCTCTCTCTCTCCTCTCTCTCTCTCTCTCTCTCTCTCTCTCTCTCTCTCTCTCTCTCTCTCTCTCTCTCTCTCACCACCTTCTTTATTTTTGTTGCTTGTATTGTGGCCTATGGCCGAAGTACATTAAAAGCATTTCAGAGTTCAGAGTTCAGAGTTCAGAGTTCTCTCTCTCTCTCTCTCTCTCTCTCTCTCTCTCTCTCTCTCTCTCTCCTCTCTCTCTCTCTCTCTCTCTCTCTCTCTCTCTTTCTGTGTGTTTTTCACCCTCCCTTACACACACATGCATCCACAAACACATACATACACATAATTTACACACACGCACGCGCGCGCGCGGAAAACCTGGTGGTCAGAGTGATGCGCTCGTGATATGCTGACCCGGGTTCGAATCTCGTTCAAGAGGATTTTTACTCCGGAGTTAACATCGGTGCTAACGCCACTCCCTAAAAGTCCTTAGGATGAGACTATAAACCTAGGTCCCGTGTGTGCACACACGCAGAACTTCTTATGCACACGTTAAAACCCGTTCCGCTTTTCGGAAGAGCAGGCCAATGTGTGCCGGTGGGAACAGGTGACAAACGTTAGAAAACTGCATACGCACGGGGACTGGATGCAAAAAGCACATGAGTACTTATTCCATTATCCTTGAAATAAAGGATTAAAAAAAAGAACACACACACATACATACATACATACATACATACATACATACATACATACATACATACATACATACATACATACATACATACATACATACATACATACATACATACATACATACATACACATACAAAAACACACACTCACTCTCATCCAAAACACAGACACAGACACACGCACAGCACACACACACACACACAACACACACACACACACACACACACACACACAACACATAATACACACACATATATACACACACACATCACCCAACCACCACACACACACACACACACACACACACACACACACACACACACACACACACACACACACACACACACACACACACACACACACATACCATGAAACAAAAGTGAACTAATAAAACCATCCCGGGCCCAAACATCTGTTTAAAATACACACAGAGAGCCATCAAAAAGTCCACTACTTGACAATAATGAAACCCAGCACCTTTTTGTCCTGTCTGGATAGCTTTTCCAGTTTTTGCCTTGCAAAAACCCGGGCGAGGGAGGGGGTGGGGGAAGGGGGAAGGGGGGGGCTGCTCAATTAGATTTAAACACTCATTTGTGTGTGTGTGTGGGTGGGGGGCAGAGGAATGTGGCAAGGCAATGCAAGGCAAGGCAAATTCTTTTATTCTTTTATTTTCTTTTGGCGAGAGGGGGAGGGGTTAGGTGGCTATTCTCAAGCCTAAAAACCCCTGGGAGTCCCCCCCCCCCCCAGAATATGTATTTTGTCTCCATCCTTATGCTTGGGATTCGCTGCGAGACACTAAGAAATATTCTGGGTAAAAACTGAACATCCTTTTAATTCACACTGTCCCTTAGGGAACAGTACAAATGAGGGAGAGACGAAGAGGCAGACAGAGAAAACACGAATAGGAAGACAACATCAGAGAGTGGGCTGGCCTTGAGTGGAACGACTTGCTTCGGAAAGCTGAAAACGGCGAGGAGTGGAGGAAGCTGGTTGCAACATCTTCAGTGGTGCCCCCAACGGTCTAACAGACTCTGGAAAGGTGAAGGCAGAAGAAGGAAGGAAGGATGAAAAGTCTGAATGGTTATTTTTAATTCATTTTGCCATACAGGCAGCCATACTCCGACTTCAGAGGATTCATCGCCTTTCATGGATATTGCAGGCTGTCTTGCGAAAAGCGCATTATGCAGGGAGATCACCTGATCGGTGGTCTAGAGGTAACGCACCTGCCTACAAAGCCACAAGTTCAGGTTCGAAGTATGTTCTGCTTCGATCCCCGCCTGGGTCCGAAACTTTCCCCACACACACTAGACCGTGCGTAGTGTTCAGGGTGCTAGTCTTTCTTCTTCCTCTTCTTGTTCTTGTTCTTGTTCTCCTTGTTGTTGTTGTTGTTGTTGTTGTTGTTGTTGTTGTTGTTGTTCTTGTTCTTCTTCTTCTTCTTCTTCTTCTTCTTCTTTTCTTCTTCTTCTTCTTTTTCTTCTTCTTCTTCTTTTTCTTCTTCAATTCTTCTTCTCCTTCTCCTCCTCCTCCTCCTCCTCCTCCTTCTTCTTCTTCTCCTTCTTCTTCTTCTTCTTCGCAATTCTTCTTCTTCTTCTTCTTCGCAATTCTTCTTCTTCTTCTTCTTCTTCTTCCTCCTCCTCCTCCTCCTTCCTATCCTCCTCCATCCATCAGAACATGTTCCGCACTGAAATGACCCCACGACAAACAAAGAAACGAAATGATAATCTGGAAAACCAACAAACAAACCAAAAAAAAAAAAAACCAGAGACGACTGGTCAAAACAAAGATACACTGATGGAATAATCCGATCGGAAATATCAGACCACGAGTAATCTGCCCCTGTATATCACTAGACAGGAATATCCTATTCTTTTTATTTTTGGCCATGAAATGACAGCCATACACGTGGATGCTGTCATTTCTGATCTTGCATTAAGAGAGATCTGAATCTGTATCAATGTCTTGAAGTGGCCACTATTTCTGTGGACGATAAAATCTTAAATCCAGGCCCTGTGTGCAACCGCAATAATGTGTACAATTTAGAATACGTGAAGTAGCCTAAAATTGTTCGTATGAGATTCTAAGCTAATAGCTGTTGTGTTTGAATGCACGTAACGCTTGTTGGGATTCTAGAGAGAGAGAGAGAGAGAGAGAGAGAGAGAGAGAGAGAGAGAGAGAGAGAGAGAGAGAGAGAGAGAGAGAGAGAGAGAGAGAGACACAGACAGAGACAGAGAGACAGAGAGAGAAGAGACAGAGAGAGAGACAGAGAGAGAGACAGAGACAGAGAAAGAAAGAGAGAGACAGACAGAGAGAGAGAAAGAGAGAAAGAGAGAGAGAGAGAGAGAGAGAGAGAGAAGAGACAGACAGAGAGAGAGAGAGAGAGAAAGAGAGAGAGAAAGAGAGAGAGAAAGAGAGAGGAGAAAGAGACAGAGAGAGATACAGAG
>CM060345.1:34354111-34366611 GCA_030674155.1 Stramonita haemastoma
AAGAAGAAGAAGAAGAAGAAGAAGAAGAAGAAGAAGAAGAAGAAGAATTGCGAAGAAGAAGAAGAAGAAGAAGAAGAAGAAGAAGAAGAAGAAGAAGAAGAAGAAGAAGAAGAAGAATTGCGAAGAAGAAGAATTGCGAAGAAGAAGAAGAAGAATTGCGAAGAAGAAGAAGAATTGCGAAGAAGAAGAAGAATTGCGAAGAAGAAGAAGAATTGCGAAGAAGAAGAAGAAGAAGAATTGCGAAGAAGAAGAACAAGAAGAAGAACAAGAAGAAGAAGAAAAAGAAAAATTGCAAAGAAGAAGAAGAAGAAGAAGAAGAAGAAGAAGAAAGAAGAAGAAGAAGAAGAAGAAGAAGAAGAAGAAGAAGAAGAAGAAAAAAACAAACAAAAAAAAAACAAGAAGAACAAGAAGAACAAGAACAAGAAGAACAAGAAGAACAAGAAGAAAAGAAGAACAAGAACAAGAAGAGCAAGAACAAGAACAAGAACAAGAACAAGATTTGTTTTTAAAGTCTGACGACGATTAAAAACATAAAGTACACAGCATTTGTTTTAAGGCCTAGTGTTTGTGTGTCCTACACACAATAGATAATAAAAAAAAACCCACACACAATAAATAAATGGAAGGAAGGAAGGAAGGAAGGAAAAAGGACGGAAGAAAGAAAGAAAGACAACTGAAAAAAAGATTTGAACTCTGATGCCTGTCGGATTAAGGGGACGTAATCACCTGACAGACGGACACGCGTCTCAGTAATCTTTCCTTGATATAGAGCAAACTTGGGTGTGTGTGTGTGTGTGTGTGTGTGTGTGTGTGTGTGTGTGTGTGTGTGTGTGTGTGTGTGTGTGTGTGTGTGTGTTGTGTGTGTGTGTGTGTAAAAGAGTTATATTCATCTATGTAACAACACCAAAATTGAGTGTGTGTGTGTGGGTGTGTGTGGGTGGTGTGTTGTATGTGCGTGTTTGCCCGTCTGCGTGTGTGTGTGTGTGAGAGAGAGAGTGGTGTGTATGTTTGTGTGTGTGTGTGCGTGTGTGTGTGTGTGTGTATGTTGTGTGTGTGTGTGTGTGGTGTGTGTGTGTGTGTGGTGTGTGTGTGTGTGTGTGTGTGTGGTGTGTGTGTGCGTGTGTGTTGTGTGTGCGTGCATGTGTGTTTGTGTATGTGTGTATTGTGTGTATGTGTATGTTGTGTGTTTGTGTGTATGTCTGTGTGTGTATGTGTGTCTGTCTGTCTATCTGTCTGTCTGCATTGAGTATGCATACAAAAACCTAGCACTCAATCATAGTCTAAAGAGTACAGAGAACGGTATGATATAAGAAAGATTCAAACCTTTTACCTCTTTCTTTTGTACATGAAACCCTCCCCCCCCCTCCTCTCTCTCTTCTCTCTCTCCCTCTCTCCTCTCTCTCTCTCTCTTCTCTCTCTCCCTCCTCTCTCTCTCTCTCCTCTCTCTCTCTCTCTCTCTCTCTTTAACCATTTACACGCACACGCACACACACACATGCACACACCCACACACACACACAACACACAAACACACACACACAGACGCACGCACGCCGCGCGAAAGCACATCTATTGATATTGGAAACGATTCACTAATGTTTGCAATCTAGATGAAGGACACTAACATTTTTGGATATGTTTATGTCTCCTTGATATGTTTCATTTTCCATTTGCTTCCTGCTTCATGCTAATTATAATACTTCCATTGATATTGTTATCTTTCTTTCCTTCTCTTCCTCTGCTCTCCTCTCTCATCTCATCTCTCTCATCTCTCTCTCTCTCTCTCTCTCTCCTCCTCTCTCTCTCTCTCTCTCTCTCTCTCTCTCTCTCTCTCTCTCTCTCTCTCCTCTTCGTCTCGCTCTCTCTCTTCTCTTCTCTCTCCTCTCTCTCTTCTCTCTCTCTCTCTCTCTCTCTCTCTCTCCTCTCTCTCTCTCTCTCTCTCTCTCTCTCTCCTCTCTCTCTCTCTCTCTCTCTCCTCTCTCCTCTGTCTGTGCGTGCTGTGTGCGTGTGTGTGTGCGGGGGGGTGGGGGAGTGGGGTGTTTGCTCTTTGTTTCCGCGCTTTTTTAAACATTGAATTGTTATTGTTGTTGTTTATATTGTTTGTTTGTTTGCCTTTTCTGCATGGATATTGGGTATTAGCTTATTCTATTATTATGGTGTTGTATTGCTTCAATTTATTATCATATCATGATGCATCCCTAAGGGCGGGGATTGGATGTAAAAAAGCACATGAGTGCTTATTCATTATCCTCAAAATAAAAGAATTTGATTTGATTTGGTTTGGTTTGGTTTGATTTGATTTGATTTGATCTCTCTCTCTCTCCCCTCTCTCTGCTCTCTCCCTCTCTCTCTCTCTCTCTCCTCTCTTCTCTCCTCTCTCTCTCTCCTCTCTCTCTCTCTCTCTCCTCTCTCCTCTCTCCTCCTCCTCTCCTCTCACCCTCCCCCCCCCCCCCCCTCTCTCTCTCTCTCCCCCCTCCCTCACTCTCTCTCTCTCTCTCTCTCATTCTCATCCACCACCCAACACACACATGCACACACAAAACACACACACAACACACCACACACCACCAGCCCCCACCCCACCACCACCACATCCCTACATACACACACACAGGTCTAGATAGACAGCACATCCATCAGTTCTTGTTTTTTCAATGTTCTCAACATGCATCATTCGGAAATGGAGCGTCAACATTTGGTATGTTTTTGTATTTATTCCTCTTTCTGCAACCAGAAGACGCAGCCATAATTATGATGTTTTCCGAGTCATTCATCTTCCATGTTTTCTTCATTAGGTACGACATAGCTTCAGAGGGCTTTTTGTTTTTGTTTGGCTTTTTTTTTTTTTTTGTTTTTTTTCTTGTGTTGTTTTTTTTGTTGCTCTTCGACTACAGTTCTGACCTTTACCAATGTTGAGAATTTTGTGTATACGACCGTTTCCCCCCCTCCCCCCCCCCCCCCCCCCCCCCTTCCACCCTTCCCCCACTATTTAGGTATCTGTATTGTGAATTCCGAGATGGCGTCTAAACACGTACACATCTGTGTGCATTCGTTTTCCAATAACTCCACGCTGGGGAAAAAACCATGACAGTGTAGATGTGTGTTACGTAGCGCTGCTTTAGAATAATTGCGCGCTGTTAAGAAGCATGACAGTGTAGATATGTGTTACGTAGCGCTGCTTTAGAAAATTGCGCGTTGTTAAGAAGCATGACAGTGCAGATGTGTGTTACGTAGCGCTGCTTTAGAATAATTGCGCGTTGTTAAGAAGCATGACAGTGTAGATATGTGTTACGTAGCGCTGCTTTAGAAGAATTGCGCGTTGTTAAGAAGCATGACAGTGTAGATGTGTGTTACGTAGCGCTGCTTTAGAATAATTGCGCGTTGTTAAGAAGCATGACAGTGTAGATGTGTGTTACGTAGCGCTGCTTTAGAATAATTGCGCGTTGTTAAGAAGCATGACAGTGTAGATGTGTGTTACGTAGCGCTGCTTTAGAATAATTGCGCGTTGTTAAGAAGCATGACAGTGTAGATGTGTGTTACGTAGCGCTGCTTTAGAATAATTGCGCGTTGTTAAGAAGCATGACAGTGTAGATGTGTGTTACGTAGCGCTGCTTTAGAATAATTGCGCGTTGTTAAGAAGCATGACAGTGTAGATGTGTGTTACGTAGCGCTGCTTTAGAATAATTGCGCGTTGTTAAGAAGCATGACAGTGTAGATGTGTGTTACGTAGCGCTGCTTTAGAATAATTGCGCGTTGTTAAGAAGCATGACAGTGTAGATGTGTGTTACGTAGCGCTGCTTTAGAATAATTGCGCGTTGTTAAGAAGCATGACAGTGTAGATATGTGTTACGTAGCGCTGCTTTAGAATAATTGCGCGTTGTTAAGAAGCATGACAGTGTAGATGTGTGTTACGTAGCGCTGCTTTAGAATAATTGCGCGTTGTTAAGAAGCATGACAGTGTAGATGTGTGTTACGTAGCGCTGCTTTAGAATAATTGCGCGTTGTTAAGAAGCATGACAGTGTAGATGTGTGTTACGTAGCGCTGCTTTAGAATAATTGCGCGTTGTTAAGAAGCATGACAGTGTAGATGTGTGTTACGTAGCGCTGCTTTAGAATAATTGCGCGTTGTTAAGAAGCATGACAGTGTAGATGTGTGTTACGTAGCGCTGCTTTAGAATAATTGCGCGTTGTTAAGAAGCATGACAGTGTAGATGTGTGTTACGTAGCGCTGCTTTAGAATAATTGCGCGTTGTTAAGAAGCATGACAGTGTAGATGTGTGTTACGTAGCGCTGCTTTAGAATAATTGCGCGTTGTTAAGAAGCATGACAGTGTAGATGTGTGTTACGTAGCGCTGCTTTAGAATAATTGCGCGTTGTTAAGAAGCATGACAGTGTAGATGTGTGTTACGTAGCGCTGCTTTAGAATAATTGCGCGTTGTTAAGAAGCATGACAGTGTAGATGTGTGTTACGTAGCGCTGCTTTAGAATAATTGCGCGTTGTTAAGAAGCATGACAGTGTAGATATGCGTTACGTAGCGCTGCTTTAGAATAATTGCGCGTTGTTAAGAAGCATGACAGTGTAGATATGTGTTACGTAGCGCTGCTTTAGAATAATTGCGCGTTGTTAAGAAGCATGACAGTGTAGATGTGTGTTACGTAGCGCTGCTTTAGAAGAATTGCGCGTTGTTAAGAAGCATGACAGTGTAGATGTGTGTTACGTAGCGCTGCTTTAGAAGAATTGCGCGTTGTTAAGAAGCATGACAGTGTAGATGTGCGTTACGTAGCGCTGCTTTAGAAGAATTGCGCGTTGTTAAGAAGCATGACAGTGTAGATGTGTGTTACGTAGCGCTGCTTTAGAATAATTGCGCGTTGTTAAGAAGCATGACAGTGTAGATGTGTGTTACGTAGCGCTGCTTTAGAATAATTGCGCGTTGTTAAGAAGCATGACAGTGTAGATGTGTGTTACGTAGCGCTGCTTTAGAATAATTGCGCATTGTTAAGAAGCATGACAGTGTAGATATGTGTTACGTAGCGCTGCTTTAGAATAATTGCGCGTTGTTAAGAAGCATGACAGTGTAGATATGTGTTACGTAGCGCTGCTTTAGAATAATTGCGCGTTGTTAAGAAGCATGACAGTGTAGATATGTGTTACGTAGCGCTGCTTTAGAAGAATTGCGCGTTGTTAAGAAGCATGACAGTGTAGATGTGTGTTACGTAGCGCTGCTTTAGAATAATTGCGCGTTGTTAAGAAGCATGACAGTGTAGATGTGTGTTACGTAGCGCTGCTTTAGAATAATTGCGCGTTGTTAAGAAGCATGACAGTGTAGATGTGTGTTACGTAGCGCTGCTTTAGAATAATTGCGCGTTGTTAAGAAGCATGACAGTGTAGATATGTGTTACGTAGCGCTGCTTTAGAATAATTGCGCGTTGTTAAGAAGCATGACAGTGTAGATATGCGTTACGTAGCGCTGCTTTAGAAGAATTGCGCGTTGTTAAGAAGCATGACAGTGTAGATATGCGTTACGTAGCGCTGCTTTAGAATAATTGCGCGTTGTTAAGAAGCATGACAGTGTAGATATGTGTTACGTAGCGCTGCTTTAGAAGAATTGCGCGTGTTAAGAAGCATGACAGTGTAGATATGTGTTACGTAGCGCTGCTTTAGAAGAATTGCGCGTTGTTAAGAAGCATGACAGTGTAGATTGTGTTACGTAGCGCTGCTTTAGAAGAATTGCGCGTTGTTAAGAAGCATGACAGTGTAGATATGTGTTACGTAGCGCTGCTTTAGAAGAATTGCGCGTTGTTAAGAAGCATGACAGTGTAGATTGTGTTACGTAATGCTGCTTTAGAAGAATTGCGCGTTGTTAAGAAGCATGACAGTGTAGATATGTGTTACGTAGCGCTGCTTTAGAAGAATTGCGCGTTGTTAAGAAGCATGACAGTGTAGATGTGTGTTACGTAGCGCTGCTTTAGAAGAATTGCGCGTTAGTTAAGAAGCATGACAGTGTAGATATGTGTTACGTAGCGCTGCTTTAGAAGAATTGCGCGTGTTAAGAAGCATGACAGTGTAGATTGTGTTACGTAGCGCTGCTTTAGAAGAATTGCGCGTTGTTAAGAAGCATGACAGTGTGTATATTGGATACGTAACGCTGCTTTAGAACTAATACACACACACACACAACATACATACATACACGCACACACATTCACACACACACACACACACACACACACACACACACACGCGCGCGCACAACAACACACACACGCACACACACGCACATTCTCACACACACACACACATCACACTCACACACACACACACACACCACAGTGTACAATACATAGTATATAATTACATGTTATGTAACGCTGCCTTACAATCATCACATATGGTGTTGATGGCATACCTATATCTCTCTCCCTCTCCCTCTCTATCTCCATTCTCTCTCTCTGTCTCTCTCTCTCTCAAAAAAAAAAGCAAATAATTGCTTATTTCCATTATCCTCGATATAAAAATAAAAAAATAAAATAAATAAATAAATAAATAAAATCTCTCTCTGTCTCTCCTGTGGTCTCTGTTGGTGTCTCGTCTCTGTCTCTCTCTGTGTCTCTGTCTCTGTCTCTGTCTCTGTCTCTGTCTCTGTCTCTCTCTCTCTCTCTCTCTCTTTTCTCTCTCTCTCTCTCTCTCTCTCTCTCTCCTCGGCCGATAAAAAGTAATGCTTACTCTGTTACCCTTGAAATAAGTTATTCAAATTCATTATCTCCTCTCTCTCTCTCTCTCTCTCTCTCTCTCTCTCTCTCTCTCTCTCTCTCTCTCTCTCTCTCTCCTCTCTCTCTCTCTTTTACACATAACCTAATCACAGTACCGACAGACAGACAAGGAAGAAAGAGGACAGCACATCCATCAGTCCTTGTTATTCAATGTTCTCAACCTACATCATTGACAAATGGAACGCCAACACTGGACATTGTTTCTTTCCTGTCATATTTTGGCATGGGATGAGGCATGGTATGGAATGGCATGGAGTGGCATGGAGTGGCATAGAGTGGCATGGAATGGCATGGAGTGGCACACGTCTTGCTGTCTGTCCTCATCCAATTCACTGCTGTGATCTATGAATGACCGGTGTAGCGTCAAACAATAACAGCAGCAGCAGCAGCAGCAAAAACAACGACTTTGATGATAACGACATAGATAGCAAGAACAGCAACAACGGTTTAGTCTGCAATCTCGTCATAGCACCAAAGATAATGATAACAACAGCAACAATAAGAATATGAGCTACAACAACAAAAGATTTTTTTTATAGTTATTCATTCATATGTTCATTCGCCGTGTATTAACAGCATCCCCACCTTCCGGAAATTCTGTGCTAAGAATTCCTTCTCTTCCATACACTCTATTTCTACCTTGTTCTTCTTTTCTTTCTGTTATCTCCTTCTTGTCTATTTTCTGCCTTCTTGGTTTTCTCCTGCCTTTCTTTCACAAAGATGTAAAAGATAGCAATTCTCTCCCACGTAGAAGTCGAATGCCTGGGCCTGACTTGTCAGGCGCTTAACGGCAGCGTAACGCATTTTCACTCATATGACAGACAATAACGGTCGCTGTCTAAGCATTTGAAGAAGAAGAAAAAGAAATATTTGTTCAGAAAGCATTGGCCATCCAATACTAACTTCTTCGTTTTCACCGTTAAGAAAATCTTATGGCCAAGTGTATGGATGCTGACTTCCCTGTAGTTGATCACTGCCCCCCCCCCCCCCCCTCTCTCTCTCTCTCTCTCTCTCTTTCCCCCTCTTCTCTCTCTCCCCCTCTTTTCCCTGTATTCGTTAACAATACTTTCCCTAAATCCTAGATCCTAAAGAGAAAACCCTAGATTGCCTTTTCCGTTGTGTAAAAGGTAAAGGTGTCCCATAACCAATGTGGTCGAGGGAGCGGGGCATCAGAACCTCAGCTTCTCTAGGGCCAGCATGTTGAGGCGGCGCCCATCTCCTCTCCCTCCTGCTTTACCTTCCCTGACCCTAAAGAGGGCAGGTACCCATTTTACAGCTGGGTGAACTGAGGGACTGCACTGAAGCCAAGGCTCACGAACGGTGACTCTTGGCAACCACCCTCAACGCTGCTTAACTTAAGCTTGAGGGAGATCTTGTGACAAAGTCTATTTCTGTTGGAGAAAAAAAACGAGTCTGTGTTTTTGTGTCTGCAGTCTAAGGATTCAACAAGAGAGAGAAGGGAAAAAACCACTGCAGGGAAGAACTAGTCAGCTACCATAACTATAACTATGCCTAGGCTGAGATCTGGGGAAAAATATCCACACAGGTTCTAGAGGGGAGACGGATAGCCTAGTGGTCAGAAATTGCGCTGGCAATTAGACGACCCGGGTTCAATTCCGGTCGAGGAGATTTTTCTCCTGAAGTTAACATCAGTGCTGACATCCTCTCTCCCCAAAGTCCTTCGGATGAGACTTTAAACCGAGGCCCCGTGTGCGAACGCACGCAGGACATCTTGCGCACACGTTAAATCCTGTTCGGCTTTTCGTAAGAGTACGCCATTGTGTGCCGGTGGGAACAGATGATCATTTACAAAACTGCATACACACGGGGATCGGATGTAAAAAAAAAAGCACAAGAGCGCTTATTCCATTATCCTCGATATAAAAGAATAAATAGATAAATAGAAATAGAAATCTCACTCATCCCACCTGGGAATCACTGTGAGACTGTAAGTACACACTGGAGAAGAAGTTTGTGTGTGTGACTGTTTTCAAAATATCTAAGTCGCCATATAGGCAGCCAAACTCCGACTTCATTTTGCCTCCTTTAAGAATACAGGTTGTTATGTTAAGAGCTTGTCATGGCTGAAAGCACATCTCAACTCATCATTTTACAACATCACAACATTTTAGCGTAGGTCTTGGCAATTAGCCGACATCAATAACTGACACAGCTTTTTCATCCTGAGCCATTGTCAGAATAAAAGTGGAAAATCAGAGCAATCTAACCACCGCCAATTTCCCCACCATCTGTCACATTGCTCTGTTATTACTGATTCTTTGTAGCCATCTACAACAACAATAACAATAACAATAATAACGATAGCAAGAAAAGGGACGGCTGCAGTATTGATCCAATAATGTGGTTCATTGTTGAGCACCGTTTTATCAAAAAAGTGTGTGTGTGTGTGTGTGTGTTTTCTTTTTATGTTGTATGCTATTTTTTGTTACGTGCAAACATTTCATATTCAATGCAGAACTTGCAGAGCAACTTTGATATGAACTTCAATGGAGGTGCTTCAATAGATCTATGGAAAAAAGTTCAGAAACCATTCATTTATTTATTCTTTTATTTAGTTTGATGTACTTTTTCCTTTCATTTCCAGGATAATAGAATAAGCACGCAAGAGCTTTTTCACACACAGTCCCCGTGTGTATGCAGTTTGTCAATTCTCACCGGCACACAATGGTTTACTCTTACAAAAAGTGAAACAGGTTTCACGTGTGCGCAAGATGCGCTAGAGGGGGAGAGAGAGAGAGGGAGGGAGGGAGAGAGAGGAAGGGAGGGAAGGATAAAGAGCGTGCGTGCGTGCGAGGGAGGGAGGGAGAAAGAAAGACAGAATTTTTTTTTTAAGAAACTAAACAGAAAAAGTGCCACATGAACAAATCAATATTTCTTTATGGGTGTGAGTAGCACTAGATATTGATTGGGTTTGGGTTTTTGTTCCACGGCTAAAGCTCGATCCAAGGTTTACCAAAGGGTGAGATGTTTGCGTATGCGATCATCAAGAATGGTTTCTAAACACACCAGTGTGCGTGTGCTTTTTAAATCTGATCGTCCGTTCCCATCGGCACATATTGGCCTACTCATCCGGAAGGCGGAACGGGTTTTTAGCGTGTGTGCAAAACTGATTGTGAATCCTTCGGATGAGACTATAAACCTGGCTCCCGTGTACAAATGTGCGCAGAACATCTTACGTGAACATTAAAATCTGTTCAGCCTTTCGGAAGAGTAGGCCATTGCGTATCTTAAAGAAGGGATGAGAAAATGTTGTGTTGTTTTGTTTTTTTAGAATGCGTGCACTCTGGTGTCGTGTTTTATACATGATGCTGAAGTAGGATTGCTGCTGTGTTGTGTAGCACTACAGGTTACACTCCTGTGTCAGCTTACGGGTAATGTAGTATCTTCTATAGGGGGAACGGGATAGCCTAGTGGTCAGAACATCGCGCTCGAAATTTGACGACCCGGGTTCGATTCCCGTTCGAGGGGATTTTTCCCCTGGAGTTAACATCAGTGCAAACTCCACTGTCTCCAAAAGTCCTTCGGATGAGACTGTAAACCGAGGCCCCGTGTGCGAACGCACGCAGATCATCTTGCGCACACTTTAAATTCTGTTCCGCTTTTCGTAAGAGTAGGCCATTGTGTGCCAAAGGAAACAGATGACAAGATTAACTAAACACTATACTCACGGGGACTGGATGTAAAAAAAAGCATGATTACTTATTCCATTATGTTCGATATAAAAGAATAAATAAATGAATAAATAAAGAGTGCTAGTCGGAACATTTTGGGGTGGTTTTCACAGACTTTTTTTAAAGTACGAAATATTACACTGTGTACTAGTTTTAAGATCGGGGACATAGAGCAATACCAGGTAGTCGCGAGAAAGGTGGAAATGATCATCCATTGAGGATTGCTTGTGTCCCTACAGCATTGAGCCCGCGCGTACATTTTGCGGTTATGAAGCTGGCAGACAGCAAAGGACTGAGGGGGTGTTTGCTAAAAAAAATGTCCAACCTACGAAATTTGTGAAAAATCACAAGAGTTTTGAGTCAGAGGCTAGTCTTTCACAAAAAGTGCTTTTTATCTCTGTTCTTCTTTTTTTTTTTTTTATTTTTTTATATCGAGGATAACAGAATAAGCAATCATCTGCTTTTTTTCATCCGGCCCCCGTGTGTATGCAGTTTTTGTAAATCTTGTCATCTGTTCCCACCGGCACACGATGGCCTACTCTTACGAAAAGCGGAACAGGATTTAACGTGTGCGCAAGATGTTGTGCGTGCGTTCGCACACGGGCCTCGGCTCTGTGGATGCCTGAGTACGAGCGTTGTGACTCTAAGAGTCCTATAGAAAAAAGAAGGAAAAGTGCCAAAATGTAACCGTAAGGTGTAGCCACAGAGGAGCAGGAAGTGACGTATGAAGAGGCAAAGACAACATTTGTCAAGGAAAAGCAAAAGTTAAGATGGCTTCAGCAGCACCCTAATTTCAACAGTAAGGATGACTACTGCCTCCTCCCCAGTGAAGACCAAGTAACAGTGTTGTGAGGCTGAGGACTGCACACTGCAGACTCAGACATCACATGTTCACCAAGCTCCACATTGGAGATTCTGAGGTGTGCCCCTAACTGTGGCACTTCTCCCATGACAGTGGAACACTTCCTCCACACCTGTCCAACACACCCACACCTGAGTGAAGGCCGATATCTGGCCTGCTGACCTGCCGATGAGGGACAAGATTTTTTTTAGACCCCTGTAGGGCCTTCAGCACACGGCGGCATTTTTATTTTATATTTTATTTTTATTTTTTTTAATTTTATACCACTTTATGTCACGGTAGATTTCTCTGCAAGAAATTCGGGATGCTCTCCCCAGGGACAGCACGTCGCCACAAGTGCAGCACCACCCTTTTTTCCTGTCTGCAACTGTATATGTGTCCCTATCAGAGGAGCTTTTTTTTTTTTTTACAAAATTTTGCCACAGACAACCCCCTTGTTGCCGTGGAGGGTTTTTTTTACGTGCGCTAAATAATGCTGTGTAACAGACAGGACCTCAGTTTACCGTCTCATCCGAAAGACTAGCGCCCAGACTAAAGTACCACCACATTTTGTCAGGGCCTCTGGAGTTGCTGTCTGAGCGTTCGATGACAAAGAAGAAGTACAGGAGTGTGGAAGTGAAGCATTGACAGATTTCCCTAGCTGTGAGAAATTGGGGGCACTCCTCTCAGGGGAATGGACACAGCCTGGAATGCTTTTGCCCATCCCTAACCCTGAGTTTTGACATGATGAAAAGCGCGGTGTCAGAGTCTGATAGATTTGTATGTATACATGTACACTGTCTGTCTGTCCACCACTGAATAAACAGACAGAGGCATAGAAATACGAAGAGAAAGAGAGAAAAGAGAGAGAGAGAGAGAGAGAGAGAGAGAGAGGAGAGAGAGAGAGAGAGAGAGAGAGAGTGAGAGTGAGAGAGAGAGAGTGAGAGAGAGAGAGGGACAGAGAGAGAGAGAGAGAGGGACAGAGAGAGAGAGAGAGTGAGTGAGAGAGAGAGTGAGAGAGAGAGTGAGAGAGAGAGAGAGTGAGAGAGAGAGTGAGAGAGAGAGAGAGAGGGACAGAGAGAGAGACACAGAGAGAGACAGAGAGACAGATATACAGAGATACAGACAGATATAGACAGAGAGACAGACAGACAGAGACAGAGACAGACAGACAGACAGACAGACAGGCATGCAGA
>CM060345.1:34371611-34374111 GCA_030674155.1 Stramonita haemastoma
AAACAAAACATAAACAAACAAACAAACAAACAAACAAAAAACAAAAAAGAAAAAAAGGCGCAATGATTATAGATCAAATATGAGAATATGATGAGGTTAGATAACTGAAAACATCAATCCACCACCATCTATCATCAAACTATGTCCCATAAAACATAAGATTTTGATAAAGGGTGAGAAAGAGCAACAACAACAGGTAAGAAATAAGACAGAGATACAATATTAAGGTAATGTTATAAAAAGGCACTCATTCAGAAACGAAAATATGAAGTAAAAATCAATGAAGAATTTGATTTGAGTACAAAAAACCAAACAAAAACCAATCAAAGCACACAAAAAAATCAATGAAGAATTTGATTTGAGTACAAAAAAACAAACAAAAACCAATCAAAGCACAAAAAACAAAACAAAAAACAAAACAAAAAAACAGGCGCAATAATTAAAGAGCAAGCATGAGAATATGATGAGGTTAAATGACTGAAAACATCAATCCCGCCATCTATTATCAAAATAAGTCCCATAAAGCACAGTTTTTTAACAAACAAAAAAAAAAACCCCAACTCACACACACACACACACACACACACACACACACACAACACACACACACACACACACACACACACACACACACACACACACACACACACACACACACACACCTCACTCTTAGTCTTATGATTATAGTTATAAGATCATCATAATCTGAGAGATGTGAGGAGGGAGAGGGCAGATAGTTTGAGACGGGAGAAGTGTGGTTTGTTATTTTTGATTCATCAAGTAGATTAGAAGGTGATTTTTTAAGGTTGTTAATGATTGATGCTGTTTAATTGAGTCAGGGAGGGAGTTCCATAGCGTAGGGCCTGAATATAGTAAGCTAGTTTTGAACAAGTCTATTCTTGGGATTGGGACACTTGGCTTTACCGTATTTCTGGAATGATTCATTGGGAATTTGTCTTTTAAGGATGTGGGGACATTTCCTGTCAGTATCTTAAACATCATGATGCCTTTGTTATATTTTAGTCTTTGGTGTAGGGGAAGGATATTTAACTGAGTATAATCCCCTTCTAGCAAGGTTGTTTTCTTCAGAAGGACCAGTTTGAGACCACGTTTATACAGACTTAGTAATGGTTTCATGATATTAGCACTGGCAGAGTCCCACAGGGTTGCAGCATAGTCTATTGAGGATTGTATATAAGCTTGAAAAAACAGTTTCCTTGAATGAAAATCGAGAAAGTGTTTAATTTTAATCAACTGGTAGACTTTTTTGGACAAGTATTTGCATAGGTGAGATATGTGGTAGAACCAGCTAAGATTTTCATCAATTGTCACTCCTAGAACTTTGTGGTGAGAGGTCTGTTCGATTGCTTCCTTTTTTATGTGAATTGGAAATAGTTTATGTGGTAAATTTTGTCGCTTTTGTCTGGTAGTGATAAGCATGCATTTAGTTTTTTGGGGACGGATAGTCATGTGGTTCAGTTCAGTCCATTTGACAAGGTCGTCAGTGCTTTTTTGTAATAAAGTTGTGAGATGGTCAATGTCATTATGGCTCGTATGTATGGTTGTGTCATCTGCAAATAGTTCACATTTGGAATTGATATGTAGAGGAAGGTCATTTATGTATAATGAAAAGAGAATAGGGCCCAATATGGATCCCTGTGGTACTCCATAATGAATGGGCTTTAGTTTGGATGTTGATGTAGCTATTGAGACACACTGGTGCCTATTTGTAAGATATGAATCGAGTAGTCCTAGGGTTTTTGTAGAAATGTTATACAGGTTTAGCTTTTTAAGGAGAAGTTTGTGATCAATTGTATCAAATGCTTTTTTGAAATCAACAAATAATACTCCACAAAATTTATTGTCATTGATGTTTGATAGCCAATTATCTACAAGACTGGTTAGTGCTGTATGACACGAGTGCTTTATTCTAAATCCAGACTGATTAGGATGAAGTAAGTTGTTGATTTCTGCATGACGGACTAAGTGTTTATTCATATGTTTTTCCAGTGGTTTTGAAAGGATCGGTATAATGGAGATGGGCCTATAGTTTGAAGGATCAGAAGTATCGCCAGACTTGTAGATGGGGATTACTTAAGAACATTTGAAGGCATTGGGGAAATAGTTCTTATCAAGGCAGAGGTTATATAGATATGTTAGGGTGTCTGTGATAACTGGAGCTGATAATTTTAATATACTGCTGTCTATTCCATCAAGACCACGCGTTCTTGATTGTTTGAGGTGAGTCAGATAGTTGTAGACCTCTGAGACAGGCATGAAAGGTATGTGAAGTTTTGAAGGAATATGCTTTTCTTGGCAGTATTGTTTTAATTCATTAAGATTATTGGACTCTGAGTTATCATTGCTAATTAGGTTGGGAGAAACATTGATGAAGTGGTTGTTAAGCTTTTCAGCGGAGATGTCTTTGATTACATTTGATTTAGGAGTTGATTGATTGTTTGTTATTTGATTTATTGCTCGCCATACAGTCTTTGAATTT
>CM060345.1:34389111-34391611 GCA_030674155.1 Stramonita haemastoma
AGGAGGAGGAGGAGGAGGAGGAGGAGAAGAGGAGGAGGAGGAGGAGGAAGAGAGGAGGAGAAGAGGAGAGGAGAGGAGGAGGAAGAAGAAGAAGAAGAAGAAAAGAAGAAGAAGAAGAAGAAAAGAAGAAGAAGAAGAAGAAGAAGAGAAGAAGAAGAAAGAAAAGAAAAGAAGAAGAAGAAGAAGAAGAAGAAGAAGAAGAAGAAGAAGAAGAAAAGAAGAAAGAAGAAGAAGAAGAAGAAGAAGAAGAAGAAGAAGGAAGAAGAAGAAGAAGAAGAAGAAGAAGAAGAAGAGAGAAGAAGAAAGAAGAAGAACAAGAAAAAGAAGAGAAGAAGAGAAGAAGAAGAAGAAAAGAAAGAAGAAGAAAGAAGAAGAAGAAGATAAAGAGAAGAGAAATAAGAAGAAGAAAGAAAGAAGAGAAAAAGAAAGAAGAATAGATAAGAAAGAAAAAGAAGAAAGAAGAAAGAAAATAGAAGATAGACAGACAGACAGAGACAGACAGACAGATAGACAGACAGAAGATAGATAGATAGATAGATAGATAGATAGATAGATAGATAGATAGATAGATAGATAGATAGATAGATAGATAGATAGATAGATAGATGAAAGAACGAAAGAACGAAAGAACGAAAGAGAATCAAGTTAAACACACTTTAACCATCCCCTGAAGGACAATTACAATACTGACAGGCATTTTGGATACCAATCACAATCAAAAGACACAGGACAGCTACATTTCATATTGTTCAAACATTCTAAGATCACTTCAAATAAAAATATCACAAACATTATCCACACACACACGCACGACACATACGAATGAATGAATGAATGAATGAATGAATGAATGAATGAATGAATGAATATGAATGAATGAATGAATGAAAAAAGAAAGAAAGAAGAAGAGATGGAATGAGATGATGGATGGATGGATGGATGGATGGATGGATGGATGGATGGATGGATGGATGGATGGATGGATGATAGATAGAAAAAAAGAAAGAAAGAAAGATGAAGATAGATAGAAAGAAAGAAAGATGAGTGATGGTGGATGTGATGGGTGGTGGAGAGGATGTGATGATGGATGGATAGTAGATAGAAAGTAGTAGTAGATAGATAGATAATAGATAGTAGATAGATAGTAGATAGATAGATAGATAGATAGATAGATAGATAGATAGATGATAGTAGTAGATAGAAAGAAGTAGTAGTTATAGTAGAAGTAGTTAGTAGTAGTGGTAGTAGTAGTAGTAGTAGTAGTAGTAGTAGTAGTAGTAGTAGTAGTAGTAGTAGTAGTAGTAGTAGGTGTGTAGTAGTAGTAGTAGTAGTAGTAGTAGTAGTAGTAGTAGTAGTAGTAGTAGTAGTAGTAGTAGTAGTAGTAGATAGTAGTAGTAGTAGTAGTAGTAGTAGTAGTAGTAGTAGTAGTAGTAGTAGTAGTAGTAGTAGTAGTAGTAGTAGTAGTAGTAGAACAACAAACAAACAATAACAAGAACAAGAAAAACAAAAACAAGAACAAAAAAACAAAACAAGAAAACAAGGACAAGAACAACAGCAACAAAACAACAACAAACCCAAAACTTCACACACACCAACCTGTCTGAGACACTCTTCTCAATATCAAATCCCAAACAAAAACAACAACAACAACAACAACAACATAAACCAAAACAACAACAAACCCAAAACCTACACACCAACCTCTCTCAAAGTCCTCTCAGTACCTAAAATCCCAAACCAGAAAAGTTCTTCAAAACCTCGGACGGGAAAAGAAAGAAACCACAGACGACTGGAAGAAATCATTGGACAGCAGACGACACAACGCCAACCTGCCTCCCCTTCTGCTGCTGTCTGCTGCAACTGCCGCCTCCCACGCTTTGAAGGAACTCCCATTCATCGCTCCATGCTGCGCAGCAACGCACGCACGCACGCACACACACGCACACGCCAACAGCGTCCGTCAAGCCCAATACAAGTGCTGCTTGCGCCACTTTTGGGTTGTTAACTCTCCGAGAATGAACAGGGGAAATAACCCGAGGTACTATACTTGCGGCACAAGTCTCTCTGGAGAGAGAGAGAGAGAGAGAGAGAGAGAGAGAGAGAGAGAGAGAGAGAGAGAGAGAGAGACAGAGACAGAGAGAGACAGAGAGAGACAGAGAGAGACAGAGAGAGACAGAGAGACAGAGACAGAGAGAGAGAGCGTTAATTTGAGGAACATGGCGGAATGAATTGCATTTGCCTGGGGGGGGGGGGGGGGGGTGTGTTTTGTGTTGTTTTGTGTCTATGTTGAATAACATTAATTTTGCTGGAGGGATTGTTTGTTTTTGTTTTGTTTTGTTTGTTTGTCTTGCTTTTTTTTTTTAATCTATGTTGAATGACATTTTCTGGGAGGTTTGTGTTTGTTTTTTCTTTTTGTCTTCCTCTTTTCGTACCTATGTTTGTTTGTCTGTCTTTCTCTCTATCTCTGACTTTTCTTACTTGTTTACCAGAAGGAAACTTT
>CM060345.1:34396611-34399111 GCA_030674155.1 Stramonita haemastoma
TCCTTCATTCAAAGATCAAGAGTTTGGTAAGTATGCTTTCAGTCACAACTTTGTGCTGTGCTGTGCTGTGCTGCACTGTGCTGTGCTGTGCTGTGCTGTTCTGTGCTGTGCTGTGCTATGCTGTGCATGTGCTGTGCTTTTCGGTGTGTTTGGGTGTTTGAAGGTTTTTTTTGTGTTTTGTTTTTTTTGTTTGTTTTGTTTTGGGGTTGTTGTTTTGTTGTTGTTTTTTGTTTTTTTTTGTGTTTTTTTTTTTGGGGGGGGCTTATCAGGGGTAACTTGTGTAGGTGTCGATTTTTTTTTTTTTACTTTATTTTTTTACTGTTTGTTTTAATTTTTTATCGATTTGTTTATATGTTCATTCAATAATGTATATATTCAACTTCTTACTTGCTTATTCACTCACTTACTTATTTACTTACTTTCTTTCTCTCTCGCTCTCTCTTTCTTTTCTTTCTCACTTTCTTACTAACTTACTCACTTACCCATTTTCTTTCTTTCTTACTTTCTAACTTAATTACTTACTTATTTATTTATTTACTTACTTGCTTATTTACTTTTTTTTTTTTACTAATTTACTTAACTTCGAAGTGTTTCATCATCTGTGAATATCAACGCTGTTATCATTGAAGTCAGTCATCCCCCCCCCCCCCTCCCGCCATCTTCTTCTCTGGTCATTACAGGGATTATTAACCGTCATATGACTGTTAATGTCGTACTTGAGTATAATATGAGCTACTACCTCCTTGTTGCTGGTCCAGTCAAGTCAAGTCAAGTCAAAAACACTTTAATCATCCCGTGAAGGAATTTTACATTACTCTGCTGATTATGTTCTTCAAGATATAATTATTTGTTCCATACTTTCTTGGAATGTTGTTGTTGTTGGTGTTGTTGTTGTTGTTGTTGTTGCTGCTGCCCTTCTGTGCATTCCTCAGCTTAGCACTCTAGGGGTCTGTCACCCAGAATGCGCACTCTCGACTCACTCGTCCATCCCACCTGGGAATCACTGTGAGATTGAAACTGCTTGCTGAATGAGAAGTTTGTGTGTATGACTGTTTTCAAGTACCTCGCCATATAGGCAGCCATACTCCCGACTTCAGAGGAGTTTTTCTCCTATAAAGAGAGTGCTGGTTGTTACGTAAAGAGCTTGTCATGGCTGAAAGCAATCTCAACGCAACATTTTTACAACGTAACAACATTTGAATGTAGGCCATGGCAATTAGCTGACATCAATAACTGATACAGCTTTTTGGCCTGGGCCAGATTTTTTTGAACGAATAATAAACCCTATTTAATTAAACCAGTGGTATGACGTTTTCAGCAACCTGAGAAACTGTTGCAGATACGAATACATACACATACACATACACGTGGGGCCAGGGTAGCTAAGTAGTCAGAGCACTCGCTATCCCCCAGCGAAGCAGCATCGAGTGTGGTTACCAAGTGGATATGTGACAGTTTACACGCCTTGGCTTCAGTACAGTCCCCCAGTTCACCCAGCTATCAATAGATACATGCCCTCTTTAGGGTCAAGGAAGGTAAAGCAGCGAGGGAGAGGAGATGGGCGCCGCCCTCAACATGCTGGCCCCTAGAGAAGCTGAGGTCTCTGATGCCTCGCTCCCCTACAACCACACAGGCTATGGGACACCTTTAACGTTTTACCATACACATACACATGATAAATATAACGTTTTCAGCAACCTGACTGTTGCAGATCGTGAAAGTTCTCCCAAGTTGCTGACACTGTTCAAGATGGCGCTCTCCCCCCACCTTCCGTTTCTCCCCCTCGTCCTCTCCACCATCTCCACCCCCCTTCTCCCCCTTCTCCCCCTCTCCCCTCTGGTCTCCCAAGCCGCAGAAATCAGAGAAGACAGCTACTCCAGTTGCCCTATAGGGTCCATCCTTCCGGCTCAAACCTCGATGACCTTTGACACTCCTTCGGCCTTGACCTGTGTCGCGAGGTGTTCTGAAGGTGAAGGTTGTTTAGGGGTCAAGGTGTGCGGGGTCGGAGGTGAGGAGGAGGGTGTGTGGAGGGGAGGGGTGAGGTGTAGCTTGCTGTCCAAGTTGGAAAGGAAGGAGTGTGAGAGTGGTGATGGGACATCTTCATGTTTTTCTGCTCGTAAGGTGAGTTTGTGTAGTGTGTGTGTATTTTTGTATATTATTTTGTATTTTATACCACTTTATGTCACAGCAGATTTCTCTGCATGAAATTTGGGCTGCTCTCCCCGGGGAGAGTGCGTTGCCCACATTTGCAACGCCTACCCATTTTTTTTTCTTTTTCCTGCATTCAACTGTATTTGTTTCCCTATCAGAGTGACTTTTTTCTACAGACTTTTGCCAGGGTGAACCCCCTTGTTGCCGTGGGTTCTTTTACGTGCGCTAAGTAGTGATGTGTAACACATGGGACCTCGGTTTATTGTCTCATCCGAAAGACTAGCGCCCAGACCACCATTCAGGGTCTAACTTAGACCACCACCACCACCGTGTGGTGTGTGTGTGTGTG
>CM060345.1:34404111-34406611 GCA_030674155.1 Stramonita haemastoma
GACCTTGCCAAATTAAAGTTAAAAGGAAATTTGTATTGACAAGCTAAAGGGACAGAGAACTATGAAGTTGCATTTTATGTTAAAGTGATTATAAGCATTTTTTATTTATTTATTCATTCATTTATGAATTTATTTATCTGTATACTCTTTTATATCGAGGATCTATTTTTATCAGAAGAAAACGGAAAGGGCTGATGTTAAGTCATCTATGCGTCCCTTAAAGTTGAAAAGACGTCATGATACACAATATAAAGTATCCTCCTTACAGACTGTCGTTAGCTCTGAAAACGCTTGATCTTAACTAATTCTCTTTTTCGCCCTGGAACAGAGAGGAGGAATTCGAGCACCGATGTTTTCTACACGAGACTCTGACCCCAAGAACTGCGTACCAGTCACGGGAAACCCAGGCTGGTTCAACCGCCGCTGTCTGAACCACTCCCCCTTCAAGGGATTCTGACCTGGCCCTTGAAAAACGGCAGTGCCTTCAAGTTCTTCAATATGGTTCGCTTTTCTCTCAGTCGAACCGGTGACTTTTATTAAATGGAGTTTGAATTCTCTGGTCATTGAAATGCACACGTGTACGTGTGTCTACACTTCATGCACGTATGCTAACACGTGCCTACACGCGCGCGCGCATGCACAAACACACACACACTCCCTCACATGTTCACAGGCGCAGGCACACACACTTACAAACACACCTCCCCATCCACCCACACCCACATACACATACACAAATATATAAGTAGCAAACACACACACACACACACACACACACACACACACACACACACACACACACACGCACGCACGCACGCACGCACGCACGCACGTAGGCACGCACACGCACACACTTTTGTCTAATATCACTCCATGTGAAAAAAAACGTAAAATTAAAGAAGAAACACACATAGTAGATTTGTACAACTCTTATTCGTCTTTGATGTTGGCTAATTCAGAAAATTTGAACTATACATGTCCACCCTTGATATGTTTCAGCACATTATGCACTGTTCAATAACTGGTAACATGTAATGAATTCACTTGCACAGAGTTCATTAATAATTAGAAAATTAGTAAGTGGTTTTGTGATGAAATTCAATCAGTATAACATGTGTGGGATATTCATTTGTTAGTATTAAGAAATATGTACGATGAACATCAATTGTCGGTAGAATTCTGTAAATTTATCAAAATGTCCATCAAATGTTGATAGAATTCTGTTTAGGATATTCATTTGTTAGTGATAAAAAATATGTACTATGCACATCAATTGTCGATTTAATTCAGTAAATTCGTCAAAATGTCCAACAATTATTGATAGAATTCTCTGTATTATATTCATTTGTTAGTATTAAGAAATATGCACTATGCACATCAATTGTCCATAGAACTCACAAGATTTGTCAAAATGTCCATCAATTCTTGATAGAATTCTGTGTAGGATATTTATTTGTAAGTGATAAGAGATATGTAGTATGCACATCAATTGTCGATTTAATTCAGTAAATTTGTCAAAATGTCCATCAATTGTTGATAGAATTCTGCGTGGGATATCCATTTGTTAGTAATAAGAAATATGTACTTTGCACATCACTTGTCGATTGAATTCAGTAAATTTGTCAAAATCTTCATCAGTTGTTGACCCATTCTGTAAATTCGTCCAAATGTCCAATTGTTTGTAGAATTTTTGCAAATTTGTCAAAATGCTCATCAGTTGTTGGTAGAGTTCAGTACATTTGTCAAAATGTTCATCAGTTGTTGGTAGAGTTCAGTAAATTTGTCAAAATGTTCATCAGTTTGTTGGTAAGTTCAAGTACATTTGTCAAAATGTTCATCAGTTGTTGGTAGAGCTCAGTAATTTTGCAAAATGTTCATGAGCTGTGGATAGAGTCTGGTAAAATTCTCAAAAATGTTAATGTCCATCAATTTTTTAATTTATCAAAATCAAATCAGTTGTTGGAAGAAATCAGTAAATTTGTGAAAATGTCCATCAAGTTTTGGTAGAATTCATTAGATGTTTATCAGTTGTTGGTATAATTCATTAGATTTGAAAAATGTGCGTTAGTTGCTGACAGGATTCAGTAAAGTTATCAAAATGTTCATCCGTTGTTATCATGTTTAAGGTTCAGTAGACTAATGAGTCCTCAGAACTTACAGATTTGCAACAATGTTTGGTCAAACTGGTCACTGTCATGGCAATTTTACAGTTTGCAAACCTTTATAAATAAAACTCTGTATGCACTGGAACAGATTTTTGACTTGTTAGTTCGTATTTGGGGTTGGGATAGCTCAGTGGTCAGAGCACTCGCTTTCCTCAAGCCAAGGTTAAGCAGCATCGAGCATGGTTACCAAGTGGATGGGTGACCGTTTGTGCGCCTTAGCTTTAGTAGAGTCCCCCAGTTCACCCAGCTGTCAATGGGTACCTCCCCTCTTTAGGGTCAGGGAAGGTAAAGCAGCGAGGGAGAGGAGATGGGCGCCACCCTCAGTATACTGGCTC
>CM060345.1:34416611-34426611 GCA_030674155.1 Stramonita haemastoma
CGTACCCCAACGTGTGTGCGCATGTGTGTGTGTATGTGTGTGCTCGTCTGTATGTGTGTGTGTCTGTATGTCTGTGCGTGCATGCGCATGCGTTCGCTATTGTATTTAAACTGGCTTAAGTTATTTGTGATTTGTTGCATGTCCGTAGCTTTGTTGTGTTACGCATGTTAAATGCCAGCGCTTTGATTTTATTTTTTGCAAGATATAGCGTTATACAAATTCCATATATCAGAGTATTAGTACTTTTAATTTGAAAAGAGGTTTGTGTGTGCATGTTTATTTCCAAGAGGCATTTCGACATCGTCTGTGAATGGGGTAGAGAGTTTGCGTATATTTAGATTGGATATATTTAAATGTTAAAGGGAGGGAGCGAGATAGACATAGAGACAAGGGGAGGGGAGGGAAAGAGGGAGAGAGAGGGAGAGAGAGAGATCAAAGTACAGATCAAACATGTGTAAATATGAGACCTTGTGCATATACTTTACACTAGTAAACACTTGTAAACTGTCATTTATGAACGGAACTCTGAACAAAGACATTGATCAAGTTTTTATTTGTCGTCATATTTCATGTACATTCAGTTCAAACACTGCAATATCTCAGAGAGATAAATTCAAGCAGGTTACAAGCCATACATAAAGAGTAAACATGAAAACAGATCACGGATATATACCACAACAGTATCCGAACATCAGCACCTAAAAAATCGACTATACCTCGGCCAGTTATAAACTCAGCCAAGTAAAATCACAAACACTCGTGTTTTGGTGCTTCCTTGTATCACTTTTCATCCAGTTTTGACAATGTTTATTCAAAGTAGCTCTGAAATTTCCTTTTCATTTCGTTTGATTTCAGCTGCGAGCCGGCTACCCAACCCTAACTCCAGCCTTTTTTGCTGGAGGGGGAGGTAGGCTTTTCCCAATGCTCTGACCAGCAGTGACACAATGACCGACTCATTGACTTACTTTTGAATTATCACACTATTCAAACATTAGATCAAAATTATCCGTTTTCTTAATATGCTTTTAAAACATGGAAGGGACAAAACACTTCTGATTCCAGTCATGTTATCTTTATGACCAAAAAGCACAGACATCTCGATATATAAATAAATAAATAAATAAATAAGTGCAAATCATCAGCTTGTAAGTTCTAAGAGGGAGTTATGCAAAGCTGGTATTTTTCTCAGGGAAAAAAGTCAGTAAGTCAAGTGCCTGTGGTGTGTGCTCACCACTTATGTCTAAACATTCTAATCTATACATTTTATCCATTCTATACAGAGCTATTATGATATACAGTAAAAATAGAGCAAAACTAGCAACAACCAACTTTTTGTTGGTCCTCTAAAAGAACATGCATTATCTTCATCAAAAATTAAAAGTAATCAAATTAGGTAAACATTTTCTACACCTTCGTACATTTATAGTTGGTATACTAGAACAGGCTTAACTAGGTTAGAAGCAAAGTAAAGCAGTTTTTAACGAATTATACTAACAAAGCAAAAATATCGTTGATAAAACTTGCAGCCCCAAAAGCAAAACATCTACCATGCTACTGACAAATGGGGGTTTCAGTTCACGTTTTCATAGGAGTAAAATTATTTGAAAAATAGCTTCACGGTCAATAGGCCTACAGTTTTTAAAAATGCACCTAAAACTCCGCTTCAACAGAAAAATATTCTCTGGTAAAACGTATGCAACTCTACTGTTGACCCTGGAAGGCTAAACATAGGGGGAAGGGGCACAAACAAAGCAGAGCGCATTAACTGAACTTAAAAATAGATAGTTTTACATCTGTCTTAGAATTCCATACAAAATTTGTAAAACTGCATACACACGGGGATTGGATATAAAAAAGCACACGAGTGCTTATTCCATTATCCTCGATATAGCAAAAATAAAAACAAATAAAATACAATCCCTGTGCTAAAAAGGACGTTTATCTTTGCCAAATCGGTTTAAAGCCACACAAAAAAAATCTAAATAATTTTGACTCGACTCGAAATAGAGCCAACTGTTTCGTACAACTGCTTGTAAACAGTTTACCATCACCCAGTGATTAAACAAATCACACATGCTAAACCATTTTCTAGTTTTACACAGCCCAGGTATCGTGAGACTAGAAAAGTAAATGCAAGAAGACAGGCTGTTTAAAAAAAATTAAGCCCATCAAAAACTGTAACGCATTGTATTTTCGCAAGAATACAGTATTTCACATTTCCTGTATTGATATTTTGCTAAAGACATTCAGGTGGAGCTTTATACTTTCAGAAAAGCAGGCATATAATTATAGCAGATAGCACAATACAAAGGTTGGACCAATGCCAGAAAGCAGACCAGAAACATGCAGCAATGAGCACTGATCAAAGTAAAGTCTTTTACTCGTCTTGCTAATAATAATAATAATAAACTTGCGTGGGGTCTCCAACCCCCCTTTGTCTCCAGTTATTCTTTCGTTTGTTTTTTTATTGCTTTATCTTCCGTTATTTTTAGGGTTTTGCTTTGTTTAATTACAATAGGAGCTCTCCAATCGTTGCCTTTTTCATTTTGAGGTAAAAAAAAATTTTAAACATGAGGACTGGGATAGAGATCAAGTTTATTCGAGTTGAAAATGGGAATAAAAAAACTGCTGGGAGAGATGCAGATGGAGTAGTCTACTGATGGGCTGGGAGTGCTACACGTATGACCTGGGTAGTGGACATGTCCCTGACCTCTGGCAAAGCAAAAGGCAAGAAGGAAATAAGGTAACAGGACATACTAGTACAAGTTGCTGGATATCTTAACACATTACAGAATGAAAGATTGGACATTTTTCTTGCACTTTATCCAGTAAAAAAAAAAAAAGGTAAACGGCACAATGCCTTTTCTAATTCACAAAAAGGTAAACGTGTCCCATAGCCTATGTGGTCGTTGGGGAGAGTTATCAGAGACCTCAGCTTCTCCAGGGACCAGCATGTTGAGGACGGCATCCATCTCCTCTCCCTCGCTGCTTTACCTTCCCTGTCCCTAAAGAGGGCGGGTACCCATTTACGATGAGTTCTCTGACTACTGAGCTATCCTGCCTGTTCTAATGCAGGTTTGTGAAATAAGATGTATACTTAATATTTTTCTTTAAAAAATCGGACATTTCCTAATCCATCTTTCCAAATTTACATCGATTTTTTAAGTCAATTTTTTTTCAGCGGTCAATCCAGCAATTTATCAAATTTTCTTTAATAAAATCCCGCTACATGCACGTTTAACTTATGTTCATGTTATTTCGCTAACGGATATTTTTTTAACACCTTGACCCCAACACACACACGCGCACGCGAAACACACACACACACGAAAACAAACACACACACGCGAAAACACACACACACACGCCAAAACAAACACACACACGCCCAAAACACACACGACCATACTTTCTACTCTTTACTAACGCCTATTTCTTGCAGTGCAGTCTCACTGTGCATTGCTCCAATGATTATTCAATAATTCCTTGTTGGTTATTCTACTACTGGCTCGCTCTACTTTTGTTTTTAGATAAACTCTTCTAAAATGCAATTCTTTCCCCCTCTCAATGTACAAAAACAATTTACCACTCCCCCCCTCCCCCCTCCCTTCCTCTTTGCCTTTTCCTAAAATCTAGCATCCCTCCTCCCACTGACCCTGGAAAAAATATACCCCCCCCAACCCCCCCCCCCCCCCCCCCCCCCCAAAAAAAAAAAAAAAATGCCGGGAGGCTCTTTCAGTCTAAAGAGCTTCCCCACTTTCTGGAAATGCTCTGCAAGAAATTTCCTCTTTTCTATCCTTGCTTTCTGACTTTCCCTTCGGCTCTGTCTCTTGCTCATTTTCCATCAACCGTGCTTCTCGTGCTTTTTTTCTTCTAGCAAATCTTTTTTCGTTTGAAAACTTAATGAACTGCCCTGTAGTGGGAATGTGTCGGCTGAGGCCAGCAAGGTATAGACCTCCTGCAGAGGAGCAGCGTGGAAAAAGACCAGGCACTTTGCATTCTAGCCAATACCAGCGAACGAAGAAAAGTGTCGTCAGCATATACCACATATCTACCTGCCTTTTGTGTCCACATGGGGGGGGTCATGGTTAGAGTTGAGGTTAATGTAAAGGTTAGTGTTCAAGAGTTAATAGCGGGAAGGGTTGTCTGTCAGATGGTCGGTCTGAATGTTAGAAAAATGGACACAATAGGCACATAGATAAATAGTAAGTAGCTATAGACACAATGGTACGTAGTTCACAGTATTATGGAGCTTTAAATCAGAATCTCTAGTTCCAGCAACAGATGATTTTACTGTCCACTTGGCTAGAGTTCCGAGGTTTACCAATAGCGAGATTCTGTGTAAGCCCCCAGTCAAATTAATTTCAAACCCGAGACATTTTTCTAAGAGTTGCATCCTTTTAAAAAAAAACAAAAAACATTTGAGTTCGAAATAAACCATGTAAGAAAATGTATTAGATTTTTCTATCCTCACTGCTTTAAATATGCATCCATACCCTCGTAAACACCCCTTCCTTTCCTTGCCTTGCCTCTCCTTCCAATCTAATGTCTCCTCCACACAACTACCCATTTTATACACAGACAGGGACAAACAAAACACACACACACACACACACACACACACACACACACACACACACATGCGCGTGCACTCGCGCCGTCTGCATGTTGGGAGAAGGGTTTATCCGCTCCTACCGGCGCACTATGACCTACTTTTAAGAACAGCAGAACGGGTTTTTAACGCGTGTGCAAGATGTTCTGCGTGCGTTCGCACACAGGGTTTCAGTTTATAGTCTCATCTGAAGGACTCTGATAGTCGACTTTTTTCCCCGTCAAAAAGTGAACAAAGAGCTAGGCTGGGAATCGAACCCAGAACCTCATGGTTTACTTGTTGGCAAGCAAATGTCTTAACCATCCCGCGACCCTTTTTAGGACTTTTTAGTACACATTTCTACTCCAGCCAGAAGGAATGGCTATATCATTGCTTGTTTGCAATTTTGATTTTCGAGGTCTGACACTTTTGCTGCCCAAGGGCTACATAGGTTATGGAACACATGGACCTATTTTCCAATAATCGTAAATTTGTTTCATGTCCAAAAAAAATCAGAGCATTGATAGTGATTACCAAGGGGAAGGTACTCTTAAAAACACTAATATTTCATTCAATTTCTTGGGAAAAAACATTTACCAGTCCCACAGGATATGATAGTAGAAACAGTTCTACAACTATTTATAAGATTTTTTTTTTAAATCAAGATATATCAGCAGGTGGCTTGTTGTGTTCCTGGGTTCGAGCTCTGAAGATCTCCAACGGTGAAATGTTAATGCGACCTTTTGCTCACCGTTAAGGTAGCCACATTCAGACTTCGGGGATGATGTCTAAACATGACACCTGTGCACGCATTTTTTTGCAAATGTCATTCTGTCCCACTGGAATACAATGACTTACGCTTTCAAAACGGTTTGTTGAAAGTGCATGCACGATGTTCTGCTTTTGGGGCAGGTTGGGGGGGGGATGAAGGGGGGGGGTAAGGGGGGGATGGAGGGGGGGGGGGCTTTGGTTTATAGTCTCACTTAAAGGACTTTTCGGGGAGTGGAGTAGGCACTGATGTTGACTCTAGGGGAAACATCTCTTGAACGAGACGTCTGGGTGTTGGCAGCCAAAACCTGGGGCTGGGGATGTTGTCCTCCTCCTCCTTGTTGACCCTTACCTGCAGTCTGGAACTGCTTCCAGACCCCTGGGATGCCTGGTACTTTGGTCTGGCGCCAGAACTCCTGAAAACAGCATCAACAAGCAATTTGAGCAATCCGAACGGTTTTACATTTCAAACAAATCTATTCAGTATCTGTTTATAACAATTTTCTCTGGAAAAAGTTCCAGCAGAGCGGGGATCGAATCCGGACTTTTCACTTGCTAGGCAGGTAGTAATCACTAACTACCTATCCACCAAAGCAAGATGACGAAGATGTTTTTCGTTACAGTGGTTCAGAATTCTTTGGTTACATGATTCAATCTCTGCAATAGCACTATCCCCACTGTCCCAAAAGTTCTTTGGATGAGACTATAGACCTTTTTATTTTATTTTATTCTTTTATATCGAGGATAATAATCAGCACCTTATGCTTTTTTACACCAGTCCCCTGTGTATGCAGTTTTGTAAAGGTCATCTGTTCCCACCGGCACACGATGACCTACTCTTACGAAAAGCGGAATAGGAGATAACGTGCGCCAAGATGTTCTGCACTAAGGATGCATGTACGATAAACGCAGAACATCTTGCCCACACGTTAGAAACCCGTTCCGATTTTGGAAGAGAAACTATTTCGTGCCGGTAGGAACCATGACATCTAAAACAAACCACGTATGCACACAGGTTTGGTATTAAGACACCATGCCCGAAGTCGGAGTGCTGCTACCTTCTGGTGAGTAAAATCGGTCGCATACGCAGAATCTCACTCTTGGCGAACCTCGGAGGTCTAACCGAGAAGGTTAAAAAAAAGTCAACAGCTCTTGATGAATAAAGGGTGAACATTTTGACATTGTTCTATGACATATTAAGATGCAGACTTGCCAATGCTTTAGATTTATTTGTGTAGACACGTGTATAAGATCACATGTGATGAGATGCAGCTAAATGGATTGCAAAGGGTTTGCCTACACAACATATCACCATTGGTTTACCTCGGAGCTCTATCCACGGAACGAAAAAAATACTTACGCTTGTGAGTTCTTGAGATGTAATGCAGCCTCGGTTGTCTGGGTACTTTCTGTTGTCACGATGAAAAACACACGCCCAGAACTGTGATTCGATCCCCATGACAACTGTCGACACCTATGCCAGACTTCTGAGGATTCGGAGCAAGAATGGAGAGACCCAGAAGGTCTGGGAAGTGCTTGAAGAAAATGTTTGGGGGCGTGAGGTGTCCCTTCCCCTCGTGAGCACGGTATGCGAGGGTAGGCAGGCTGTGCCGTTTTCAGGACACCCAAATCTTTGTTCCATGCCACTCTAGGTGCGCTCCCTTTGTGTGACCACTGCGGAAAAGGCTGATCGGATACTGACGGCAGTACTCAACCCTGTGGTCAGTGAGCCTTGCAGAAAACTTCCGGGACAAAGTTTGATTCGAGCTCAGAAACTAGGAAGGACTGGGCGACTTTTGTGGACATTGAGCACACACACGTTGACAGATCAAACTCTGTATAGACACGCCAGGAAAGTGTGCAAGACAGGGGTTGCATGTTCGGATCCTCTGCAACCCTACCTCTTTCCACTGTCGGTTCTATGTCGACTAGCGGATGTCCACAAGGACCACAGCCCCTCCTGCTCTCATCGCCTTTGCTCCCTGAATGTGAAGACGGACATTCCTGTCCTAGATCCCTGGGCAACGGAACCAGGCTGTGCACTGGTCTGCCCTTCAGGGATCTGATGCAGCACTTTCTCCTTTCCCCTGTTCTAAACCCCTCCTTCCCATAGATCTGACATCTGTCTACTTAGTCATGGGGATCTTGGACAAGTTCAGGGTCATGTGCTCCAACATCGTGGCGATGGCGTCTCCATGATCTCTGGTGAGAAGGATCACTATCACCGGCGAAGATCTGTCACAAGACCTTGAACACAGCTATCAGTATATAGTCTATACTTACCCTTTTACACACAAAAACCTACGATACGGGATGGGAGTGGCCTATTTGTTAAGTGTCGCTCCCTTAATCTGCTCTCGACCATAAACCGGAGCCCCATTTCTGAACACAAGTTGAACTTCTTGTAAACACGTTAAAACCAGTTCCACAATTTGGAAGAGTAGGCCCCTTTGTGTTAAGAACTACAGAACAGAAAAAAAGAATCATACACACTTGGGTGTTTAGACTTCAGCCTGAAAGTGGGAAGGCAGCTATCTGAATTGTTATCAAGAACAGTCGTCGATGCAAAAATCTCACCATTAGCCAACCTGGGAGCTTTGGCTGGGAAATCGGGAAGAAAAAATACTGTAAAATACAGAATTCTGAAATGTACAAGACAACCAACTTCCTTTTCTTCTATAGGTTACGTAACAGAAATTAAATGGTATTAATGTTTTTGCTTTCCCATTTAACATATTTCCTTTAAAAAGTATTGAGAGAGAGACAGAGACAGAGACAGAGACAGACAGAGACAGAGACATGTATTGATTTATTCTTTTATATCGAAGATAATGGAATAAGCACTCTTCTGCTTTTTTTTCATCCAGTCCCCGTGTGTATGCAGTTTTGTAAATGTCATCCGTTTCCACCGGCACACGATGGCCTACTCTTACGAAAAGCGTGAAGGGCCTAACAGGCCCAGCCCATCTGACTTCGGCATAGGAAAGATTTGTTATTGTTTAAGTCCTTGGGAAAAAAAAGGCAGGAGAATGGACCAAGGAGGCAGAAAAAAGAAGTGATAGGTAAAACAAAAACAGAACAAGGTACACACAATGAGAGGAATAGAAAAGAGGGAGTCCCAGCACAATTTTCTCGAAGGTGGTGGGATGCTATTAACATTTTATACGGACAGCCCCCCCCCCCCCCCCCCCTCCCCCAGCATACCCACGGTACAGGAGAATATGCAAATTAAAACCCAACTACTCTGGTGTCATGTTTTGATAATTATCCTCCATGAAGTCAGAATACCGCTGCAGTCATGGTGGGTAAACAACAGTGGCATACACACAGACTTCATCATCGGCAAACCTCGGAGCTATGGCTGAGGGAAAGTTTATAAATAACGCTTGGTTTAGATGATGTAATGCACTTGAATTGACAGAAAATTCTCTTACCAGTTCATCTTGCAAGAGGACAGAAGAACAAAGATGTCAGCGCGAATTGCCAGGATCTGCACATTCCCTGCCATGGGCATCATCAGGATGGCAGCTGTGTCGATGTTTTTTTCTGCTGTGGGCATCATCAGGATGGCAGCTTTGTGTCGATGTCTTCTATGTGCATTATAGGGATGGAAGCTTTGTGTCGATGTCTTCTGCTATATGCGTTATAGGGATGGAAGCTTTGTGTCGATGTCTTCTGCTATATGCATTATAGGGATGGAAGCTTTGTGTCGATGTTTTCTGCTATATGCATTATAGGTATGGAAAGCTTTGTGTCGATGTCTTCTGCTGTGGGCATCATGGTGGCAGCTTTGTGGCTGCTGGATTTGGCCAGCCTGAAACAAAACATGATACGTATCTTCAGTTCTGGCACCGATTTCCAGCTTTTGTTTCATTTTATGCTGTTTAAAGCCCTACTGACTACAAAAGCCATATCAAGGCTGTCAATTCATTCAGTTTCTGTGGCTCTAGTAGTAACATTTACTTCAAGCTCAAAACCAACACGACCTTAACCCCTCAAGTATCCCACACCGTCCATTCGAAAAATAAATGTGAAAATATTTTAATGATTAAATTCATTCCTTTAGGCCCATAAAACCAGGCTGTGCTGAGGACGCCAGCCATTGTGCTTGATTTATCATCCCCAAATTACGCAAACGTAAAGAATAACCTTAAAAGAAGATTACCCCCCCCCCCCCCCCCCCCTTAAAAAAAGGTTTAAAATACCATATGGGGTTATGAAGCTGTGTAACCGATATATTGTGCTTATCCCGAAAGTTCTTTGGATGAAACAAACTCGAGGTCTCCTGTGCGAACACACGCAGAACCTCTTGTGCTCGCGTTAAAACCTGTTCCACCTTTCGTAATAGGCCATTGCATGCAAGAGGGAACAGAATTTATAAACCAGCATACACACGGGGACTGGATGAGAAGCCCACCTTTGCAATCCTTATCCCAAATCTGCACCAAGTGTTAAAAAATCAGCTAGATAGCAATACAAACTTCGAAAAATATTTTGTTTTGAATTTGAGTAGTTTACCCCCCCCCCCCCTTCCCCCGCCTTCTTTTAATAGTAAAGGAAAATCGAAGATATTAAAAAAAAAAGAGGAGACAGTCAATGTAAGAAAAAAAAATTTACTTTTTCAAAAATTATTTGACCAAC
>CM060345.1:34444111-34454111 GCA_030674155.1 Stramonita haemastoma
GAAATGAGTCATTTTGCACCTGACCCACTTTTCCACTAGGAGCCATTTTAGGCAGGTGGGGTCAGGTTGTTGATTTTAAGATTTTGGTTGATGATAAAACTATACTTATTGTTCTACCTTGTACTGAAATATCAAGGCATAATTTTGTTTCCTTTTGCTTCAAAACATGTTTAAAATAAACACCAAAGCTTTCATTCTGACCACCTATCAAGAAGCAAATCTTGTCAATTTCCTCTTTTTTTTTCACTTTCTGTAGTCTACCATTTCAATGTGTAATAACTGTTCATAGAATTGTCCAATTTGCAATCTGTTTTCTGCATTGAATAGCTCTTTTATTGCAGATTGGCAACACGTCAACAACTGAAAAATGACCTCTGGTGCAATGCGACTCATTATGTGGGGGAGCGTCACATCTGTTTACAGAACCTTACCAGCCTATCATACACCAGATATCAGCCCCCCCCCCTATCTCCCCCCCCCAAATATTCACACAGCAAAGTCCTCAGCTGATGGTACATCAAATATTAGCCATAAAGAAAAAAATTCATTTCCAATAGGAAAATCAACCTTTGCAAACTCGGGTATACATACAGTCTATAAAACATTCAAACAGCAAAATCATCAGCTGAAGGTACATCAAGTATTAGCAAAAACAAATTGTCAAACAGAAGAATCAACATTTGCAAACATGTACACGGTCTCATGTATACAGTCTATAAAACATTCAAACTGCCAAACCATCAGCTTTTTTTTCTTCTTCAGACAGCAACTATTGCTATCTGTCATATGAGCCAAAAATGTGTTACGCTGCCATTAAGCACCTGACAAGTCAGGCCCAGCACATTGGACTGGGGCATGAAAAACATCAGATGATATCACATCGAAATTTAGCCCCAAACAAAAATGTCAGACAGAAAACTTCACAGCAGTAAACTGTCATCAACTGTCTTTCTTCCCCACCTAGTTTTTCTTTGTCCTTCTTAACTTTTAATTCTGGGATTTTTTTGTTTGTTTGTTTCAAGATGAAAGAGAAAAAAAATTCCCCAAACAAACACAAAACAAATTCACAAACACAAAAACACTGAAAAACAACACGGCAAATATACTGCCTGTTTGTCTGTCTGTCTTTGTCTCTCACACACACACACACACACACACACACACACACACACACACACACACACGCCAGTGGGAACAGATGACAAAATTTACAAAATTGCATACACACAGAGACATTGTATGTAAAAACTTTTTTTTTTAAAGCACACGAGTGCTTATTCAATTATCCTCAAAATAACAGAATAAAAAAGAATAAATAAATAAATTAATAAAATGATTTGATAAACACACACACACAAGCAGACACAAACACTACACACACACCCCCAACCCCAACTCCCCCCCCCCATACACACACACTACACACCCCCCCCCCACATACACACACTACACACACACACACACACACACACAAACTACATCCACCCACCCACACAACTACACCCTTCCCCCCCCCCCCGACACACACCAAACCACCCACACCAAAACAAAAACATTCTAAGATCCCAGCGAATCCTGCGGCACCGATGTCAGCAAGTCTCGGAGGTCGAGCAATGCCGTCTTCAGCACAGAAAACACACACACACATACACATATACAACCCACCCCACCCCCTCCCCCACACGCCCACAACCCTCCCCACACACACACAAACATACCAAACAAAACATTCTAAGATCCCAGCGACTCCTGCGGCACCGAAGTCAGCAAGTCTCTGAGGTCGAGCAGCGCTGCCTTCAGCACGTTGGCGAACTGGTCCGAGTTGGTTTGGGAGCAGATGTTGTAGGCGGTGACGGAGAAGTTGAGGCGAGAGTTCTGAGGGTTGTAGCAGCAGCCAAAGCCGTCAGGCACCACGGGGCCAAAGCACATCACTGCGTCGTGTTTGGTCCCCACCTGTCAGGGCAGGTAGTGAGGTAGGTTAGGTGGGTTAGGGAGGGAGGGTGGTGGGTGGGTGGGAGGTGGGGAGGGAGGGAGGTTAGGTAGGTGGGTAGGTAGGTAGGTAGGTAAGTAGGTAGGTAGGTAGGTAGGTAGGTAGGTAGGTAGGTAGGGTAGGGTAGGGTAGGGTAGGGTGGATAGGGTAGGTAGGTAGGTAGGTAGGTAGGTAGGTAGGTAGGTAGGTAGGTAGGTAGGTAGGTAGGTAGGCAGGTAGGCAGAGAGATAGATAGACAGACAGACAGACAGACAGACAGACAGACAGACAGACAGACAGGCAGGCAGGCAGGCAGGCAGGCAGGCAGGCAGGCAGGCAGGCAGGCAATACAATACAATACAATACAATACAATACAATACAATATATATATATACATACAGACATACACATTAAAAAAAAAAAATTAAAAAACTCTGGTCAGGTTTATTTCATTCATTGACAAGTCTGTCCCTCATGATCATGTTATTTGTAGTCGTAAAGGCAACCCTACCAGCAAGCTGTGTCCGATTTGTTTGATGTGTGTGCATGTGTTTGTGGAGGGTGGGGTGGTGAGGTGGTTGGGGGATTGGGGTGGGGGAGAGGCATGTCTATTATTAATGTATATACAACATGTCAAGGGGGGACGGGAGAGCTCAGTGGTCAGAGCACTTGCTTTCCCCCAGTCAATGTTAAGCAGCATCTAGTGTGGTTACCAGTTGGATGGGTGACCGTTTGCACGACTTGGCTTTAGTACAGCCCCCCCCCCCCCCCCCCCCCAGTTCACCCAGCTGTCAATGGGTACCTGCCCTCTTTAGGGTCAGGGAAGGTAAAGCAGCAAGGGAGAGGAGATGGGCATCGCCCTCAACATGCTGGCCCCTAGAGAAGCTGAGGTCTCTGATGCCTTGCTCCCCTACGACCGTATAGGTTATGGAACTCCTTTTAGATACGGTGGGGATATAGAGATCAAGATAAGCAGCATGGGAACAACAGGACAGAAGATAAAGCAGCCAAAACACAAAACAACACAAAACAACACAAAACAACACAACGCAAAACAACACAACACAACACAACCCAACACAAACAATACATCATAATACAACACAAAACAACACAACACAAAACATCACAAAACAATACAACACAAAACAACACAACACAATACAACACATCACAAAACAATACATCACAAAACAATACAACACAAAACAACACAACACAAAACAACACAACACAATACAACACAACACAAAACAACACAATACAAAACAAAACATCACAAAACAACACAACACAAAACAACACAATACAAAACAATACATCACAAAACAACACAACACAACACAACACAACACAACACAACACAAAACAACATAACACAATCACCAGGTGAGGTAGGCATTACAACACAACACGAAACAATACATCACAAAACAAACACCAGGTGAGGCAGGCAATACAACACAAAACAACAGAATCATCAGGTGAGGCAGGCAATACAACACAAAAAACCCAATCACCAGGTGAGGCCCACCTGGCCACTGCTCACCTGGCTGGTGGACAGCTTGAAGTAGGTGGAGGCAGTGAAGGCGGTGTCCAGGTGAAGTGGAGGAATGTTCTGACCGCTCTCCAGGGCCGCCAGCTTCAGCCCCAACAGGTGACGGTCAATCCCCTGACCTGACACCACCTGACCACACATGATTCCATAATGATGATACCACCTGACAACATCACCACATTTTGATGATGATGAGGACAATAATGATGATACCACCTGACAACAGTCACCACATTTTGATCATGTTGAGGACAATAATGATGACACCTGACCCACACATTTCCATATTGACAATAATGATAATAATGATGATGATAATACCACCTGACCCACACATTTCATAATGATGACAGTCATAACATTTCCATAATGACAATAATGATGATTATGATGATGACAATAATGATGACACCACCTGACCCAAAAGACATCACATTTTGATGATGATGACAATGATGGCAATAATGATGATGACAACAATGATGATCATGATGATGACAATAATGATGACACCACCTGACCTACAAGACATCGCATTTTGATTCCCCCTGGGAATAGAATGGAACAGATAGCAGCTGAGAGTAGCAAAAAGTAAAGGAAACTGACTGACAGCTCTGTGTGTGTGCGTGTGTGTGTGTGTGTGTGTGTGTGTGTGTGTGTGTGTGTGTGTGTGTGTGTGTGTGTGTGTGTGTGTGTGCGTGTCTGTGTGTGTGTGTGTGTGGTGTGGTGTGGTGTGTGTGTGTGTGTGCGTGTCTGTGTGTGTGTGTGTGTGTGTGTGTGTGTGTGTGTGTGTGTGTGTGTGTGTGTGTGTGTGTGTGTGCGTGTCTGTGTGTGTGTGTGTGTGTGTGTGTGTGTGTGTGTGTGTGTGTGTGTGTGTGTGTGTGTGTGTGTGTGTGTGTGCGTGTGTGTGCGTGTGTGTGCGCACGTTACCTCATTGGTGTATTTGCGGTGAGTGTTCACTGCTTTCTGCAGCAGCGCGACCTTGGAGGCGGCAGGAAGGTCAGGGTTCTCCATGGCCAAGGTGAAGGCCACTGTGTCCACAGAGCAGGAGCGAATGGTGTCTGTGCGCCCCAGCTGGAACTGTCGTAACGACCCTGATTCGTACGTGGCACACGGCTCCTTGAACAGTCTGTGGAGAAACAAGAAAATCAGAGGGTAAATGTGTGAGGGAGAGAGAGAGAGAGAGAGAGAGGAGAGAGAGAGAGAGAGAGAGAGGAGAGAGAGAGAGGAGGGAGGAGAGGAGGAGGAGGAAGGAGGAGAGGAGGAGGAGAGGGAGGGGGGAGACGTCGTAACGACTGATTCCTACGTGGCACAGGGCTCCCTGAACAGTCTGTAGAGAAACAAGAACAACAGAGGGTAAATGTGTGAAGGGGTGAGGGAGGGAGAGAGGGAGAGAGAGAGAGAAACACAGACAGACAGACAGACAGACAGACAGACAAGAGTGAGAGAGAGAGTGAGAGACAGAGAGAGAGAGAAAGAGAGAGAGTTAGTGAGAGAGTGAGAGTGAGAGAGAGAGTTAGAGTGAGAGAGAGTGAGAGACACAGAGAGAAAGAGAGAGTGAGTGAGTGTATGTGTGTGTGTATGTGTACTCTGTATATGTGTGTGAGTGTAGTGTGTGTGTGTGTGTGTGTGTGTGTGTGTGTGTGTGTGTGTGTGTGTGTGTGTGTGTGTGTGTGTGTGTGTGTGTGTGTAAGTGTGTGTGTGTGTGTGTGTAAGTGTGTGTGGAAAGGGGAGGGGTAGGGCTTGAATATGGGGAGGGAGTGTGTGTGTGAAAAGTTGGATAAGGTGGGAATGAGTGTGATTTTGTTTGGTTTGTGTGCAGATGTGCACATGCATACACACACACACACACACATACACACACACACAAACACCCTCCCCCCACACACACACACTCACACACACACACACACACACATACACACACAAACACACACACACATACCTGAAGTATGCAAGTTGCAGAGCCACTTGAATGAAGGCATCGGGACTGAGGCGACATTTCTTGATGAAATCTTTGCCAAAGTCTTCGAAGGAAAACACCGTGATCTGAATGTCCTTCACCAGTCTGTCAACACACATGCGCGCACACGCACGCATGCACGCGTGCACACACGCACACACACACGCACACACACACACACACACGCACACACACATACACACACACATACACACACACTAATGAATTTCTCATTTTTCCCCTTAACCATCATCTGTCTAAGATCATTTTCTAGTGGATAGACGTTAAAAATGAACACACACACATACACACACACACATACAAACACACACACGCACGCACGCATGCACGCACGCACGCACGCACAGAGAACATTTTTATTTCACTTCAAAAAAACTCTCTCAGCAACAAGGCAAATCTTTGTAAACCACACCCACCCACATCACACACACACAAACACACACACAAACACACACACACCACACACACACACACACACACACACACACACACACACACACACACACACACACACACACACAGCAGAACACTCACGACTCCATGTCCTGTGCAGCACGCTTTAATGCGTCCTTGGCCTTGGGGGTCACAGAAAGGTCAAGGCGACGAGGTCGGGTCACGTCCGCTGCTGGCAAATCTCCCTCCCTCTTCCGATTCCTAAAGGTCACGACAAATGAAGAGAAAAATTTTATAAGATTTTTTAAAATGTGAATAGACAAAAAAAAAATTGAATCGATAAAAAAGGATTTTTCGTTCCTCAGCTTCAAAGTTTACCAAAGCTGAGATTTTGCGTATGCAATCTTTTCTAGCGAATGGACAGGCCTAGAGCTCAACCAAATTCCATATATTAGTATTGTTATTATTATCATCATTATTATCATTATTGATGTTTTCAAATCTTACACACACACACACCCCACTGACCCCCCCCCACACACACACATCCCCCCCCCCCCCACACACACACACACACATCATCCCCCCCCCCCACACACACACACACACACAGACAGACAGCAGAACTCACACGGAGTCCAGCACATAGTCCATGATGGAGATGACAGACGGCCCCTCTGCTGTGGTGTGTTCGTAGTTCAGACCACAGCCTCCGTCTGCCCCCATCACAAACTGTCAGACACACACAGACATACACGATAGGCATGGAGGGGAGGTAGTGACAGATAATGTGGAGATAATGTCAGTTCTCTAGATATGAGACTAAAACACACCAAAACAAAATATATCTCCCCCACACACTCACACATAACACACACACAACACACACACACACACACACACACACCATATATCCCCCTCCACACAATCACACATACTCCCCCCCCCTTCACACAAACACACAACCCCCCCTTCCCCCCCACAAAACACACGCATATCCACACCCACACACCCACACCCACACCCACACATACACAACCCCCCCCCCCCCCCCCCACACACACACACACACATATACACTCCCACCTCTACCCCCCACCCCCCCCACCCCCCCCCCCCCCCACACCCACACTCAAACCTACCTGCAGTGTTTTATCGAACCAGCGGTTCCCCGAGTTGAGGTGTGCCCCTCCCCCATGCAGCATCTGTGAGACCAGCAACGCCTTGTCCCAGGGGCCAGAGTCCTCCCCCCCCTCCTTCCCCCTCACTGGCTGGTCCAGACACAGCACGAAGATGCTGCGCTGGATGTCCTTCATGGCGGCTTTGTTCGCCTTGTCTGAGAGTGTAAGAAACAACAATGATATAACAATGTCTGAGTGTAAACAATGACAACAACAATATTACAATGTCGCTTTGTTCACTTTGAGTTTAAACAAAAATAATAATACAGGGTTCATACAGACTTGGTGGAGCAAAATTTAGGGCTTTTTAGGGCCTTTTTTTAGGGCCTTTTAATCCAAATTTAGGGCCTAGCCGCGGGGTAACAAATGTATAGATAGCAACCTAAATACACCTTTCCTTACACACACATATATATACATATACATATATATATATATATATATCAACCTCAAACAGAGTCAAGTGAGCAAAGTCACCTTATGTGAAACTGTATGGTGGATACTGACACTACTTCATGTTATTCTAGAGTAGAATGTCTTTCAATCATGGATACAACAAGAGACAAGGAGGTGAGAGGCAGCAGAGTCCTAAAGAGGGAAGGGGGGGGGGGGATAACAATGTGTGTGTGTGTGTGTGCGTGTGTGTGTGTGTGTGTGTGTGTGTGTGTGTGTGTGTGTGTGTGTGTGTGTGTGTGTGTGTGTGTGTGTGTGTGTGTGTGTGTGTGTGTGTGTGTGTGTGTGTGTGTGTGTGAGTGCGTGTGTATGTGTGTGACTGTTTTGATTTATTTGATTGATTCTTTTATATCAAGGATAAAGGAATAAGCTGTGACTGTGAGTGAGTGAGTGAGAGTGAGTGTGTGTGTCAGGGGCGGGAATTGACAGAGTCAAAAAACTCTGCAAAGTGGGGGGGTCCAGGGGCTTTGCCCCCTGGTGGGGTCAAGGGGCAGAGCCCCTTGTGGGGGTCAGGGGGCAACGCCCCCTGAAGCTGAAGGTTTTTCAACAATTCTAGCCTGTTTAACGGCCTCTCCTTGAGCTAATTTCAGTTTTTGATACTAAGCAATTTCTGCCCTAAAATAAGCTCTCCAAGAATGACTCTGCCATTTCTTCAATCTAAAGGAGGTTCTATACCCAAGTAATCACATAGCAAAATTAGTATATTTCTAGACAAATGTGCACTAATGCAGATACAGGAAGAAAGAGAAAGTAAGTACTGACACATAGAGAAACAGAGAGAAAAAAACAGAGAGAAAGAAAGGGGGGGGGGGGGGAGAGAGGTGTGTGTGTGTGTCTGTGCGTGTAAGAAACAGGGAGAGGTGGAGAAAATGAGACAGAGACAGAGAGAGAAGTGTGTGTGTGTGTGTGTGTGTGTGTGTGTGTGTGTGTGTGTGTGTGTGTGTGTGTGTGTGTGTGTGTGTGTGTGAGTGGAGAGAGGGAGAGGGAGAGAGAGCGAGATCAATACACTCTTATGAAGACTGAAGAAGATCCTATGTCTTTCTCAGTTTAAAATCAAGTTGAAGCCCCCATACAAAAGCAGATTAAAAATTCATCTGATTTCAGAGTGAACTCACCATGACAGTTTGCATGGCCAAAAAACAAGTTCTGTGTATGTGTGTACTTTCCCGCTGTCCGGTACAGCGGAGGCTGTGTTCCACACGATGTAACTTTAGAACAGTCACTCTGCCGTTTTAACGATCAACTGATTTCCCGATGATGCGAAAGGGTTACTGTTCCATGATTTGCCAAGAAATTAGTGCTTCTATAACTAAAGTGCCGTGGTTTGTTATTTTCCGACCGTGTTCCAATTTCCGACACCATTTGCTAATGAAAGCTCAACTTTCACTATCAAGAGACATAGCGCAAGTTTTAAACATTGCTCGGCAAAACGAACCAATTTTTCTGTTTGTGCATCTATATCGGCAACTGTACCTCTTCTAGCCCCATCATGGACTGTTAGCGTCATTTTGCGTTTATTCCGCGTCTTTCTTTGCTTGTAAGTGTGTCAGTTCGATCTGTTTTTCCACGAAAGTCTACACTACTTTCCGCCATTTTGTTTTGAAAGAGATGCTGTGCGCATGCGCTATAAGGGGAGACAACTGAACGATAGGATCTAGCAGACGACATAATGCATCTCATCGCTTAACGATAGAAGACTATATTTTTTATTTTCGGATATTTTTAAAGACAAAAATTGGATTTTTATTAATTAAACTGTATTTTCTTATTTTACAACTTTTTTCCGGAACAAATACGGAAGGTGCACAGGTCTGCACAAGGTTGCACACCACTTTTTGCGAAGCAAAGCGATCACATTTCCAAGGGAGGCAATTACTATTACCTCCCTTTACGAAATAGGTGGCCTGACGCGAGTAGCAGACGACAAGCATTCTATCAACGATAATACGATCTTCGGACACGCTTCTCGGATTTATTTCTCCAAAGTTTTATTTTGAATATATATTTTCTAATTTTTTTAATAAAATCTCACACATGACTTCCATTTTTAGGGCCTCCAGAGCAATATGTCTCATTTTTAGGGCTTTTTAGGGGCCCTATTTTGGCTTTCCCAAAATTAGGGCTTTTTAGGGACTTGTGCGAACCCTGTAATAATAATAATAATAATAATAATAATAATAATAATAATAATAATAATAATAATAATAATAATAATAATAAGTTCACTTTGTTCACATAGAGTGTAAACGACAACAACAACAGTGTGACAGTGTTGCTTTGTCTGAGTTTAACAACAAAAGAAAGCTGAAAATCGCGAGGAGTGGGGGAAGCTGGTGGCAAAATCTTCAGTGGTCCTCCAAAGGGCTGGCTACTAGAGTACGGGATAGGTAAAGGTGGTCTATATAAAATTCTTTTTTCCCCAATCAGGAAATGTTTACATATAAATATATATGTGTTTTAT
>CM060345.1:34459111-34466611 GCA_030674155.1 Stramonita haemastoma
TATCTCCGTTTTAAAAAAAAAAATTCTTATTTACTTATTATTCATTCATTTATTTATTTATGTTGATTTGAAAAATTACCATTGAAACCATCTCAGCTCTCAAATTACCATACAATTTGTCCCAAAAAAATTGTGTTCAAAATCTAGCTTGTACATCACATGACATTACTCAACCCCCCCCCCCCCCCCCCCCCACACACACACACACACATGCACACACACACACACACACACACACACACACACACACACACACACACACCACACCACACCACACCACACCACACCACACCACACCACACCACACACACACCACACACACACACTACATACACCACACACACACACACACACACACACACACACGCATGCAGAACATCTTGCGCACATGTTAAATCCTGTTCCGCTTTCACAAGAGAAGACCATTGTGTGCCAGTGGGAACAGATGTCAAGATTTACAAAACTGCATACACACGGGATTGGATGTAAAAAAGCACACAAGTGCTTATTCCATTATCCTCAATATAAAAGAATTTTAAATAAATTTTTTAATATTTTTTTAAAAAAACACCACATTGCTACAACACACACACACACACACACACACACACACACACACACACAACACAACACAACACAACACAACACAACACAACACATACATACATACATACATACATACATACATACATACATACAACAGATACACACCCACACCACACCACATCCCCCCACACCACACACACACACATACACACTCGAAACCCCCCACCCCACACCACACACACACACACCCCCCCCCACACACCACACCACATACAACCCACCCACCCCACCCCATGACCCCCCCCCCCCCCCCCCCCCCCCCCACCCACACACACACACAGACCCTACCCAGTTCACTGTGTCTTCAGCTCGTTTTTCCAGGATCTTCTGCAGCTCAGGTCCAGGGGACTGTTGGAACTGGGCCACGATCTGCACACACCACACCATGTACACTGACTGTCAGCACTCAGGCCATACCATCATCACCTTTTCTTTTCTCTTTACATGCGTGCATGTATACAAGCATATAAGGCATGGGCACGCACGGCACTTGGGTGCACATGTGTGTGTGTGTACGTGTGTGCACACACACAGAGTCAAACATGCGTGCGCATGCACAAACACGAACACACAGAGTCATAAACACATATGTGGGCACACACTCACGCACACACACAAACACACACACATATATACACACACACACATGAACACATGAACACACACACACACACACACACAACACACACACACACACACACACACACACACACGACACACACACACACACACACACACACATACACACACACACACATGAACACACACACACACACACACACACACACACACACACACACACACACACACACACACACACACACACTTAAACTTTTGTTCCTGGGTTACAGATCCACAGTTCACCAATGGTGAAATTTTGCATAAGCAACCGCTTTTCTCCACCATGATTAAGGTATTAGCCACATTTTAAAAGAGGATTAAGGGGTGAAGAGAACTTAGACATCAACAACATTTTTTTATAAAAATTCTTTTACTTTGGAATAAAGCATTCATGAGCTTTCTTTTTTTTTTATATCCAGTCCCCCCACCCCCCCACCCCCACCCCATATTTATATATATATATATATACATGCAGTTTTGTACGTGTGGTTATCTCCCCTACCTCCTGTGTGGCGCTGTATTCCTCGTCGGACACCAGGGGCGCACAGAGCGCAGGTATTTCTGCATCGTCTGCTGCAGGGGGGGGACTGGCAGACGCGGCAGGGAGGAGGAGGGGGAGGGGGGGGAACACAGCCAGCGGTGTCCATGCTGCAACGCTGCCACCTCTCCCTGCTGCCTCCTTCTGCTGACAGGCCTCACCAAGGCTGCCTGCAGGACCAAACAAAAAGGTCATGATTATATTGATAGTGTTCATCATGATGCTGGTGATGGTGATGATGATGGTGGTGGGGTGGTGGTGGTGGTGGTGGTGGTGGTGGTGGTGGTGGTGGTGGTGGTGGTGGTGGTGGTGATGATGATGATGATGACGTGGTGGTGGTGGTGGTGGTGATGGTGATGATGGTGATGGAGATGATGGTGATGATGATGATGATGATGATGATGATGATGATGATGGTGGTGGTGGTGGTGGTGGTGATGATGATGATGATGATGATAATGATGAGGGTGATGATGATGAGGGTGATGGTGATGGTGATGGTGATGATGATGAAGAGTATCCATGATAATGGGGACAGGATAGCTCAGTGGTCAGAGCACTCGCTTTCCCTCCCAGCTAAGGTTAATTAGTTTAGTTTAGTTTATTCTTTTATATCGAGGATAATGGAATGAGCACTCATGTGCTTTTTTTCATCCAGTCCCTGTGTGTATGCAGTTTTGTCAATTTTGTCATCTGTTCCCACCAGCACACAATGGCCTACTCTTACGAAAAGCGGAACAGGATTTAACATATGCACAAGATGTTCTGAGAGCGTTCGCACACGGGGTCTCGGTTTACAGTCTCATCCGAAAGACTTTTGGGGAGAGTGGAGTCAGCACTGATGTTAACTCCAGGGGAAAAATCCCCTAAGGTTAAGCAGCATCGAGCATTGTTACCAAGTGGATGGGTGACCGTTTGTGTGCACACGCCTTGGTTTCAGTACAGTCCCCAGCTGTCAATGCGTACCTGCCCTCTTTAGGGTCAAGGAAGGTAAAGCAGCGAGGGAGAGGAGATGGGCGCTGCCCTCAATATGCTGGCCCCTAGAGAAGCTGAGGTCTCTGATGCCTCGCTTCCCTATGACCACATAGGTTGTGGGACACTTTTTCTTTTTTTTTATTAAATGAATGATAATCAGAACAATAACACACCCCCATGGGAGTGCTATGGGCCTGTCTGTATAAGGTCACAATTATAAGAATTACAGTGATGATGATAATGAAGGGTATTAATGATAATGCTAAGAAGAATAATAATCCCTTAGTTTTAGGGATGCCGGGGGAAGGACCTGTCCATATAATTATAAACAGCATCCCCACCTTCCGGAAATTCTGTGCTAGGAGTGCCTCTCTTTTCCAACCCTCTTTTTGTTTCTTTTCTTCCTATCACCTTCTTCTGGTCTATTTTCTGCCCTCTTGGACCATTGAATTTGTACTGCCTTTTTTCCCAAAAAACATTTAATAAAACATTACAATTCTCTCCCATGCCAAAGTGCCCGAGTGGCTGGGCCTGACTTGTCAGGCGCTAAACCCTTAAACGGCAGTGTAACATAGTTTTGATTGTTTACACACACACACACACACACACACACACACATGCGCGCGCGGTGTGTGTGTGTGTGTGTGTGTGTGTGTGTGTGTGTGTGTGTGTGTGTGTGTGTATACAATGTGTTATATATTCTCTACATTCTGATATCTCATTTATTACAGAAATGAATACCCAGTCGGATTAAGTAAACACACACAGTACAGAAGCAATAACATATCATCATAATGACAAAAACATTGACAGGTCTCACACCACACAACACAATTCATTGCTGTCTGTTTCTTTACAATGTGCCAAACTGCTATATTATATATCACCAGTAATACTAGACATAACACCCTTCCTCCTATTGTGACAGCTAGTGATAGGTGTGAAAACCCCAACATAGCTTTCGTTTTTGACATTCACTTTTTTTTTTTTCTATTTTATTCTTTTATATCACGGTCACATCTAGGTGTTGTTTCATGTCACAGGTATAACAATAGTAACTCACATCATCACACAATGTGCACTGATCATTAAACTGATAAATCCACAGGTTTCTTTGTTCCCTTCATTACAAATACATTACGTGATGGACACTATACCTGAGTGGTTAGAATCACTCCACTTCAATCCCATGAAGTCATATGTTCAAATCCATGTCAGTTTTCAGTGGGTTAAGAAAACACCAACATACCCAGCATACATCCCTGAAGTCTGAATGCAGAGGGCAAAAATAGTCAATACACAAAGTCCCACCACTGGTGAACCCCAGAGTCCCTGTGTGTGTGTGTGTGTGTCACTGTGTGTGTGTGTGTGTGTGTGTGTGTGTGTGTGTGTGTGTGTGTTTCATTGACTGACCTACATAATCACATATTTGTGACGCTCCACCACGAAATGAGTCGCTTAGCACATTACCCAATTTTGCACTAGGAGCCATTAAAGGCAGGTGGGGGTCAAGCTGTCAATTTTGAGATTTTGATTGATTATTAAACTATATCCATTATTCTACATTGTAATGAAATATTAAAGGCATAATTTTATTCATTTTGCTTTTAAATGTGTTTTGAAAATGCCCAAGCCCTCATTCTGGTCATCTGTTACGAAAATAAACTTGCCCGTTTCTCATTTTGCCACATCCTGCAGTCTATCGTTTCAATTTGTAATAATTTTGCACAAAATTGTCCGATTTTCAATCTGTTTTTTGTATTGAATAGCCTTTTTTATTGCATATTTATAACTTGTCATTAACTAAAATTGACCTCTGGTGCAATGCGACTCCTTATGTGGTGGAGCGTCACATTTATGTATGCATACTTTGTCATCAGCTCTCCCCACCCCCCACCCCTCTCCCCAGTTTATTCCAAAAGGTTATAGATCTATGCATATGGTATCTGATGTTCATTACACATAAAAAAAAATTATAAAATAATACATAAAAGATATTAATATGCTATTTTCCCCCTCGTTCCCACACATTCAAAATGAGAAGAATTTTCAAAACACATGCAGGTGCGCACACACACGCACACACACGCACATGCGCGCACACGCACGCACGCACGTACTCACTCACTCACTCACTCAATAAACAGTCAGTGCTGACTCCACTCTCCCCAAAAGTCCTTATAAACAATACAAAAAACAGATTGAAAATCGGACAATTCTGTGCAAAATTATTACAAATTGAAACGATAGACTGCAGGATGTGACAAAATGAGAAACGGGCGGATAGCCTAGTGGTCAGAACATTGCGCTGGCAATTTGAAGACCCGAGTTCGAGTCCGGTCGAGGAAATTTTCTTCCTGGAGTTAACATCAGTGCTGACTCCACTCTCCCCAAAAGTCCTTCGGATGAGACTTTAAACCGAGGCCCCGTGTGCGAACGCACGCAGAACATCTTGCGCACACGTTAAATCCTGTTCCGCTTTTCGTAAGAGTAGGCCATCGTGTGCCGGTGGGAACAGATGACAATATTTACAAAACTGCATACACACGGGGACCGGATGAAAAAAAGCACATGATTGCTTATTCTGTTATCCTCGATATAAAAGAATAAATAAATAAATAAATAAATAAACTCACTCACTCACTCACTCACTCAGTCACACACTCACACACACACACCACTCACTCACTCACTCACTCACTCACTCACTCACACACACACACACACACACACACACACACACACACACACACACACACACACACACACAGACGAAATAGCTAATACAGTTCACACACACACACACACACACACACACAACACACACACACACACACACACACACAACAACACCAGACTGAGTTTAACTGTGGTCTTGGTTGGAATGAATTAAGATTACCAGCACTAAAGGCCCTTCATGTAGATCTATCTATAACTTATAAGATTATGCCAAACCCACACGGCCTGTGGGATATGTACACTTTTTTTTCTTCCTGTTTGCTCTGTTTTGTTTTGAGTCATCCAATATCCATGCCACAGCGGGCAAAGGTGTACTCCATAGTCACCTCTTCTACGAAAACTGGGTGTCTTTGCAAGATGTTATGCATGCGTTCCCACACGTCCACTCACTTTATAATGTCATCCAAAGGACATGCATACATGTAGGCCTATACATGTAGGAGCCGAGTCAGCACAATATTAACAGCATGGAGAAAACAGTCCCCTCCAAGTTCAACGGACACTTGCGATAAGGATTTATAACTCAGGCGTCCTCAGTAACCAAGACAATCATGCCCTAACCACGCACGAATCATGCCCCCGATTGCATGTAATAACGGCGTGCATTAATTCAAACACATATCATGATCCATATAAAACATGCACAGGCCCCTGCATCTATTTTGTAACGACTTCGAGTCTACACACTTCACGAAAACTTTGGGTAGGCCTACCGATGACCTAGTCTAGTATACGAAACATGGTAAACATGTTTACGTAAACTGCGTATAACATACCACTTCAAAACAAAACCTGACAGCTGAGGCAGCTTCCTTAAAAAGTTGCGATGGTGCATTTGATTCACTTACCAACCGAACTTGTCTGACTGTGTTCCACATGCTGCAAACCCGCACACTTTCAGTTTGAAGCATGCACACAAGCTGAAGGCGATCGCCGATCAAAGTTCGTGTTTGCGTCGGATGGAGCCAAAGCGCATGCGTAGTAAAGAGGCCGCAACATACAGTTAGGCCTAGCCTAGGCCTAGCCTAGGCCTACAATAAAATGCACAGGTGCGTTGGGTACTAGGCCTATAATGTGACTGAAACAAAAAGTACTAGGCCTAAGCAGTCATAACAATGAAGTGCTTGAGGTTAGGTGTGGCGAGGGGGGGGGGGGGGGGGGTCTTTGTTTCGTTGGGGGTTTTTTGGGGTGATTGGGGTTTGGGTTTTTTTTTCTGTTGTTTTAAGTCATTCGATTTTCATAATTTCATTATTAGTTATAATATGTTAAGAAATGTACTTTAGTGTCTATGATTTGATATTGACGAATTATGGTGTTAGGAAAAAATATCACAGAAAGAGGTAATGATTTGCTATGAGCTCAGGGTTGACTGCTTTGAATGATCTTTACATCAGTTAATTACAACCATCATAACACACGCCCCCCCGCGCGCACACACACACACACACAGATCAAATCAAATCAAGATTTTATTTCTAGATGGTACATTGAGTAAGCAATAAATTTGTTTTTTTTTTCATCAAGCCATCTATCTAAAAAAAAAAAAAAAAAAAAAAAAAGACAAGAACAAAAAACAAAAAAGAACCAAAAACGAAAAAAACGAACAAAACCCCAAACCAAACCAAACTAAACAACCAGAGAGAGAGATTGATTTGATTGATTGATTTATTTATTCTTTTATATGGAGAATAATGGAATAAGCACTCTTGTGCTTTTTTACATCCAGTAAGAGAGAGAGAGAGAGAGAGAGAGAGAGAGAGAGAGAGAGAGAGAGAGAGAGAGAGAGAGAGAGAGAGAGAGAGAGAGAGAGAGAGAGAGATTTATTCTTTTATATCGGGGATAACAGAATAAGCAATCATATACTTTTTTTCATCCGGTCCCCGTGTGTATGCAGTTTTGTAAATCATGTCATCTGTTCCCACCGGCACACGATGGCCTACTCTTACGAAAAGCGGAACAGGATTTAACGTGTGCGCAAGATGTTCTGCGTGCGTTCGCACACGGGGCCTCGGTTTAAAGTC
>CM060345.1:34471611-34494111 GCA_030674155.1 Stramonita haemastoma
GAACAACAACAACAAACCCAACTCACACACACACACTCACACACACATACACACACACACACACACACACACACACCCACACACACACAGAGAGAGAGAGAGAGAGAGAGAGAGAGAGAGAGAGAGAGAGAGAGAGAGAGTAGAGAGAGAGAGAGAGAGAGAGAGAGAGAGAGAGAGAGAGCATCCCAACACACACACACACACACATGAATCATTACCCTAAAAAATTCAACACATTTTTCACTACAGTAGATTTCTTTTTATTTATTAATTTTTTTTATTACATTTAAAACACATTCAAAGTCATCTTTAAAACAAACACACTTTTTCCACACAAAAAGCAATCCTACTCTAATGGACAACCTTTACAACATCAAAAAACAAACAACCCAAAACCAGGCCAAACATAAATCAAACTGCAAAATGTCTTGAGGCATTAATCATTACCAAAGAACTCTTTGAAATTATTCAAACAATTAAGAGAAAATACTGTAACCCTTCTCTCACACCAAACCAATCGTGTTTATAGCCCCGTCAACCACACAGGCCATATTGGGGATGTCACCTTGTAAATTGTAAATATCAAATAAAAGCCAAAGTAAAAGAAAACAGTCACACTGAACCAGTAACTATTCTCAAAATCATATACAGTAAATAGTCCACCAAAGTTTTGTAATTTTATGTACTGGTGTAAAATCTGCCATCAATCTTCCAGCAGATTTGATTTGATTTGTTAATTTGATTTATTCTTTTATATCGAGGATGATGGAATAAGCACTCTTGTGCTTTTTTTACATCCAGTCCCCGTGTGTGTGTAGTTTTTGTAAATGTCATCTGTTCCCACCGGCACATGATGGCCTACTCTTACGAAAAGCGGAACAGGATTTAACGCAGAAGATCAATACACACATCTGCCACCAATAGCAATTCAAGTAGTGTGTCACAGTTACATGACCAGTTTCTTCTTCATTTCCCATTTAATCTGACCAAAACAAGACCCCTTCTCCCCACACACTTTCCATACATCATATAAACTATAAAATTTTTCTTGCCAGTTTACATTTGATCACAATACCAACAAATAACAAAACAAAACAAACAAAAGGAAAACCAAACATTCACACTTAACCAAAAGCTATACATAAAATCATATACCAGTAAGTCTTTCAGGTACAGTTAAAAAAAAAATGTATTGGTGTAAAATCTGCCATCAATCTTCCAGCATAAAATCAATACACACATTTTCCACCAAAAGCAATTCAAGTACTTTCACTATCACATGACAAGCTTTGCTATTCATCTTATTTATGAATTTATTTATGTAGTCTCTCTTTATATATCCTCTTCACATTAAAGTGATTTTTTTTAAAAGGCCCATTCTCCTCCACACACTTTCCATACCATCTGACAAACCATGACAATTTTCTTCTCTACTTTTATATGATTTCAATAAATAAAAAATAAAAAGAAAAACCAAATATTCCCACTTAACCAAAAATTGTACTTAAAATCATGTACCAGTAAGTTTTTCACATAGAGTTTTGTAAAATGTATTGGTGTAAAATCTGACATCAATCTTCCAGCAGAAGATCAATACACACATTTGCCACCAATATCCATTCAAGTACTCTATTTACTTTATTCTTTTATATGGAGGATAATGCAATAAGCACTCATGTACTTTTTAAAAAATCCAGTCCCTGTGTGCATGCAGCTTTGTAAATGTCATCTGTTCCCACCGGCACACAGTGATCTACTCTTACGAAAAGAGGAACAGGATTTAACATGTGCACAAGATTGTCTGCATGCATTCGCACAAGGGTCTCAGTTTATAGTCTCATCCAAAGGACTTTTGGGGAGAGTGGAGTCAGCACTGATGTTAACTCCAGGAGAAAAATCCCCTCAAACAGGAATCAAACCCGGTCGTCAAATTGCGAGTGCAATATTCTGGCCACTAGCTATTCTGTCCCTCCAACTTTTACAACCACATGACTAGGTGTGCTATTCATTTTACATTCATTGTGATGAAAAAAAAAGAGGAAAAAAGGGCCATTTTTTCCCACACACTTTCCATAGTAATCACACAAACCATTACAATTTTTTATTAATTTGTATTTGATAATAAAAACAACAGAAAATAACTATCAACAAAAAAAACCAGAAAAATAAAAGAAAAAGAAAACAGTTGCTTTTCACCAAAAACAATACTTAAAATCATTTACCATAAAGATTTTCAAATACAGTTTGGTAAAATTTGCTGCTATAAAATCTGCCATCAATCTTCAAGCAGAAAATCAATACACATATTTCACACCAAGAGCAAATCAGCTAGTGTGTTACAATTACATGATGAGCTTTGTTATTCATTTCACATTGAATGCAATTTAAAAACAACAACAAAATACCCCTTCTCCCCACACACTTTCCATACTATTATGCACACTATAACATTATTATTCTCAATTTACATTTGATCACAATACCAAAAATCCAAACCAAAACATCAATAAAATAAAAAAAAAAACCCACACAAATAAAAAGGAAAACCAAACATTCACACTTAAAACAAAAGCCATACTTAAAATCATATGCTAGTAAATCTTTACATAGTTTTGTAAAATGTATTGGTGTAAAATCTGCCATCAATCTTCCAGCAGAAGATCAATACACACATCTGCCACCAATATCACCTGGAGAACTTTCACAATCACAGGACCAGGTTTGTTATTCATTTTACATTTAATGTGATTAAAAAAAACAAAAAAAAAGCCTTCTCCCCACACTTTCCATACTATCATACAAACTATAACATTTTCTTGTCACTTTACACTTGATCACAATACCAACAAACCCCCTCCCAAAGAAAAGTAAAGCCTAACATTCAAAATTAACCAGAAACTATACTAAAAAAAATAATAACAATAATATACCTTTTTATATTATGTGAAAAACTGCATTTCATGATATGCAACAATGTACAACATGACACAACTGAATAAAAATGGTTAAAAAATAATACTATACTATACAGCAAGTCTTTCACATAGAGCTTTGTAAATTATATTGGCGTAAAATCTGCCATCAATCTTCCAGTAGAAGATCAATACACACATCTGCCATCAATATCACCTCAAGTACTTTCACAATAACATGACAAGCTTTGCTATTATTTCACATCAAATGTGATTAAAAATTTAAAAAAGAAAGAAATAAAGACCCCTTCTCCCCACACACTTTCAATTGTATCACACAAACACACATTTTTCTTGTCAATTTATATTTCATCACAATACCAGAAAACCCTCCCCCCAAAAACCGAATCTGAAAAAAGGAAAATCAAACATTCACACCAAACCAATAACTAAACTTAAAATCATATACCAGTGAGTCTTTCACATACAGTTTTGTAAAATGTATTGGTGTCAAGATCGATGATTAGTGTAAAATCTGCCATCAATCTTCCAGCAGAAGATCAATACACACATTTTGCCACCAATAGCAATTCAAGTAGGGTGTCACAATAGCATGACAAGCTTTTGCTATTCCTTTCACATTTAAACGTGATTTTAAAAAAAAGAAGGAAAAAAAAGACCCCTTCTCCCCACACACTTTCCATACTGTCAAACAAGCTATACTTTTACATTAACATTCTATCAGAATATAACCCCCCATCCCCCCTCCTTCCTGGCTTACCCCCCCTCTCCCTGAAAACTAATCACACTTAACCAAAAGCGATACTTAAAATCATACACCAGTAAGTCTTTACATACTGTTTGTGTAAAATGTATTGGTGTAAAATCTGCCATCAATCTTCCAGCAGAAGATCAATACACACATCTGCCACCAATATCACCTCAAGTACTTGCACAATCACATGACAAGTTTGCTGTTCATTTCACATTTAATCTGATTAAACATTTTTTTAAAAAGACCTCCCCAGCCACTTTCCATAGTATCATACAAACTAATTACATTTTTCATATCAATTTACACTTATCACAATACCAACAACCCCCCCCCTCCCCCCCCCCCCCAAAGTAAAGGGACCCCCCCCCCCCCCCCCCCCCCCCCCCCCCCCCCCACCAAAGGAAAAGCTAACATTGACACAACCAAAAAACTATACATAAAACCAATATACCAGTAAGTCTTTCGCATACAGTTTTGTCAAATGTATTAGTGTAAAATCTTGCCATCAATCTTCCAGCAGAAGATCAATACACACATCTGCCACCAATATCACCTCAATTACTTTCATAATCACATGAAAAGCTCTGTTATATATATTTTGCATTTAGTGTGTGTAAAAAAAAAGAAGAAAAAAAAAAGAAGAAAAAAAAATCCCCATCTCCCCACACACTTTCCATATACCATACAACCTCTAAATTTTTCTGGTCAATTTTCATTTGATTAAAATACAAAAACAACCCCCCCACCCCCCCCAAAAAAAAAAACCCACCAAAACAAACCAAACCAAACCAAACCCGAACAAACCAAAACTAAAAACAAAACATTCTTACTTGAAGATAACTTAAACTCATATGCCAGTAAGTCTTTCACATACAGTTTTGTCAAATGTATTGGTGTAAAATCTGCCATCAATCTTCCACAGAAGATCAATACACACATCTGCCACCAATATCACCTCAAGTACTTTCACAATAACATGATAAGCTACACTATTCATTTAACATTTAATGTGATTAAAAAAATATATATATAAAAAGACCCCTTCTTGCCACACACTTTACATGCTATGATACAAACGATTGCAATTTCTTGTCAACTGTATTTGGAAATAACAAAAAACAAACCCAAACCTCATAAAAAAAAACCCACTTGCTTTTACCCAAGTTAATACTTAAAATCAGATATATTAAGTCTTTCAAATACAGTTGTGTAAAATGTGCTGGTGCCAAAAAAGAAAATGCTATCAATCTTCCAGTAGAAGATCAATATGTACACACATTTCTCGCTTATTTACTTCATATTTGATATGATTTTTAACACAAAAAAAAGAAGAAAGAAATAAAGACCCCTTCTACAAACTAATATTTTTCTTGTCAATTTACATATGATCACAAAACCAAAGAAACCCCAAAAAGAAAACCAAACCTAAAAAAAGGGAAACCAAACATTGACACCTAACCAATAACTATATTTAAAATCATATACCAGTAAGTCTTTCACAAACAGTTTTGTAAAATGTATTGGTGTAAAATCTGCCATCAATCTTCCAGCAGAAGATCAATACACACATCTGCCACCAATATCCATTCAAGTACTTTCACAATTACATGACAAGCTTTGCTATTAATTTCACATTGAGTTTAATTTCTAAAAAAAAAAAAAAAAAAAAAAAGACCCCTTCTTCCCACACACTTTCCATACTATCTAACAACCTGTAACATTTTTTTTGGTCAATTTGTCAGATCCCGCCCCCCCCCCCCCCCCAAAAAAAAAGAAAGCAGTTGCTTTTAACCAAATACAATACTTAAAACCATTTACCATTAAGTTTTTCAAATACAGTTTTGTCAAATGTGGTGCTGTAAAATCTGCCATTAATTTCCAGCAGATCAATACACACATTTGGCACCAATAGCAATTCAACTAGTGTGTCACTATTACATGATGAATATCTTATTCATTTCACATGTGATTTATAAAAAAAAAAATTAAAAAGACCCCTTCTCCCCACACTTTCCATACTATTATACAAACTAACATTTTTTTGTGGTCAATTTACATTTGATGATACCAAAAAACCAAACTAAAGCAAACACACAACACACACACACACACACACACGCACATGTATGCACGCACACACACACTGTACACACACACACACACTGTACACACACACACACTGTACACACACACACATACACACCACGCACTGTAACACACACACACACACACTACACACACAACACACCACGCACGCACACACACACACACACACACACACACACACACACAACAACACACACACACACACACACACACACACACACACACACACACACACACACACACACACACACACACACACACACACACACACACGCATGCACTGTGCCATCTGGAAATAAAAATTTCACTTGACTTGACACACAGAAAACACACACACACACAAGGAAAACCAAGCATTCACACTTAACCAAAAGCCAGACCTAAAATCATATACCAGTAACTTTTTCACATACAGTTTTGTAAAATGTATTGGTGTCAAATCTGCCATCAATCTTCCAGCAGAAGATCAATACACACATCTGCCACCAATATCCATTGAAATACTTTCACAACCACATGACCAGGTGTCTTATTCATTTCACACTGATTGTGATAAAAAAAAAAAAAAGGCCCCTTCTCCCCACACACACTCCATACTATCAAACTATTACAATCTTTTGTCAACTTGTATTTGATAACAATACCAACAACAGATAAAATAAAAAAGCAGTAGTTTTAACCAAATACAATACTCAAAATCATTTACCATTAAGTTTTTCGAATACAGTTTTGTAAAATAATGGTGCTGTAAAATCTGCCATTAATTTTCCAGCAGAAGATCAATACACACATTTGCCACCAAAAGCAAATCAACGAGTGTGTTACAATTACATGACCAGGTTTCTTATTCATTTCACATCAATGTGATTTTAAAAAAAACAACCCCACCTTCTCCCCACATACTTTCCATACTTTTATACAAAGTGTAACATCTCTTTTTTGTCAATTTACATTTGATGACAATACCAAAAAACCCAAAATAAAGCAAAAACACACACACACACACACACACTACATGACACCAGACAGACAAGAACAGCACAGACACAGGACACAACACACACACACACAACACATACACACACACACACAAACGCATGCGCGCACACACACACATACGCATGCGCGCACACCAAACAACACACACTGATGGGTCCTGCAGCATTAATGTCCCCTTATCCGTTCATGAGGGCTATAGCATGTTACAAAATGCATGTTGGAAACATTTTCAAAAGAAACAAAGTATTGGTTCTCACCAGAATGATGATGTAACCCATTTATTATCTTTTGATAAGATCAAATGCTGTAACTCTCATGAATATAGAAATTTTGTATCTCTTATTTGTAGATTCAAGCTAAATGCTTTTAGATCGAAATTTTCAAAAAAAGCAACATGTTCTGTGGCAAAAATATTACAATAAGTTATTCTTTTAGAATGCAGAGATTTGAAAAACTTTTTACCTGTTTTCACTTATGTTTGTTTGGAGCAAATTCTAAAAGACATTTCGCTAATGAAAGAAATTGTATTGTCATTAAGTCATAGTCCTATTATCAGGTTTTTATAGTTTAATGATTTTTTTTTAACTAGTTATATGAATTGCAAAGTTAGTGTTTAAGCCGTTATTTCTTTCTTTTCATTATCCTTGTTCTATGGTTTTAATTTTTGGTTCTTATAGTTGTTAATGCAGATATTTAGCTATGTGCTCATCCCAACCCCCGCCCCCCCCCCCCCCCCCCTACTCCATACACACACTCACTCTCTCATATACACTTTCCCGTCTGATATCACTATTTAGTGGAAGGACGTTAAACTGAAGAACTACCACACACACACACACACACACACACACACACACACACACACGAAAACCACAGAAACCACATTCACACTTAACCAAAAACCGTACTTAAAATCATATACCAGTAAGTCTTTCACATATAGTTTTGTCAAATGTATTGGTGTAAAATCTGCCATCAATCTTCCAGCAGAAGATCAATACACACACCTGCCACCAATATTTCCTCAATTACTTTCACAGTCACATGAAACCTTTGTTATTCATTTCATATTTAATGTGATTCAAAACTAAAAAAAAAAAAAAAAAAAGAAATAAAGACCCCTTCTCCCCACACACTTTCCTTAGTATCATACAAACTAGCGTTTTTCTTGTAAATTTACATTTCATCACAATACCATTCCCCCCCCCCCCCCCCCCCCCCCCCCCAAAAAAAAAACCAACAACAAACAAACAAAAAAACCCGAACAAACTCAACCCAAAACTGGAAAAAAAAGGAAAACCAAACATTCACACCTAACCATAATTATACTTAAAATGATATACCAGTAAGTCTTTCACATACAGTTTTGTAAAATGTATTGGTGTAAAATTGCCATCAATCTTCTAGCAGAAGATCAATACACACATCTGCCACCAATATCACCTCAAGTACTTTCACAATTACATGACAAGTTTTGCTATTCACTGCACACCAATTTTAATTTCTAATAATAATAATTACAATTTTTTTAAAAAGACCCCTTCTCCCTACACACTTTCGATACTAACTGACAAACCATAACATTTTTGTTGTTGTAAATTTGCATATGATCACAATACCAACCCCCCCCCCCCCCCCCCCAAAAAAAACAACAACAAAAAACAACAACAAAACACATTCACACTTAACCAAAAGCTACACTTAAAATCATCTACTAGTAAGTCTTTCACATACACTTTAGAAAAATGTATTGGTGTAAAATCTGCCATCAATCTTCCAAAAGAAGATTAATACACACATCTGCCACCAATATTACCATAAGTACATGACAAGTTCTGCTATTAATTTCACACTGAGTTTAATTTCTAAAAAAAAAAAAAAAAAGAAACCCAAAAAACAACCCCCCAAAAAAAAGACCCCTTCTTCCCACACACTTTCCATGCTATCTGACAAACTATAATATATTTTGGTCAATTTGTCAGATAAAAAACCCCAACAAAAACAGCCCCCCACCCCCCCCAAAAAAAACAAACCAAATACAATACTTAAAACCATTTACCATAAAGTTTTTCATATACAGTTTTGTAACATGTGGTGCTGTAAAATCTGCCATCAATCTTCCAGCAGAAGATCAATACACACATCTGCCACCAATAGCAATTCAACTAGTGTTCACAATCACATGATGAGTATCTTATTCATTTCACATGTGATTTATTAAAAAAAAAAAAATAAAAAGACCCCTTCTCCCCACACACTTTCCATACTAATTATACAAAATGAACATATTTTTTGGTCAATTTACATTGATGATACCAGAAAATCAAAATAAAGCAAAACACATACACACACACACAATGCACACACACACACCACTGTACACACACCACACACACTGTAACTAACACTGTTAACACATTACACACACACACACACACACACACACTGTACCATCTGGAAATAAAATTCGATTTGCCTCACAGAAAACACACACACACACAACACACACACACAACACACACAACACAGGAAAACCACCAGCATTCACACTTAACCAAAGCCATACTTTAAAATCACATACCAGTAATCTTCACATACATTTTGTAAAAAATGTGTCAAATCTGCCATCAATCTTCCACAAAGATCAATACACACATTTTCATCATATCCATTGAAATACCTTCACAACCAATGACCAGTGTGTAAATTCACATGATTGTCCATAAGCACAGACAGACAGACACACACACACGTACACACATATGACACAGACACATGCATGCCGCACACACACATGCATGCGCGCGCACACACATACATGCGCGTGCACACACACACACGCACATACACACACACGCATGCGTGTGCACACACACACACACACACACAACACAAAACACACACACACGCACACACAAAGGAAAACCAAGCATTCACACTTAACCAAAAGTATACTAAAATCATCTACTGTAAGTCTTTCACATACAGTTTTGTAATAATGTATTGGTGTAAAATCTGCCATCAATCTTACAGCAGAAGATCAATACACACATCTGCCACCAATATCACCTTAATACTTCACAACCACATGACATGTGTTTATTATTTGACATTCATGTGATTAACAAAAAAAAAAAGAAGAAAAAAAGACCCTACTCCCCACACTTTCCATACGAACTGTTACAATTTTCCAAACTTGTAGCCGATACTAATAAAAAAGAGATTAAAAACAAACAAAAAGCATTGCTTTTAACAAGTACAATACTTAAAACTCATTAACATAAGTTTCACATACAGTTGTGTAAAATGTGTGTGTAAAATCTGCATAATCTTCCAGCAAAAGATCAATACACACATCTGCCAGACAACTATATTCACAATACCTAACCACTTTTCTATTCATTTTGCAGTTAATTTAATTATAAAAAAATATAATACAAAAAAAAAAAAACTCTCTCCACAAACTATAACATTTTTCTTGTCACTTACACTTATAACATACCAACACCACCCCCCCCCCCCCCCCCACAAATAACACACACACACACACACACACTCGTATCCACACACACTGTATCCACACACACACACTCGTATCCACACAACACACACACTCGTATCCACACACACACACACCTCGTATCCACACACACACACCCACCACACACCACACAACATCGATCCACCACACACACACCACGCATGCATGCATGCACACACACACGATTCACATTTAATCAAAAATACACTTAAAAGAATTACCATTAAGCCTTTCACATAACATTTTTGTAAAATGTATTGGTGTAAAATCTGCCATCAATCTTCCAGCAGAAGATCAATACACACATCTGCCACCAACAGCAATTCAACTAGTAAGCCACAATTACATTACAAGGTGTGCTATTCACTTAAAAAAAAAAAAAAAAAAAAAAGGCCCTTCTATCAACACACATTCCATACCATTTTACAAACTGTAACATTTTTTTTCTGTCAATTTACATTTGAGTTAATACCAAAAAGAAAAGAAACACACACACACACACACACACACACACACACACACACACACACACACACACACACACACAAGCATTCACACTTAACCAAAAGATGTACTTATCTAAAATAATACACAACTAAGTCTTTCACATACAGTTTTGTAAAATGTATTGGTGTCAAAATCTGCCATCAATCTTCCAGCAGAAGATCAATACACACATCTGCCACCAATATCACCAAGTATTTTACAATCGCATGACAAGTTTTGCTATTCATTTCACACTGGTTGAATTTTTTTTGATGACCCCTTCTCCCCACAAACTTTCCATACTATCTGACAAACTACTACATTTTTCATGTCTATTTACATTTGATTACAATACCAAAAAAAGTAAGAGCAACGTTCACACTTAAAAATATACTTAAAATCATATACTAGTAAGTCTTTCACATACAGTTTTGTAAAATGAATTGGGAGTAAAATCTGCCATCAATCTTCCAGCAGAAGATCAATACACACATTTGTCACCAATAGCAATTCAAATACTTTCACAACCACATGAGCAGGTGTGTTATTCATTTCACATTCACTGTGATGAAAAAAAGAAAGGAAAAAAGACCCCTTCTCCCCACACACTTTCCATACTATCATAAAAACTATTACAATTTTTTGTCCACTTGTATTTGATAATAATGTAACAACAGAAAAAAAACAAAAAATAAAAAAACAGTTGCTTTTACCCAAATACAATACTTAAAATCGTATACTAGTCTTTCACATACAGGGGGACGGGATAGCCTAGCGGTCAGAACATTGCGCTCACAATTTGACGACCCAGGTTCAATTCCCGTTTGAGGGATTTTTCCTCTGGAGTTAAGATCAGTCTGACTCCACTCCCCCCAAAAGTCTTTGAATGAGACTATAAACCAAGGCCCTGTGTGCGAACACATGCAGAACACCTTGCGCACATGTTAAATCCTGTTCCGATTTTCATAAGAGTTGATATCATGTGCCGGTGGGAACAGATGACACAATATACAAAACTGCATACCCACAGGAACTGGATGTAAAAAAGCATGAGAGTGCTTATTCCATTATCCTCAATATGAAAGAATAAATAAATAAATAAAAATAATTTTTTTAAAGTATTGGTGTAAAATCTCCCATCAATCTTCCTGCAGAAGATCAATACACAGATCTGCCACAAATAGCAATTCAAGTACTTTCAGTTTTTATGTGACAAGTTGCTGTTTTAAATTCATTTCACATTTAATGTTATTTAAAAAAAAAAAAAAAAGACCCCTTTTCTCTGCACACTCTCCATAGTATTATACGAATACAATTCTTTGTCAATCAATATTGGATCACAATATCCACAACAAAATACCAAGGAAAATGTTCACTTAACCAAATATATACTTAAAAGGGTCGGGGTAGCCTAGTGGTCAGAACACTAGCGCACAATTTGACAACCTGGGATCGATTCCCGTTTGAGGGATTTTTCCTCTGGAGTTAACATCAGTGCTGACTCCACTCTCCCCAAAAGTCCTTCGGATGGGACTATAAACCAAGGCCCTGTGTGTGAATGCATGCAGAACATCTTGCACACATGTTAAATCCTGTTCCTCTTTTTGTAAGAGTTGGCCATTGTGTGCTGGTGGGAACAGATAAGATTTACAAAACTGCACACCCACAGGAAATGGATTTAAAAAAGTACAGGAGTGCTTATTCCATTATCCTCAATATAAAATAAATACAATAAATAAAAGAATAAATAAATAAATAAATAAAGTCATATTCCATTAAGTCTTTCACAGACAGTTATGGTAGAATCAATCTTCCAGCAGAAGATCAATACACCCGCTTTCCACCAACAGCAAAAGTCATTTCTCACAAATAATTTTTTGTAATCACATGACCAGGTTTGTTATTCATTGCACATTAAATTTCAATGTGATTTTAAAAAACAAAAAAACCTCCGCACACACTTTTCAGAACATAATTATGACAAAATGATATTTCTGGAAAACATCAAAAGCCATCGCTATGCTAATGTCTTCTTAGTTAAGACTTTCACAAAAAAAAGCAGGACAATATTTTTTGTTGCATTCTACTTCATGAAGAAATCAATATGTCCTCCTCTTTTGCTCAATCTCATTGATGCCAGTAATTCATTTGCAAATGTAACGGGTCCTACACGGGAATTATCTAAGTGGCCACTCTAATTCCCGTTCCGTCTAATTCGGTACCGGAAATCTTACGAGTCCTAGAATAATTCTTATTTTCTTCAGTAACCCTAAAGAAGAGTAGGGCTCAGCTACTTATGGGCCGGGGAGTGATAAAGGGGGGATAGTAAAGAGGATAGTAGAAAAATAGGGGAAAAGAAATATAGAAGAGGTAGGAAAGTAGGTGAAGTGAAATTAACTAACCTCAACTCACTCAGCAGCCACACTGAACACACTGAACGTGACGAATAACACCATTCATTCAATGTGACTCCAGACCGAGTAAATTGGGTTTATAACATATATTCCACAACACAACCTACAACACTACCACATTACACAAAACACCAATGACTAATTGTACTACAAGTACAATTAAAAAACACAAGATATTCTGTCCAGTCAAATACCAAAAATAGAACAAAATCAGTGATCAATCTCAGATCAGGGCCATTAATAAAAACAACAATGGAAAGGGTGGAGATTTAACGATGGGGCAAAGCAGGTGTGACAGGGGGAAGACCGATGTTCCTGTAATCAAAAGAACATACAATGTAAAAAACATCACCACAAAACATCCATCACTGAGCTTGTTTACAACACAGCTCAATTACCAAAAGTACTTTCACCCTATCCATTTTGCCATTCTCGTGAGAATTTAATATTCTCAGAACAATCTAACATCACCTCTAAAATTATTTCATAATTTTAGTAGTTAGCCATTACACACGTTTCATTTACTTTAGGACAGATAACGGTCCATCCTATGAAACTGTGCAAGCATCCCAACATGTTTCATTTACTTTAGGACAGATGATGGTCCATCCTATGAAACTGTGCCAACATTATTAAGAAGGACTAATTTATTTTAAATAAATGTCCACAATGACATTCCAATGCCATTACACCTGTTTTAGAATTACTAAATGATTTATCACAAATAAATCACAATTCTAATGATAAAATCATTACTACATAATTTTAATAACTTATCTCACAACATGTCTCATTTACTTTAGGACAGAAAATGGTCCATCCTATGAAACTGTGCAAACATTAATAAAAAGGACTAATTTATTTTAAATAAGTGTCCACAATGACATTCCAATGCCATTACACCTGTTTTAAAATTGCTACATGATTTATTATAAATAAATCACCATTCTTAATAATAAAAATAGGCCTTCACACCCATATATTTGTAGTGTAAAGCCACACTAGAATATTTCCAGCATTTTAATAATAGCTGAACAATATTCTACCAAAAATTAAGTTTACAACAAAGACCATGACGTGCCAAAAATTACCCACGCTTCCTTTGTTCGAAGCGATCACGTACGTCGTACATACGAAGTTACGTTCACTGTTAATTCACAGGTTGAAAGCCTGTGAAATTAAATCAAACATATAGATTTCATGAACCTTCCAAAACTATTCTGAATTAAACTGAAATTTGCTTAAACAGATAGTTTGATCAAAAACGAAGTTAATAAAATAGGCTAAAACCAACCTTAATGGGGAACATCTAGACTCAGGAGCGAGTCTCTGTCACGCGTCTCTCCCTCACTAGCCCCAGGCAGGAAGTGAGATTTAAAAAACAGAGGTATCCCGATAGGCACTCTTTTTTAAGGGGCGATCACTCAACTCTACAAGGGAGTTACTGAACCTAACGCTTAGTAACGCCAAACACAAAAATACGTTTTGTGAGGGGGGTTACACAAAGACTGGTCATTTGGATGAGACTATAAACCGAGGCCCCATGTGCAAACGCACACAGAACATCTTGCGCACACATTAAAACCCCGTTCCGCCTTTTGGAAGAGCAGGCCATTGTGTGCCGGTAGGAGCAGATGACAAAATTATTTAAAAAAAACAAAAAAAAGCAGCATGCACACAGGTGTCGTGTTTAGACACACACCATCCCTGAGGAAAAGTCGGGGAGTTGGAGTCCCCAGGGTGGCTCAGGGCTGTATATGAAAAAATTTTTTTTTTTTAAATTAGATAAAAAAATAATGGGTAGGCGCTGAACATGTGGCAACGCGCTCTCCCCTGAGAGAGCAGCCCGAATTTCAAGCAGAGAAATCTGCTGTAACATAAAGTGGTATAACATTTTTTTAAAATTAAATAAATAAATGGTGCACACATGTGCATGCACACACTCCTGTCCCTACTGTGGCATTGTTCAACTTCTTTCCAAGTCATTTACAAAATATGTTCAAAGACAATCAAATATCTTTTCTTTTCATTGCAGAAGCCTACATTGTAAAATCTACAACAATGCATTGGTAAAACTTTACGTGCTGTATAAACCTAAAAACTGGCCAATCTTGTGATTACCACAGAACCATGTCCTTTTTACCAGGTGTTTTATCAACACTAAAGTAAAAAAAAAAAAAAAATTTAAACTTTTAAAAAAATCAAGAAAATAGTGCCAGTCGTCAATGGTAAACAAAATGTCTAACACTCGTGTGAATAAATATATATACTAAAATCTCTCTCTCTGCCACACACACACACACACACACTCAAAGTGCACTCAGACATACACATGTGCACCCCCCCCTCCCCCCCCCCCCCACACACACCATACATGCGCATACACACACACACACAAACACCACACACACACACAACACACACACACATGCACACACACACAGATACACACACAGATACACACACACAGACACAAGACACAGACACACACACACACACACACACAACATAAACACACACACACACACACACACACACTAAAAACACACACACTAAAACACACACACACACACACACACATGAACCTCTTCCCTAACCCCCAGGGCCCTAACCATCCCCCCCCCCCCCCCTTCCTCCTAGCACCTCTTTCCCTAATGTTCTACACCACCCCCAACCCCCAAGAACAACTTTTGCCACAGTGTCAGTCAGCCTGTAGCATTTCATCTGTCTGCCTCTGTGTCCACATGACGGGCCAAAAATAGTGCAAAGGTCAGATTCAGTATCAACAGTTAGCATGTAAAATGGGGAAGCATGCAACAACAAAAAAGAAGCATGGAAAAAAAAAGCATGCAAAAAGGGAAAGGTTGTCGGTCAGTTGGTTAGTCTGTGTTGTGAAGCATGTGAACACAGCAGCATATAGAATTAATGCCATGGGGCTGTCGACACAATGATGGTCAAAATTATTTAAAAAATTACCAGTCCCATCAACTGCTAAGACTGTTGGTTTTTCACAATCTTTAATTTGGATTTTTAATTCCAAATGTCCAACTCTGCTATCATTAAGGTAGCCGCATTCCAACTTTGGGGATACAGTTGGGAATTCAACCTTCCAATTTTGCCAGGACAGTCGGGAGGTACCTCCCTGCTCTTTCTGATTTTCAACTGTCCTGGGTTCGTTTGACATTCAATTTCATTTTCCCATCAAACTGGAAAGAAAAGGCAAGGCAGGGAATCAAACCCAGAACCCTGCAGTATTCAATCCATTTGAAAAAGACTAAACCCCCCCCAAAACCCCATGTAAAAACTAAAAAAAAAAAAGACAAAAAAGACTAATGGCCAAAACTAAGCATGTGAAAATATCTATCACAATGAGTAACCCTCTTTTTTTCTATCCCCACTGATCCCAACTGGTTTACTAACCCTTTCTTCTAACACCTTTTCCCATAATTATTTCTCCTACCAAACCCAATGTCCCTTCCTTACTACCACCCAATCTCCACACACACACACACCACACACACACACACACACACACACACACACACACATCCACAACACAAAACATGCAACAACACAAAAACACACACACACACCACACCACACACACAAAACACAACATACAACACGACACAAAACACACACAACACACAACACACACACACAAACACACAACACACAAACACACACACAACACAAAAAAATAAAGTAAAAATTAAGATAAAAAAAACAATGGTGACCAGAGCATACAGCACAGAGTCAATCTTGAAACTTACAAAAACTGGTCAGCCGCTTAAGGGCTCAACCTCTATAAAAAAAAAAAAAAAAATAAAAAAAATCAAGATCCTCTTCAATTCCACTTGAGCTTACCTAAATTATTAACATAAGCCCTCTCAAAACGTCGTCGTTACAAATATGGTGAAATGTTTGAAGTCAGTTTTTCCCCAAGCTGCTCCACAAAAATCCGGGGAGTTTGTTGTTTGTTTTCAGTCGAATTATAGTCCTTTCCAGATTTCTCCGATATCAGGACTGTAGTCAGAAGCCAGAAAGTCAGAGGTCCCACGCTTCGGCAAGTTCTCTCTCCACTTCAGCACCTGGGGCCATGCAGCCCAACAATGTCACAGTTGTAGAAGCAACGTCATGAGATAAACTACCTGGGTAGTGCTGCACCTGAATATGCTGGGAGTTTTCTAGGAGACAGCGGTGTGGTGTTCTCCTTGGTGACAGCGGTCTCCTTGGTGACAGTGGTCTCCTTGGTGACAGCAGTCTCCTTGGTGATGGCAGTGTGGTGTTCTCCTGGTTTGACACACTCGTTACAATCATCAGTATAACTGGCCTTCATACATATGAAAACAGTATGGAAACTACTTATTGACTTTCATATATTTGCATGCATGTATAATTGGCTTCATTGTAAAATAAATGAACTTTAAAAAAAATCAAATGTGCATGCTTGTTTTTGCAAGATTGTGTTCCTCTGATTTTATTTTATGTCCTTTTTTTTTATAACTCCTGAAGCATGAAAAGGTCATGCTGACTAAAAGATTATCCAATTTTAATAAGACACTGACCTTTCTTCTCCTTCCTGGGCAAGAGTTCAGAGATTCTCCAGTAGTCAGATTTTGTGTATGCCGCCATCTTTGCCTACCATGAAGGCAGCCGCATTCTGAGGCGGATAGCCTAGTGGTCAGAACATTGCGCTGGCAATTTGAAGACCCAGGTTCGAGTCCGGTCGAGGAAATTTTCTTCCTGGAGTTAACATCAGTGCTGACTCCACTCTCCCAAAAAGTCCTTTGGATGAGACTTTAAACCGAGGCCCGTGTGCGAACGCACGCAGAACATCTTGCGCACACGTTAAATCCTGTACCGCTTTTCGTAAGAGTAGGCCATCGTGTGCCGGTGGGAACAGATGACAATATTTACAAAACTGCATACACACGGGGACCGGATGAAAAAAAGCACATGATTGCTTATTCTGTTATCCTTGATATAAAAGAATAAATAAATAAATAAATAAATAAATGATTTCGGGGATGATGTCTTTGCAAGACATCGGTGTGCATGCTTTTTTCATTTTGCCATCTGTTCCTACCAGCACACAATGGCCTACAGTTCTGAAAGGCAGGATGGGTTTTAACATGTGACTTTGGCATTAGACTTTGGCACCTAACCCACACAGCTTTATTATTATTTATTTTTATTATTACTATTATTATTTATTATTATTATTTGTATTATTATTATTAATATAATCATCATCATTATTATTTATTTATTTAACACAAATCAGATCATATTATTTTCGGCAACGTTTCGTTGTATATACTGAATTTAAAGTCATATTAAAACCAAGTACAGATCCTATTATTTTGGCAATCACAGGTTCAGATTACACATACAGAGTCAGAAATGGAATATACAAAATTGATGTTACCTCGTCTCATCCTGGATCCATGAAGTCCAGGGTTCAAATCTTGGCGGCATCTGGTGAATGAAGGGTGGGAATCTTTTCCATCTCCCAGGTCAACTTCCAAGTGCAGATCTGCCAGTGCCTTGTGTGCACCCACATGCAAAAGATCAAATATGCACGTTAAAGATCCCATAATTCATGTCAGTGTTTTGTCGTTTATGGAAACGTGAACATACCCAGCATACATCTCTGAAGTCAGAATGCAGCTACCTTCATGGTGGGCCAAAACAGTCGCATACATAACATCTCACCTTTGGTCATTACACCTCGGAGCTCTAGCCAAGGAACAAACAAAGTGAACACTTCAGTCTAGACCTTGGCACCTGGCTGACAAAGCTTTGGTCAGAAAAGGAAGAGATGAAATGTCATGTTACCTCGTCACGTCCTGGTGACTGACATGTGGTGCCGGATGGCGTGTCTGTTCTTTGGCACTTGATTCCCGTCCTGGAGCTCCTGAAAGCAGTTAAGAAATCATCAGTGACAGGGAAAATGTTCACAACTCTACTAGCTTACAATGTGATCATTATTTACAAAGTGTGCAATAATGCCACATACTTTATTTGCATATTTAGCATTAGCTCAAACATCAAGTAAATTGTCATATTTTCTAAACATTATATCGGGAATCAGTACATAATATGTTTATTTTCAACAATTACTTGAATATGTTAATTTAGTTAGGAAGTCTTCAGTGGCAGGGAAAATGTTCATAACTCTACTAGCTTAAACCTGATTATTTTTTACAAAGTGTGCCGTAATGCCCATTTATTTAATTTGAATTTTTACTATTAGCTCAAACATCAAATAAATTCTAATATTTTCAAACATTAAATTTGGAGCCAGTACATAACATTACAATTACCTTTAACAATTAACTGAATTTTTTTTGGTCATTATTTAAAATTTTACACAAAAATTGTTAAATGACCATAATTCTACTAGCTTTTATCTGATTATTATTTACAAAGTGTGCCATAATGCCCATTTACTTTATTTGCATATTTATCATTAGCTCAAACATTAAGATTTTAGTATCTGTAAAAATTAAATCTGGAACCAGTGCATAACATTACAATTATCACATCATTTATTTCAATGCTTTTTTTGTTGTTAAAAAATCAATCTGAAAATTTTACGGAAAAACTGTTAAATGACTTTAACTTGTCAATTGATTTTCATGAAAATGAGGGATACAAGGCAAAGAATTCAAAACAAAAACTGACAAACGCTACAGTCAAAGGGTTCAGACCGACTTCAATCCCCTGGATCCATGAAGTCCTGGGGTCAAATCTTGACAGCGTCTGGTAAATGAAGGGTCCCGTCCTGGATCTCCTGAAAGCAGTTAAGAAATCTGTTCACAACTCTACTAGCTTATATCTGATTGATATTTACAAAATATGCCGTACTACCACATAATTTATTTGCATATTCATCATTAAGTCAAACATCAAGTAAATTTTCATATTTTCTAAACATTATATCTGGAATCAGTACATAATATGTTTATTTTCAACAATTACTTGAATATGTTAATTTAGTTAGGAAGTCTTCAGTGGCAGGGAAAATGCTCACAACTCTACTAGCTTAAACCTGATTATTTTTTACAAAGTGTGCCATAGTGCCCATTTGTTTAATTTGAATCTTTACCATTAACTCAAAAATCAAATAAATTCTATTATTTTCAAACATTAAATTTGGAACCAGTACATAACATTACAATTACCTTCAACTATTAATTGAATTTTTTTTATATTAACAAATCAAAATTTTTCTGAAAAACTGTTAAATGACCATTACTCTACGAGCTTTTATCTGATTATTATTTACAAAGTGTGCCATAATGCCCATTTACTTTATTTGCATATTCATCATTAGCTCAAACATCAACAACATTTTCGTATCTGTAAAAATTTAATCTGGAACCAGTACATAACATTACAATTATCACATAATTTATTTCAATGCTTTTTTTGCTGTTAAAAAATCAATCTGAACATTTTACAGAAAAATTGGTAAATGACCATAAATTGTCAATTGTTTGTCATGAAAATGAGGGATACAAGGCAAGGCAATTTAGCACAAAAACTAACAAACGCTGCAGTCAAAGGGTTCAGACCGACTTCAATCCCCTGGCTCCATGAAGTCCTGGGGCCAAATCTTGATGGTGTCTGGTGAATGTACGGTGTGGATGGCATGTCTGTTCTTTGGCACTTGATTCCCGTCCTGGAGCTCCTGAAAGCAGTTAGGAAATCATCAGTGACAGAGAAAATGTTCACAACTCTACTAGCTTATATCTGATCATTATTTACAAAGTGTGCCATAATGCCCATTTACTATTTTTGAATATTTATTATTAGATCAAACAATATTTATAACAATAGATTTTGAACCATTACATGATGTAACAATTATTTTCAACAATTACTCCAATATGTTAATTTTGTGTGTGTTTTTTTTGTTGTTGTTGTTGAAAAAAATCAATCTGCAAATGTGAACAAAGGGTTCAAATCTCAGCAGTGTCTGGCAAATCAAAAGTTGGGATTTTTATCATCTCCCGAGTTAACTTAAAGTGCAGACGTGTCATTGCCTACAATCCCTTTTTGTGTACATACACATACAGAAGATCTGCATTGGTGTTAAAGAGCCTGTAATTCATATCAGTGATGGGTTACAGAAACACACCCAGCATACATTCCTGAAGTTGGAATGCGGCTATCTTCATGGTGGGTAAAAATGGTTGCATACGCAAAATCTCCCCATTAGTGAACCTCAAGGCTCTAGCCATAGAACACAAAAAAATGAACAAAAATTTTAATCATTTGTCTACAAATGAGATTAGTTATTTTCTAACCTGGGTCTTGCTTCAGCTTCATGCAGAATGCAGGTGTCTGGAACTTGCAGTGGTGATGCTCTCCCTTATTCAGGGACTGATGGCACTGGAACTGACTGGAGCTGTTCTGGTGTATTGCCTTTGGCACAGGTCATACTTCCCATCCTTCAGTATTTCATGGTGCTGGTCTCCCATGTGATCCACAAGACTTGGCCCCAGTTTTGGAGATGTCTCCCATGTGATCCACATGATGACTAGCCAGGTTAGGACCCGTGTGGAATAAAGGGTGGAAAGGAAGAAGCTGAAGGAAATGTTTTGAAAATGGGAGGATACTGCACAGTCAGACTCCCTCGTGACCACTGTCCCAAAGATGAAGTCACACTCCCTCAAACCACTCCCCAAAGATGAAACCACACTCCCTCAAACCACTCCCAAAGATGAAGTCTCCCACCACTCCCCAACACCACTCAACCTCCAAAGATGAAGTCACACTCCCTCAAACCACTGTCCCAAAGATGAAGTCACACTCCCTCAAACCACTTCCCAAAGATGAAATCACACTCCCTCAAACCACTGTCCCAAAGATGAAGTCACACTCCCAAACCACTGTCCCAAAGATGAACACACTCCCTCAAACCCTCCCAAAGATGAAGTCACACTCCCTAAAACCACTGTCCCAAAGATGAAGTCACACTCCCTCAAACCACTGTCCCAAAGATGAAGTCACACTCCCTCAAACCCACTCCCAAAGATGAAGTCACACTCCCTCAAACCACGTCCCAAAGATGAAACCACACTCCCTCATACCACTGCCCCAAAGATGAAGTCACACTCCCTCAAACCACTCCCAAAGATGAAGTCACACTCCCTCAAACCACTCCCAAAGATAAGTCACACTCCCATCAACCACTGCCCAAGATGAAGTCACACTCTCCTACCACGCCAAGATGACCTCCATCAACCACGCCCC
>CM060345.1:34499111-34504111 GCA_030674155.1 Stramonita haemastoma
TGGTGGTGATGATGATAATGATGATGATGATGATGATATGAACAACGACTACGACTACAACGAGAGAGAGAGAGAGAGAGAGAGAGAGAGAGAGGAGAGAGAGAGAGAGAGGAGAGGGGGGGGGGGGGGGGGGGGATCTCCATGGTGCTCTGGCAAATGCCTCATGGTGAAATGTGAAATTAAACAGGGGAGACGGGATAGCCTAGTGGTCAGAACATTGCCCTTGCAATTTGACAACCCTGGTTCGATTCCCGTTCGAGGGGATTTTTCCCCTGGGGTTAACATCAATGCTGACTCCACTCTCCCCATAAGTCCTTTGGATGAGACTATAAACAAAGGTCCCGTGTGTGTGAACGCACGCAGAACATCTTGCGCACACGTTAAATCTTGTTCGGCTTTTCGTAAGAGTAAGCCATTGTGTGCCGGTGGGAACAGATGACAAGATTTACAAAACTGTGTACACACGGGGACTGGACGTAAAAAAGCACGAGTGCTTATTCCATTATCCTCGATATAAAAGAATAAATTTTATAAATAAAATGTGATTCGAGCTGGTTTTGGTTCAAAAGTGATTTTTGTTGGGTGGGAAAAAAAGACTTGACTTTATGAGGAGAACACCATCACATGACTGATATTAACTGGTATTTCACACACACACACACACACACACACACACCACACACACACACACACACATTACAACCTTCCCCTTTTTGGGGAAGAGTAGGCCATTGTGTGCTGGTGGGAAGGGTTGACATTTACAAAAATGCATACACATGGAGACTGGATGTAAAAAAAACAGCACACGAGTACTTATTCCATTATCCTGGAAATAAAAGAATTTTTTTTTAGAAATAAAAAAACTCCATGCCACTGAATAATTTTGTGAATTCTTACCAAGCTCACCAACAACACTTTTCACACAACAACAACACATAATCCCAAGCATCTGATTTTTCTTTCTTCTTTTATTTCTCTCCCTCCACCAGGTCAAAATTCACACACAAGAAATCACTGCAAGGCAAGGCCTGAAACTTGGAAGGCTTCACATCCAAACTATCACACTGATCCATTTTGTTCCTTAGAATGTCATAGCCCTTTTACACAGGGTCCAAAATCTTGAAGGTAATGTCTTTGTGACCGCATCAGATGAGCAGAAAGGCAAGGTGTTCTCACAAGTCCTTCAGAACATGTCTTTTGATCTTTAACAAAAGCCCTGTACCCCTTAAAGTTCTCTTCTATAGTTGGAACATCCTCCATGATTCCTGCTGCTTAGTTGTGCCTTTTCCATCACATGTTCACTGCTAGACGAGCTGGCTTTCTTTGGCGGAAAAGACAGGGTGGTCTGTGTACCCACACACCCGGAAAATCTACTTTTCTGGGGTGTCCTCACTGAAGACTGTGGCTATGAGAAGGAAGATGAAGGGGTGGTGGGGTTTTCCCTCCCTGTGGTGGTCATCTTGTCCACACACTTGGTCTGTCATGGTGGTAATCCTGGGCAAAGGCAGAGTGGCGGTGTAGGCCTACACGTGTTTTCTTCCTTCATTTGTCCAAGCACCAACACTTCCAACAGGTTGTAAACTAGTAACATTTTCCGAAGACCAGGCTGGGTTTTTCTTTTCTTCCGTACAAGTTTGCCCATGCTGACTTTGATCAGCTTGTGGCGCTCTACCCACTGGCTCCATTTGTAGGAGGAGGGTGGAGACATGTTGACAGTCGGCCAACACCTGTTGTGTGATCCAAAGATGTCTGAAAAGCCAGGTGGAGAATTGTGGTCTGCATGCACCCTGTGTCTGGTTGATGGTTTAGTCCCTGAATCCTATTGATAACTCCCCTAGGGCTTTCAGTATGGTCAAACCAAAACCCTCTGTTTTGTCTGTCTATGTTTTCGTCACCTTCATTAAGTGAAGTCTCAATGATATCCAACCAACCAGTCAGTGTGTTGTCTCAATGATATCAAACCGGTCAGTGTGTCGTCTCAATGATATCAAACCAGTCAGTGTGTCGTCTCAATTATATCAAACGGTCAGTGTGTCGTCTCAATGATATCAAACCGGTCAGTGTGTCGTCTCAATGATATCAAACCCGTCAGTGTGTTGTCTCAATGATATCCAACCGGTCAGTGTGTTGTCTCAATGCAGTTCAGAGGTCAGTGTGTTGTCTCAATGCAGTTCAGAGGTCAGTGTGTTGTCTCAATGCAGTTCAGAGGTCAGTGTGTCGTCTCAATGCAGTTCAGAGGTCACTGTGTTGTCTCAATGCAGTTCTGACCTTATGGAGGGGTGTGTTGTTCTCAATGAATTCAGGCCTAGGCCTAGCAGACGGGGTGTCCTTTGTTCAAATCCTCCAATCAGAGGGCCAGTTTTCTAGCTCACGTGATCATCTCAACCAATCAGAGCCAACTCCATACTGACGCCCCCTTGCCCCAAACATGTGATTCACTTGTGTTGACTGATTGCCTCATAAGGTTGAGGGGTCACTGATACAGGAAATTGCTTTGTCAGCCACTCCTCAGAGAAATCCCCCACAGACTTTTCTTTTAATAGCTGGACCACAGAGTAGCAGTTTTCCCAACCTACTTGGAGCGTTTTGAGTCTTGTGTCTTCCTGTAAAAGAATTGTACCCATTTCTTGTGCTTTCACATTTTTAATTTTTAATGCAGCCAAAGACCATACATAGTTCTTTAGACAAATTATTGCAAAAAGAGGATGGAAAGAGGAAGCTCAAGTTGGATCCTGTTTTGCAATATATATATATATATATATATATATATATATATTATATATTGCATATATATATATATATATGTGTGTGTGTCTGTGTGTCTGTGTGTCTGCGTGTCTGTGTGTGTGGATTATTCCAAAAATAGAAGCCTACAAACAAGCCTACATGAGAAAGGTCAGGCTATGGAAAAATGAATTATTTTTAACACAAACTGACAGGACTAGTTTCCAAGAAAAAAGAAATAGAAAAATGCCCTTCACAAAGGCGAAAAACTGCAACAACAAAAAAGAAATTAAAAAAACACAAAATTTAATGGAATCCTTAAAATAAATGAAGAAAGAAATCCTCCCCCCCAAAAAAAAAAGCTAATCAAAATAAATCTCACTTGGGCATGAATCATTCTCTAACACAAACTGTGAAGTAGTACCTTTTGCTATTTTCACTGTTACGCTTAGAGTCACACATGATTTTTTTTAAACCAAAAAAAAACACATAAAAACAAACGGCGAATAATGAATGTATACCCCCTCACAAAACGTATTTTTGTGTTTGGCGTTACTAAGCGTTAGGTTCAGTAACTCCCTTGTAGAGTTGAGTGATCGCCCCTTAAAAAAGAGTGCGTATCGGGATTTCTGTTTTTTAAATCTCACTTCCTGCCTGGGCCTAGTGAAGGAAAGGAGCGTGACTGGACTCTCTGAGTCTGGATATTCCTGATTAAGGAACATGGTCGTCTTTTTTCTGTCACCTTCTCCTCACACCATCATCCCATCCCCACTCTCATCCTTCCGTGTGCCTGATGGGAGATTGAGCCATTGATTTTTGATGTATGAAAAACTAGGACAGATTATACTTTGTTTTTTCTTAATTGTACTTGTAGTACAGTTAGTCATTGGTGTTTTGTGTAATGTGGTAGTGTTGTAGGTTGTGTTGTGGAATATATGTGGTAAACCCAATTCGCTCGGTCTGGAGTCGCATTGAATGAATGGTGTTATTCGTCATGTTCAGTGTATTCAGTGTGGCTGCTGAGTGAGTTGAGGTTAATTAATTTCACTTCACCTACTTTCCTACCTCTTCTATATTTTCTTTTCCCCTATTTTTCTACTATCCTCTTTCCTATCCCCCCCTTATCACTCCCCGGCCCATAAGTAGCTGAGCCCTACTCTTCTTTAGGGTTACTGAAGAAAATAAGAATAATGGGAATTAGAGTGGCGACTTAGATAATTCCCGTGTAGGACCCTCTACATTTCTGGCGCCCAATGTGGGGCTAGGGAGTATTTTTTTTAGTCTGTTTTGAAGCTGCAACTCCACCGTGAGTGGAAGTTTTCGTTCTTTGTGGAACTTTGAATTCCACAAGGTGTAACGTCTTTTGTGTGTGTTTGAAAATTTTAATTTTCACTGGAAGTGAAAGTGTAGGCAAAATTAAATTTTTGCAGTGAGCAAAAATTTTGCTCTGAAAAAGAATTTTTTGGTTGTTAGCTAAATAAATTTTTGGCTTACAGAGTAAGTGAAATTTTTGGTTGAAGGAAATTAGAATTTCACGGGAAGTGAAATTTTGGTAACAGCAAAATTGTAATTTTGCTGACAGCAGAAATGTTGCTCTGATAAGTTTTGTTGTTAGCTTAAATTAATTTTTTGCTAACAGTGTGGTAAAGTTTTGTAGGAATTTTTTAAAAAAATTCCAAGAGTAAGAGAAACAAAATTTTTGAAAATGGAATTTTGAAAGTTAATTGTAAGTCCAGTTCTCATACATAAAGATCATGATCAGTTGAAGTGAGGGACCAGAGATGAAGCAACTGGGAGATGATGGGGTACGAGCGAGGGTGACTGCGGTTGAGGAGGAGAACCGGCAGTTACGGGAGACGCTCACTGCCCTGGAGGAAGGTCACCGCCTGTTGAGGGAGAGGGTCGACAAGCAGGATGCTGAGATGGCAGCCCTGCTACAGACCAGGATCCAGGTCCACGTGGTGCCATCTACGCCTTTGGCACCGCTTGGCATCTTCAGTGGATCGAGGCCAACAGGTGGGCCAACAGGTGGTGATGAAGTCGACTTTGCCAAGTGGGAGGAGCAAGTCGATGTGCTGATGAGAGGGAACAACTCCCCCTCTGATGTGTTGGCCAGCGTTCGGGGCAGTCTGCGTGGTGTGGCATGGGAGCTTGCCAAGTCCTGCTCTTCTGCCATGGACATTGTCGGCCGTCTAAGTGACGTGTTTGGCTGTGTGAAAACCCCAGTGGAACGTCTGGCCGAGTTCTTGCTGATGAGGATGGACAAAAGTGATAAT
>CM060345.1:34509111-34514111 GCA_030674155.1 Stramonita haemastoma
TTTGATTGATTGATGGATTGATTATTTTGTTGATCAATTGATTCATTGATTGATTGATTGACACAGAGTAGAAGGGAGCGAACTCTTTGCCGTTTGTATCCTCTCAGGAAGACGCTGGAACATTTCTGTACCTTAGTTACAGCTCTCTGTCCTGAGAGGCCAAAAGACGAGTCCACTAGAGTTCTGATGTCATCACTGACGTCATCATCATTGATGTCATCCTCATCATTATCATGGAACATTTCTACACCTTAGTTACAGCTCTCTGTCCTGAGAGGCCAAAAAACAGAGTCTGGTAGAGTTCTGATGACATCACTGACGTCATCATCACTGACGTCATCACTACCACCACCACCACTCTCATCATCATCATCATGATCATCGTCATCATCATCATCATCACCGTCATCATCACCATGATGATGATGATGATAAAGAGAGAGCACGAATTCAAACAAAAGACAAGCCCTCTCTGAACAGGTGTGTGGATTAAAGATAATCATGACCTGTTAACAGCCTTGATCAAAACCACAATTTCCAAACCCCTGTCTTCCCAAAGACTAATTAATGTGTTGGCCAGAGTGAGTAACAGCATCAGTTCCAAGTCACTTTTAAAAACACATTAATTTCAATGTTCTGCCCTTTTGTTTAATTCTTTCTCCCGCTTTTCTTTTCTTTTTTCCTGAAAGATTTAAAAGAACAATTCTCTCCCATGCCGAAGTCGGATGCGCTGGGGCTGACTTGCTAGTCGCTTAACGGCAGCGCGACGCATTTTCGATAATAAATTATGACAGACAACAGTAGTTGCTGTTTGAACGTTCGACGACGACGACGACGACGGCGATGACGAAGAAGAAGAAGAAGAAGAAGAAGAAGAAGAAGAAGAAGAAGAAGAAGAAGAAGAAGAAGAAGGAGGAGGAGGAGGAGGAGGAGGGGGTGGAGGAGGAAGAGAAGAAAGACACTATGGTTAAGCACAGCGAGTTACAACCCACAAAGAAAACGGACAAGAAAACAGAAATGTTCTCTACCCAACATAGTCATGAAACTGATATTGAACTAACTACAAACTGCGCAAGCCTTGATCAGTCCACTGTGAAAATCAAAAATGTTAAACAGGCCTATACTATCAGTGGACAGAGCACTCGTTTTCCTCCAGCCAAGGTTAAGCAGCATCGAGCGTGGTTACCAATTGGATGCGTGACCGCTTGCGCACCTTGGCTTCAGTACAGTCCCCCAGTTCACCCAGCTGTTAACGGGTACCCGCCCTCTTTAGGGTCAGGGAAGGTAAAGCAGCGAGGGAGAGGAGGAGATGGGCGCCGCCCTCAATATGCTGGCCCCTAGAGAAGCTGAGGTCTCTGATGCCTCGCTCCCCATAGGCTACGACTACACAGGTTATGGGAACACCCTTACCTTTTATACTACCATAACCAACAATGCCTGGCACAGTAACAGCAACAGTAACAACAACAAAAAACATCAAATCCATACCCCAAGTCACCACTCCTTGCAGCTAGCTTATTGCACAACCTAGAGGGTAGAGCTTTGCAACAGTAACAACAAAAAACATCAAATCCATACCCCAAGTCACCCCTCCTTGCAGCTAGCTTATTGCACAGCCTGGAGGGTAGTAGAGCTTTTTCTCCCTCTTCTCCCCACCCCTGTACAGCCCGCAGCGGGCCAAGATGCCCCAGAAGGTCTCCCTGTAGCGCGACCCCATGCAGTAATACACAAAGACGTTCAGACTGGCGTTAACGAAGGTGAAGAGCTCGGCAATCCACAGACTGGTCAGGAACAGGTTCTGGTTCTGCTGCCCAGAAGTGGTGGCGGAGAGAAAGAGCCAGACGAAGCGAATGCCCGCTGTGGGCAGGATGCAGGCGATGAACAACACCGAGTTCCCCACCAACATCTTCGTCAGAGCCACTTCACGAGAAGAGAGGAGAGGAGAGGCAGCTCCCACTCCCTCCCTCCAGCTGACGATCTCGTGAAGCCTCCACGCCGTGAGGACAGTCGTCACCGTCACCACCAGCATCACCGTCACGGGTAACCCCGACCCGAAGACGAAAGCGTCCAGGTTGTTCACCAGCTCCCGGTGAGCTTTGTAGAACTCGCCGTCCACGAAAGTCTGAATCACCGCCCCGGAGACGGGGTCGTACACACAGCCGATGTGGTATCGGAAAGCCACGATGCTTTGCACGGTGAGCATCACGCAGACCACCACAGCGATGAGGAAGGCCATGGTCCTGGTGCGGAACAGGGTGTGGAAGGTGAGGGGGCTGAAGACACACAGGCAGCGCTCTGTGGCGATGATGGCGGATAGCACGGGCGACACGTAGCAGAAGCCGCCCAGCACCGTCAGGTGATGGTTGATCATGAAGGTGGCGACAGGCCCGTACCTGGGGGGGATGGGCAGGATAGCAGCCTAGTGGTTAGAATATTGTGGTTGTAATTTAAGGACGCCTGGGTTCGATTCCCTGTTCGAGGGGATTTTTTTTCTCTCCCTGGAGTTAATATTACTGCTGACTCCACTCTCCCCAGAAGTCCTTCGGATGAGACTATAAACCAGGCCCCTTGTGGAAGGCACGCAGAACATCTTGCGCAGACGTTAAATCCTGTTTGCTTTTCCTTAAGAGTAGGCCATTGTATGCTGGTGGGAACAGATGACAAGATTTACAAAAACTGCATACACACGGGGACTGGATGAAAAAAAGCACATGAGTGCTTATTCCATTATCATCAATATGAAAGAATAAAGAAAGAAATAAAATAAACACTGTGCTCCTTAATTTGAAGACCCTGGGTTGGATTCCCGGTTGGAGTGGATTTTTCTCCCTGGAGTTAAAGTCAGTGCTGAACTCCACTCTCCCCAAAAAGTCCTTGGATGAGACTATCTTTTTTTTTTTTTAATACCACTTTATGTCACAGCAGATTTCTCTGTGTGAAATTCAGGCTGCTCTCCCTGGGGAGAGGGCGTGGCCACAAGTGCAGCCCTACCCATTATTTTTTTTTTTTTTCATTTTTTTCTAAAAACCGAGACCTTGTGTGCAGAGGCATGCAGAACATGTTGCACACATGTTAAATCCTGTTCCGCTTTTCGTAAGAGTAGGCCATTGTGTGCCGGTGGAACAGATGACAAAGTTTACAAAACTGCATACACACAGGGACTGGATGTAAAAAAGAAAAAAAGAAAAAAAGGACATACGTGATTTTTCTGTTATCCTCGAAATAAAAGAATAAAAGAAAAAAATATAAAAAGCACATGTGTGCTTGTTCCATTATCCTCGATACAAAAAAAATACATGAATAAAATAAAATCAGTAAAACAAACTACCTGTCCTCTGTGGTGAACTGCAGGTGCAACTGCTCCCCGTGAAGAAACATGGCCATAGTCAGGTACAACTCGTCAGCCAGAGCCAGCGAGAACAGACACAGATTCACCCGATCTCTCAAACCCTGCTGGAAGAAAACCGCCATGTTGATGACGTTAGCCGGTCCGCCAATCAGATACAGGAACGCCAACAGGAAGTCCTTCACGTGACGTGACGTGGCTTCCATTTCCGCGCCGTCCGTGGTACCGGAAGTGTTGAAGATGACCTCTACGCAACCTTGGGGACGGGAGATGTTGTGAGGTGGGGCTGCTACAATGGGGGATGAGGAGGGGAGGGGGAGAGAGGAGGAGGGGGTGGAGGGAGAGTCATCAGTACTACCCTCTGTTTGAGAGGAGAGGGTCCAGAGATTTGTCATGACGTCGTATGCTGAAATGAACAAAACTACATGCACAAGGGGACTGGGTGTAAAAAATAAATCTAAAAAAAAAGAAGAAGAAGAACAAACAACAAGAACAAAAGAGCACCTGAGTGCTTATTCCGTGACCCCCGAAATAACAGAATAAATTAAAATAATTTTCTTTTCCATACTTCCGCTAGAGCTCCAGGTTCACCAATAGAGATTTTTGCGTAGGCCTAGGCTATGCTAACCCCCCACCCCCCTTCCTTAAGATAGCTGCTTTCTGACTTTGAAAATGGTGTCTCAACATGACACCTGTGCGCATAATTATGTCTTTTTAAAATTTCGCCATACCCACACGAAATGGCCTGCTCTTCCCAAAGGGCGGAACAGGCTTTTTTATTTTTATTTTTTAGAACGTATAGCAAGATGTTCTGCGGGCGTTTACACCTTGGTCCTGGGTTTATAGTCTCATCTGAAGGACTTTAATTTTCAGGCCAATTTATTTTTTCTCCTCAAACTTGGGATAAAAAGGCTAAGGCGAGGCTGGGAATTGAACCCAGAACTGAGACTGAATAGACGAATAAATAAATAAATGAATGAACAAAACCTCTTGCCTATCAATTTCTGTATCAAGGTTTTTGCAATGCTGAAAGTCTGCTATGGCGATTAGATCTATTTATTATAGGACAACGTTTTACCGGTTGATCATTTACGTAACATATCAATGATATTTTTTGTCTTACACACACACACACACACACACACACCACACACACACACACACACACACACACACACACACACACACACACACACAGAGGGGGGGGGGGGCGATTAAAAATCAAAATAAATAAAATTGACAAATGGCGACTGCAAATCAAAGAATAAAAATCTCAAAACTACCAATCTGATAACAAAAAGAAAAAAAAGAAAGTTGAAAAATTAATTTAAAAAACAAAGCTGTTAACGATTTTGGGCCTGTCGAACTAATTAAAATCTTAAGCACGAAAGAGAGAAAGGGTAAGGAGGAGGAGGAGGTAAGAGAGATGAAGGGGAAAAAACTCCACAGCTGAAAGAAAAATCTTTATTTTCCTTAGAACGCAGGCTTATTATAACGACGAGTTCTAAATTTTGCACATGGCATATTAATAATGATTAATATTTCTTTATTTGCATCCTGCGCCAAACACTGATGTTCTTATTGACAGCTGGCTAATTTTGTCATATTGTGCCAAATTCCAAAAGTAGGCTACTAGATATATTTGTAAAAGTTA
>CM060345.1:34519111-34551611 GCA_030674155.1 Stramonita haemastoma
GTCTTGTCTGTCTCTCCCTCTCTCTTATTTTTTGTCGTCTGTATTCTCTATAAGTTTAAATGTATGAGATCATATTTTGCCTAAATATTCATTCTTTTGACAGACATTGACTCCTTGTGTTGCATTGATAATATCATTTTCGTGTAGGTGTTTTGTCAGACTTTGTTGATTGGTCTGTTTTGATGAGGTTGTTTTGCATAAAATGCTCTCTCGAGATAGCCTGGTGGTCAGAGTGATGCGCTTGTGATCTGCTGACCTGGGTTCGAATCTCCTTCAAGAGGATTTTTCCTCTGGGGTTAACACCAGTGCCGACTCCACTCCCTCTAAAAGTCCTTGGAATGAGACTGTAAACCGAAGCCCATGTGCGAATGCATGGAGAGCATCTTGCCCACACCTTAAAACCCGTTCTGCTTTTTGGAAGAGCAGGCCATTGTGTACCGGTGGGAACAGATGACAAAATTGACAAACCGCTTTCACACGGGGACTGGATGTAAAAAAAAAAAAAGCATACGAGTGCTTATTCCATTATCCTCGAAATAAAAGAACAGATAAATATATACCTAATTCTCTTTCTTCATTTCCACCATTCCTTTTTTCTTTTTTTTTTCCTGAATAGAAATGTTTTGGTTTTTATGTTGAATTTGGAATTGTATTCTTGTTACCATAAATAAGGACTGGCTGGGTTTTTTTTTGTTTGTTTTTGTTTTTTGTTGTTTCCCTTTTTCGTTTGTTTTTTTCCTCTCACATATATTTTACACCTTTTGGACTTTTAAAATTCATGTTCTTGAACACAATAGAAAAATGTTATGTTTCGGTGTTACATCATAATGTTGTTGATTTTTTTAATGTTTGTTTGTTGTTAGATTTAGGGGGGGGGGGGGGGGGTCTTCATAATACTGTTTTAAAGTTAGAAAAATATGTGTAAAATGTTTTGATAAATATACAACTTTTTTGTTTGGGTTGCTCTCTTCTCTGCTGTCTCCTCTCTATTTTAATCTATTTGATTTATTTCATTATAATCAGTGTATCTGTCTTGACATTAATGTTCGGGTCAGTTAGGGATTAGATGCTTGTTGAATACGTATCTATCTCTTTTGTTTAAATGATTGTGACGGGGCGGCAATTAGATTACCTCCCATGCGATCGGAACTGCCAATTGCAGCGTTGTGTGTCTATACTTAGATCCACATTTGCTAATTATTGTGCGACGTTCTGTATCGTTAGGGGGTGCTCGGAAACCCTTTGTTGCACGCACTTTGCCCGTAGCGGTAAATTGTAGCATTTAAGCATCCTCCTTTAAGAGGCCACATTCCCACTGTCTGACCGTGCTGTCGTCGCCGAGAAGTTGTACAGAGGCGCGGCAGATCGTACATCTGCACTCTGTGACAGGATAGCCTAGTGGTCAGAACATTGCGCTCGCAATTTGACGACCCAAGTTCGACTCCCGTTCCAGGGGATTTTTCCTCTGGAGTTAACATCAGTGCTGACTCCACGCTCCCCAAAAGTCTTTCGGATGAGACTTTAAATTGAGGCCCCCTATGCGAATGCAAGATTTACGAAACTGCATACACACAGGGACTGGATGAAAAAAGCACTCATGGGACTGGATGAAAAAAAGCACATGAGTGCTTATTCCATTATCCTCGATATAAAATAAATAGATAAATAAATATGTTACATAATTATCAATGTATCCAGTGGGGGATTATTCATTCATAAAAGATTTTTCTCACACACACACACACACACACACACACCACACACACACACCACACACCACACCACACACACTTATAGAACACACACAAATTGGTTACTGTGAAACCTCCATTTTTTTCACCCATTTATTATTTATTTTTTTTAATCAGTTTGAAAATCCAGAAGTCCATGAATTCTTGTACATTGTAATTCATAACAAAATAATGTGATTCCCCCAAAATCATGGCAGTTCAGTTTATACATAAATTCTTTTGATCAAAACAACATAACAGCAACACATTAAGTATGCATAAAAAGGTAAAGGTGTCCCAGAACCTATGTGCTCGCAGGGGAGCAAGACATCAGAGACCTCAGCTTCTCTAGGGGCCAGCATACTGAGGGCGGCGCCTACCTCCTCTCCCTCGCTGCTTTACCTTCCCTGACCCTAAAGAGGGCAGGTACCCATGGACAGCTGGGTGAACTGGGGGATTGTACAGAAGCCAAGGTGCGCAAACGGTTACCCATCCAGCACGCTACATGCTGCTTGACCTTAGCTTGGAGGAAAAGCAAGTGCTCTGCCCACTGAGCTATCCCCTCCCCTTAGAGTATGCACACAACAAGCATATTACCATAATGAACAGCATTCTAAAAAGCTCTCATGGAAGCCTAGTTTTTTTTGACAAAATTTAAAACATTATTTGATTTTTTTTTTAAAAGAAAGACATGACTCATCACAGTTTCCCCCCCCCCCCCCCAAAAAAAAAGTTTCCAAAAGTGGTGATTTCAGGGAGGAAAGGAAAGGAGAGGGGTGGGGGTGTGGGGCGTTGTTCAAAAAGGCAGATAAAACTTTTAAAACTTTATGTCGGTCAAAAATGGTTGAAATCAAGAGAATATGTGGGTTAAAAACACGCCCCAAACTAAAACAACAAAGTATTACAAACTGCAAAACACCCTTCAGAAATGTGGTAGCATGTCATCTGTTTCAAATCATAGTTTAGAAGATCAACATCTCTCTTTTTCAGTGCTCCGGGGTTTTTTGTTTTTTTTTGTTTCGTTGTTGTTGGGGGGGGGGGGGGGGGGGGGGGGGGATTTGGGATGGGGGGGATTGTTTGGTTTCTTTTTTGTTTTTTTATTTATATTTTTAACTCAGTTGCATAAATAATAATATGTATACAATACTTATATATTGATAAGTGCAAACAAATGTTGCAAATGGTTCCACAATACCTCAAGAAGTTAAAAATGTGATGCTCCACCACATAATAAGTCGCACTGCACCAAAGAACATTCTTTCTTGTTATTAACATACTATTATTTTGCAATAAAAAGGCTATTCAACACACCCAAAAAAGACAGATAAAAAATCAGACAATTCTTTGAAAAATTATTACAAATTGAAATGATAGACTGCAGAAAGCAACAAAATGAGACATTGACAAGTTTAGCATCGTAATAGGTGGTCAGAATGAGGACTTGGGCATTTCTAAAACACATTTTTAAAGCAAAAGGAAGCAAAATTACCACTTGCTACTCCAGTACAAGCCGCCGCTGTAGTCTAGTGGTTAGGGCGTTGGACTCGTAATCTAAAGGTTGCGGGTTCGATCCCAGCTTTCGGCTATGGCGTTGTGCCCTTGGAAAAGGCACTTTACGGCTATTTTCTCACCCCACCCAGGTGTAAAAAGGGGTACCAACCTTGTGTTGGGGGTTAACCCTGCGATAGACTGGCGTCCTATCCAGGGGGGAGTCTATGACTCTCAGTCGCTTAACGCCACAGAAACCGGGATAAGCACCGGCCTGATGAGCCTTAAGGCTCGGGACAGACTGTAACTAACTCCAGTACAAGGTAGAAGAAGGCTTACAGTTTTATCATCCATCCAAATCTCAAAATCGACAACCTGACCCCCACCTGCCTACAATGGCTCCTAGCAGAAAAGTGGGTCAGGTGCAAAGCGACTCATTCATCAAAAATGTAGTAGAAAAATAGCAACAACCTCTTAAACTACTAAGATATAATAAAACCACTTAAACTACTATGATATAGATATATATAGAATAATACACACCCTAACAAAAATACTGAACACCTTCACCTGTGGCAGACCTGATTTCTCTCAGACATTTACTAACTACACCTAACGTCACACAGCATCACATTCATAGTATGAACCTTCCCGAAGTTGGAATACAGCTGCCTTAGATGGCGAGCAAAAACAGCTGCGTGCACAAAACTTCCCCATGGTGAGCCTCAGAGCTCTGACTGTGGAATGAGAAAGAAGAAGAGGATGAAGTGAGGAAAGAGGCCTGAGGCAACACACAGGTAAACATGGTTCTGACGGTGAAAATACTGGCTACTGGAACCAACTTTCTATTCTGCATCTTCTTGTAAGCCTAGAAAGGTAAAAGGTTGAGGCGTCCCATAACCTCGGCGATCGTAGGGGAGCGAAGCTCATCACAGACCTCAGCTTCTCTAGGGGCCAGCATATTGAGGGCGGCGCCCATCTCCTTTTCCCTCGCTGCTTTACCTCCCTGTCCCTAAAGAGGGCAGGTACCCATTGACAGCTGGGTGAACTGGGGGACTGCACTGAAGCCAAGACGCGTAAACGGTCACTATTCTCTAAGTGACTTGATTTAATGCTGCTTCACCTTAGCTTGGGTAAAGTGAGTGCATCTGACCACTAAGCTATCCTGTCCCCAAAGTAATATAGATATAGTATATATATTCTCAATTTTTATTTGTATAGATAGATAGATAGACAGACAGACAGACAGACAGACAGACAGACAGATAAGATAGATAGATAGATAGATAGATAGATAGATAGATAAATAGATAGATAGATATAGAATAGATAGATATAATATAATATATATATATATATATATATATAATATATATATATATAATACATATAATATATACATACATACATACATACATACATACATACATACATACATACATACATACATACATACATACATACATACATACATACACATCACACAACATACATACATACATACATACACATACATACATACATACATACATACATACATACATACATACATACACATACATACATACAACAATGTCTGGAATCATGTAGGGAATCCCAAACTCAACAGAAATAAACACAGGACTGTCACTAATCTCTAGGTTTCTCCCTTTGCCTCCCCCTCCCTCCCTCCACACACACAGGATTATTCACAAACCAAACACGACAACAGGAGAAGACAGACATTGTAGCCCTGAAGTCAGAATACAGCTACCTTCACAGAGACGTAAAAAAAATCACAATCACAACATCTCACCAATGCGAACCTTGGAACTCTAACAGAGAAATGAAACCCCCCCCCCCACCACACCACCACCACCACCACCACCACCCAAAAACCAAACACAAAACCAAAAACCTGCTTCCAATAGAAGGAAGGTGGCAGGGTGGTTAAGATGTTCACCTGCCTGACAAAGTAAACTGTCAAGTTCTGGGTTCCATTCTCAACCCCGCCCTGTCTTTCCGAGTCTGACAGGAAAATCAAACTGAATGTCAAGTCTTTCAGAGGAGACTCTGAACCTCTCAGATCCTGTGTACATGTGTTTGTGGATTAGTGCATGTCAAAAGAACCCACGACAGTTGAAAATCAGAAAGAGCAGGGAGGTACCTTCTGATTGTCCTTTGGGTTAAACTCCTAACTGTATACCTGAAGGTGGAATGCAGCTACTTTGATGGTGGGTGAAGGCTGCATTTGCAAAAAATAATGAGCATCGTTGGTGAATCTCAAGCTCTTGCTGAGGAATGGGGAAATAAATCAAAAGATTTTTTAAATATAAATTATGAATGGTGAACAAACCATTTCAAATTCTTATTTCTTTCATCTCTTAGGACTGGGCCACTCAACATGTTGTATAATTCTGAATAATGCATTTTATTATAATACTAATACTAATATTAATATTAATGATAATGGATGATGATGATGATGATGATGATGATGATGATATAAATAATAACAAAACAACAACAACAATAATAATAATAATAATAATAATAATAATAATAATAATAATAATAATAATAATAATAATAATAATAATAATAATATGATGATGATAATAATAATAATCTCTATATCACATGGCAATGGCACAGGAGTGATCTGAATTAAAATGGACTCCATACATTAAAAACTTCAACATGCACGTTAGCAAAAAAAGACCTGCATTGTTGAAACCAGGTATGGAAGTGAGAATATGGACATGGTTATGTATAAAAAAAAAAGCAGACAGAGAATATGGACAAATTATGTATAAAATATTGTAATAGAAAATGAAAAAAAAAAACCCAATGTAGTAATAAAGCAGAAGTGCTCATTGTGTGTGTGTGTGTGTGTGTGTGTTGTGTGTGTGTGTGTGTGTGTGTGTGTGTGTGTGTGTGTGTGTGTGTGTGTGTGTGTGCGTGCATACACGTATGTGTATGTGCACTTGCTTGTGTGTTACTGTGTGTGTGCAAGTATATGTGTGTGCTTGTATGTGCATATGCTTGCATGCCCACATGCACATACATACAGAAGGGTGTATATACTCAAGTCAGGTTCATGTTTATTGCATCCAACAGCTTGTAATCTGTCTCGTGCACTAAAAATGGTAAGGTAAAGGTGTCCCATAACCTATGTGGTCGTAGGGGAGCGAGGCATCAGAGACCTCAGCTTCTCTAGGGGCCAGCATATTGAGGGCGGCGCCCATCTCCTCTCCCTCGCTGCTTTACCTTCCCTGACCCTAAAAGAGGGCAGGTACCCATTGACAGCTGGGTGAACTGGGGGACTGTACTGAAACAAAGATGAGCAAACGGTCCCCCATCCAACTGGTAACCACGCTGAATGCTGCTTAGCCTTAGCTTGGGGAAAGCGAGTCCTCTGCCCACTGAGCTATCCTGTATGTATTCTGTGTACTAAAGGTATGGAGAAAAACTCAAGGCAAGAAACATACAATATTATTTCTCATAAATAAAACACAACATAAAAGAAGTGTTAACGGTATTCTAAAATCTTTTCCATAAAGCGGAAAAAACGATAAAATGGCAAAAAATTTACCCTTAATTAATTCCGTAGTCGAAATATAGGAACCTGAATAGTGGGTGAATACAGTCCCATAAGCAAAATCTTATCATTGGGGAATCTCACACTTCTAGCTGAGCACCCCCAATCCCCCCCCCCCCCCCCAATCAAAAATTAACCCCAGCTACTTTTATTTATTGCTTGTGATTACAATTCTCCAAAGTGGAAAGTTCATATTTCATGTTATATGAGTACTGGCAAGAAAGTGGGATGACTGAAAATGCTCACAGAGAGAGAGAGAGAGAGAGAGAGAGAGAGAGAGAGAGAGAGAGGGATGGAGGGAAGTGTGTGTGTGTGAGAGAGAGAGAGAGAGAGAGAGAGAGAGAGAGAGAGAGAGAGAGAGAGAGAGAGAGAGAGAGAGAGAGAGAACAGAAATTCACAGACTAACTTTGATAAGCTCGGTCATGTCAAAACAATAAACAAAAAATGACATTTGACATGGGCATGGTATCTGATAAAATCCATGAATATATATTTACATAAATATAAATATACATATATATGTATATATATATCAATTACACGCAAACATACACATGCACAACAACAATAGTGGCCTTTCAGTTTACTGTGAACTTTTTCTGATCCCAAACTGTCCCAATCTATCAATCCAAAACAATTCTCAAACTCAAATAGGACCAATCCAATCCAATCATGTTGTTTATAGCCCGGCCGACCACACAGGCCATATCGGGGCTGTCACCTCCTCACATTTTAAATAACAGAATAAAATTGTGCAACTCTATACAGATCAAAACTGTGTATAAAACCAACTGTACTGTCCTTATTTGTACCAACACCCTGGTCAACCATTGGGTGGGTCTCTGTCAGAACAGACAGAAAAGAGCAAGGAGAGGAGAGACATTTATACAGAGAAAAAAGAAAGAGAGAAAGAAATTTTTTTGATTCCTCGGCTAGAGTTCCGAGGTTTACCAAAGGGTAAAATTTTTGCGTAAGCAATTGATTCCCCCCCCCCCCCTCTCCCTCCCACCATTTAGGTAGCCACACTCTGACTTCAGGGATGCGCCCCCCCCCCCCCCCCCCCCCCCAAATTGTCATGCGTTCCTACTGATAATGAAATGGCCTACCAGCAATGACATGGCCTACTCTTCCTGAAGGCAGGGCAGGTCTTTAACACGTGCACAAGATGTCTGCATGCATTTGCACACATGGGGCCTCAGTTTACAGTCTCATCTAAAGGACTTTGACACTCAGTTCGATTTTCTTGTCAAACTGGAGAGAGAGGGTAAGGCTGAAATCAAAAAAAAGAGAGAGAAATGAAAAGAAAAAGAAGGGTGGAGAAAATACAGAAATAAAACAATCAGGATGAAAAAAAAAAAATACAGAGAAAAAAAAAAAAAAAGAAGACAGGATGAATGAAGGAAGGAAGAAGCTGAAGAAAGGAAACAAGAGGAGCAGATGAACGACAGAAGAAAGAAAACGAAAGAATGAAAGGAGATAGGGGAAAAGACCTAACTACACCCCTGAAGGTGAAATGCAGCTACCTTCATGGAGGACAAAAACGGTCGCATACGCAAAAATTTCACCCTTGGTAAACCTCAGGGCTCTAGCTGAGAAAGGGGGGGGGGAGGGGGGGGGGGGGGGGGGGGGGGGGGGGGGGGGGGGGGGGCGCTAAGAGTATAGGAGAGAGACGTGGAGAGATGACAGAATATATATATATATATTTTTTTTTTCTCAAATTATATATATATATATATATATTTTTTATTCAATATATATATATATATATATATATATATATATATATACAAAAAATAAAAACATACAATTAATGCAAACATACAACAAAAAACCCAAACCCTACAAACATACCCAAAAAAAAAACCCTCTTATACCAAAAAAACAAAGCAAAAATCCAAAACATATACAAAAAAACCCCATACCATCAAAAAAGTGGATGAGAAAAACAGACGAATTCAAGAAGACCAAAAATACACCACCCACCCCCACCTCGAACAAATGAAGAAAACACACGCACACACAGCGCAAAAACACACACATACATTTTGAAAATTTCAACCATGTCCTCCTTAGAGCTCTCGAGCTCTCTCTGTGTCTCTGTCTCTCTCAGTTTATCCTTCCTAACAAGACAATCCATCTATATCTCTTTTTTTTAATTTTTATTTCATTAGGTTTACACCTTTTTTTCCTTCTCCAATTCTTGTCTGCTTGCATATTGTCTTTCTTTCTTTCTTTCTTCCCCTTCTCTCTCCTCCCTCTCTGTACTCTGCTCTGTTGTGTGTTGTGTGTGTGTGTGTGTGTGTGTGGTGTGTGGGGTGTGTGTGTGTGTGTGTGTGTGTTGTGTGTGTGTGTGTGGCGTGCGCGCGTGCATGCGTGCACCCGTGTGCACGTGTGTGCATAAGTGTGTCTGTGATATTTTTTTTTATCTGAAGTTATCTCAGAATGTTTAAACCAATTTGAACTATAGCTTGCGTGCGTGCGTGTGTGTGCACGCATGTGTGTAAGTGTGTCTGTGATATTTCTTTTAATTGAAGTTTTCTCGGAATGTTTAAACCAATTTGAACTGTAGCTTTCTTGTGTGTCTTTTCAAGATTTTGATTCGCATCAATATGGCTGTCAGTATTGAAAATGGCCATCATGGGATTATTAATGTTAAAATGTTTTTGACTTGACTTGACTTCACTTGCTTCCTCCTTTCTTTCCCATCACTTCCTCCCTTTCCATCACTTCCCTCCCTTTCCATCACTTCCCTCCCTTCCATCACTTCCCTCCCTTTCCTTTCCATCACTTCTTCCTTTCTTTACCTCCCTTTCTTTCCATCACTTCCCTCCCTTTCTTTCCCATCCCATCACATCACCTCCCTTTTCTTTCACAACCTCTCTCTTCTTTCCCACCAAAACCTCCCTCCCCCCCTCCCCTCCCCACTTCTCCCCCCCCCCCTCCTTCCTTCCACTTCACAGGCGCCTGTTGACGTGGCGGTAGAGGAAGAAGATGACGACGATGACGGCGGTGATCAGCAGCTGACCGATGCGTTGCTGGAACACGGCAGTGGAGGATCCCTGCTGGTCAGAGCACAGCACGGTCCTCAAGGCCTCATCCCTGATGGCGTTTTTCCTGCAGGCCTCGCTGAGGGCAGGGTTGCTGGGGGCCGCGCTGGGCATCAGCAGACACTGCAGCAGCAACGCCACCCACCCCCACCCCCACTGCTAAGGCTGCGTCGCGGTGCATGGGGTCCAGGTTGTCCCATGAGGCAGCCACGGTCGCCAGGAGGGGGGAGCGCGGTTGCTGTCCTTGTTTGTTGTCGCTGTGGAGGAGAGGAGGGGAGGGGTGTGTGTGAGAAGGTTGTTTTAGGTTTTGGTAGGGGGGAGGGGGGGTTGGGGGGGGTTGGGGATTGTGTGTGTGTGTGGGGGGGGGGGGGTGAGTGTGTGTGTGTGTTTGTGTGTGTGTGGGGTGTGTGGGTGGGTGTGGTGTGTGTGTGTGTGTGTGTGTGTGTGTGTGTGAAAGAGAGTGGGAAGAGAGAGAGAGAGAGATTTTGATTTGATTTATTCTTTTATATCGAGGATAATGGAATAAGCACTCTCGTGCTTTTTTTTCATCCAGTCACCTGTGTGTATGCAGGGGATGAGGATGTGAGAAAGTTGTTTTAGGTGGGTTTTTTTTTGGGGGGGGTGTTGTTGTTTTGGATGGGTTTGGGAGATTGTTTGTAGGGTGTGTGGGAGGTGTGTGGGTGTGGAGGGGGGGGGGGTGAGTGTGGTGTGTGGTGTGTGTGTGTGTGTGTGTGTGTGTGTGTGTGTGTGTGTGTGTAAGTGTTAGTGTGTATGTATGTGTGTTTATTTTTATTTTTTTAATTTATTTTATTTTTTTTTTATATTCTGTTATATCAAGGATATGGGATATAGGATGTGTGTGGTGTGTGTGTGTGTGTGTGTGTGTGTGTGTGTGTGTGTGTGTGTGTGTGTGTGTGGGGTGTGTGTGTGCATGTGTGTGCTGCATGCATGTGTGTATGAGTGTGTGTGCGAGTGTTCATTTTAACGTCTATCCACTAAAAAGTTATATTAGACAAGACATACATATATGTGTGTTTTTTAATTCATTTTTCTATATTGAGGATTTTGTTTTTATTTCATTTAAAAAAAATTCTTTTATATCGAGGATAATGGGATAAGCACTCTTGTGCTTTTTTTTCATCCGGTCCCCATGTGTTTGTAGTTTTGTAAATGTCATCTGTTCCCACCGACACACGATGGCCTACCTTTACGAAAAGTGGAACAGGATTTAACGTGTGTGCAAGATGTTCTGCGTGCGTTCACACACGGGGCCTCGGTTTATAGTCTCATCTAAAGGACTTTTGTGGAGAGTGAAGTCAGCACTGATGTTAACTCCAGGGGAAAAATCCCTTTGAATGGGAATCGAACCTGGGTGTGGATGTGTGCATGTACGCACACATGTACGCATGCTTGTGTGTGTATTGCATACATGTGTGTGGGTGTGTGTGAGTGTGTGTGTGTGTGTGTGTGTGTGTGTGTGTGTGTGTGTGAGTGTGTGTGTGTGTATGTGTGTGTGTGTTATTTTATTTTATTTTATTTATTCTTTTATATCGAGGATAACAGAATAAGCAATCATGTGCTTTTTTCATCCGGTCCCCGTGTGTATGCAGTTTTGTAAATATTGTCATCTGTTCCTACCGGAGTGTATATGTGTGTGTGTGTGTGCTTGTGCGTGTGTGTGTGTGTGCATGTGCATGTGCGTGTTTATGTGTGCATGCAAACACGCATGCATGCTCATGCTAGTGTGTGTAAGCACATACTTGGCCTCGTTCTGTCTGTCCTCTACAGTAGTGGATCCTGGCAACACTTCCTCCTCCTTCACCACCTTCAGAGCTCGGTCACACACCTGCCCACACCACACCACACACCACCACACATCACCACACCACACCACACATCACCACACCACACCACACATCACCACACATCACCATATTATATCACAATATCATATACCATATCATATCATATCACCGGAAGGACGGTGGCAGAATGGTTAAGACGTTCGCCTGCCAATATGTAAATCGTGAGTTTCTGGGTTCGAACCCAGCCTCGCCCTTTCTTCCCAGTTTGACGAAAAAATCGAACTGAATGTCAAAGTCATTCGGATGAGACTCGAAACCGAGGCCCCGTGTGCGAATGCACGCAGAACATCTTGCGCACACGTTAAAACCCCGTTCCACCTTTCGGAAGAGTAGGCCATCGTGTGCCGGTAGGAGCGGATGACAAAATTATAACAAACCAGCATGCACACAGGTGTCGTGTTTAGACACCATCCCTGAAGAAAAATCGGGGAGTTGGAGTTGGGGATCTTTGCGCCTGGTGGCAGCATGATCTGTGGCTCTGTAGGTCAAATGCAAGCGCTTTGATTTGTCTTTACAAGAGATAGCGCTATACAAATTCCATGTATTATTAATTAATTAATATCATACCACACATCACCACACATCACAATATTATATCACAATATCATACCACACCACACCACACCACACCACACCACACTTCACCATATTATATCACAATATCATACCATACCATATCATATTATATCGTACCATATCATATCATACCATATCATATCATATCACACCACACCACACATCACCACACATCACAATATCTTATCATACCATACCATACCACACAATAACACATTGAGACAACCACTATAAAAGCAACAACATCACAAAAACGTCACAACACCTGTCCATACCATACCACAGCATACCATAGCATACCATACCATATCATACCACACCATACAACACACAGAGACAACCACTATAAAAACAACAACACAACACACCATACCACAGCATACCATAGCATACCATAATCATACTACACCATACAATACCATACCATATCATACCATACCATAATACCATATCATACCATACAATACCATACCATACCATATCAACCATACCATACCATACCATACCATACCATACAAAACCACACTCCCCCCCCCTCTCTCTCTCCTCCCCTCCCTCCCCCCTCCTCTCCCTCCCCTCCCCCCTCTTCCCTCTCTCCCCTCCTCTCCTCCTCCCTCCTCTCTCTCTCTCTCTCTCTCTCCCCCTCTCTCTCCCTCCGTCCCTTCCTCTCTGCTCTCTCTTCTCTCCTCTCTCCTCCCTCTCTCTCTCTCCTCCCTCCCTCCCTCTCCCTCTCTCTTGCACTCTCCTCTCTCTCTCTTTCTCTCTCTCTCTCCCTCCATCACTCACTCTAACTCTCTTCTCTCTCTCTTCTCTCTCTCTCTCCCTCCTCCATCTCACTCCCTCTCCTCTCTCTCCCCCCTCTTCTCTCTCCCTCCTCCCTCTCCCTCTCTCCCCCCTCCTCTCTCCTCCCTCTCCCCCCCCCTCTCTCCCCTCCCTCTCTCCCTCCCTCTCCCCCCCCCTCTCTCCCCCCCCTCCCCTCTCCCTCCCTCCCTCTTACTCTCCCTCCCTCCATCTCTCTCTCCCTCCCTCTCTCCTTCCCTCCCTCCCTCTCCCTCCCCTCCCTCCCTCTCCCTCTCTCTCTCTCCCCCCCTCTCTCTCTCCCCCTCTCTCTCAGCACAGCACACTCACCAGGTGCATGAAGCGAAGGAGGGGCAGGTCCAGTCCCGGCTTGAGGGCGCTGGTGCGGTGACCGCTGGGGTCAAGGTCATCGCAGTAGTTGGAGCAGACGAGGAGGCGCGAGTGGTTGAGGCCCAGGCCCTGCATGAAGGTCACCTTCTTCTCCGCAAAGGTCGTGGTGCGCGTGTCGCTTTGTCCATCTTGGTCAGCACTCCGTAGATGGGCACCGCTACAGGGAACAAGAGGAGTCAGGGTTGGGTTGCTTTGTATGGTTTTTATTATCTATTCACAGCCCACAAATCCAACATCACTCAGTAAGACCCAATCAAGAGTGCTAAATTTAGCGCACTCCTTCCTTTTACCTAGTCCAAGTGTGGTCAGTTCCTGCTATAATTAGCACCACCTGGCCCCATCTGGGCTGAGATGGGATGGATTAATTAGCCCCTGAGAGGAGCTGAAAGTGGGGGAAACTGACAGCTGTGTATTTATTCAAAAAATAGGTAAAGGTGTTCCCATAACCTAAGCGGTTATAGGGGTGGAAGCGAATGACAATAATGACACAACTGTATACACAAGGGGACTGGATGTAAAAAAAAAAAGAAGAAAGCACATAATAATAATAATAATAATAATAATAATAATAATAATAATAATAATAATAATAATAATAATAATAATAATACATGGAATTTATAAGCGCTATATCTTGTAAAAACAATTCAAAGCACTTGCATTCAACCCATACAACTCACAAGCAATCAACAACAATGAGTGCTTATTCCATAATCCTTGATGAAAAAGAATAAATAAGTAAATAAATTATAAGAAAAAAAAGAATCACTAAACAATCTTGCCCACACGTTTAAACCTGTTCCCGCTTTTCAGAAGTGTAGGCTATTGTTGTGTGCTGGTGGGAACAGATAATATTGACAAAACTGCATACACATGGGGACTGGATGTAAAAAAAGCAAAAAAAAAAGCACACAAGTGCTTATTCCATTATCCTTGATATGAAGAATCAATCTATCAATCAATCAATCAATCTATCAATCAAAATGGTAAATAAAAAGAAAAAAGTTAAAGTTGTCCCATAACCTGTGTGGTCATAGAGTAACGAGGCATCAGAGACCTCAGCTTCTCTAGGGGCCAGCATATTGAGGGTGGCGCCCATTTCCTCTCCCTGGCTGCTTTACCTTCCCTGACCCTAAAGAGGGCAGGTACCCATTGACAACTGGGTGAACTGGGGAGACTGTACTGAAGCCAAGGCGCACAAACGGTCACCCATCCAACTGGTAATCATGCTCAGTGCTGCTTAACCCCTACACTGCGCTGTTGACGAGCACCGCTCGTCATAGAAACCACCACCTGCAATGCTGTGTTGACGAGCGCCGCTCGTCATGAACCAATGCTCTCTGTTTCGCTCAGCATTGCTGAAAATCCTTCTTATTATGATTTGTTTAGCTCCCTTGATGTATCTTCAACCCATGAGTCCCATTTGTTCAAGTTATTTGCATATTTTATGACTTTCAATCGGCAAGGTAAACCAGGTACTGCGAAGTTCAATTTTGGGGTTTTTGAAGCAATGGCTGTCCCTCAACTGACCTACACAGTTGCCAAAGTTATTGATGAAATTTATATAGATCAAGATAGTGGAGATTAGGGTTTGTTTGTTTTTTATTCAGTTCACATCGAACTTTGCGAAGTTGATGCAGACTTGGGTTTTGATCCGGAATAAACTTCTGCGTACTCGTGGTCTGAATCGGAACATGTAGTATCGTTCGATACTTGGGTATATTTGAGGGCTTTATTCGTTTTTATAACATATTTATAATGCTTTTTTTCTCTGTTTATTCATAAACAGAACAACTAAATGTGTGTATTGTATGGTTGCACCTTTGGTCAGGGCTTGGTCAGTGAGCGAGCGAGCCAGTCACTGAGTGGCCGATGTGTTTGATCTACTTTGAAGTGGTTGCGACCTCGTGTGTCACTTGTCACCTAGGCTACTCGTTAGCTGTCAGTTATCAGTGCGTGTGTCTGTTGTTCTTGCTGACATCTGCCCTGGCTCCCTGGCTGTGTGTTTGTGTGAAGAGCAGGTGTGTGTGTGTGTGTGTGTGTGTGTGTGTGTGTGTGTGTGTGTGTGTGTGTGTGTGTGTGTGTGTGTGTGTGCGTGCGTGCGTGTGTGCCTGCGCGCACGCACGTGTGTCTGTCTGTCTAATTATTTATTTTTAAAATTGTCACAAATACAATCTTCATTCAATTTCCTTTCATTCAGTATATACTTTTATGTAGCTATCTTAGGAAATTCCTGAATTAAAAGCAATTGAAAATCATATGTGTGATTTTTGTCTGTTTCTGAAAATTTCATCAGCATAGGCCTGAGCAAAATAGGTCAGCAGCGAAAAGGTTAACTTGACTTGGGGAAAGTGAGTGCACTTAGCTATCCTGCCCCCATTTATCTATTTATTTATTTGTTTGTTTGTTTGTTTGTTTATCTATTTATTATTTATTTATTTATTCATTTATTTATTTCCTCATGTATTGGGGGCAGGATAGATAGCTCAGTGGTCAGAGCACTCGCTCTCCCCAAGCTAAGGTTAAAAGCAGCATCGAGCGTGATTACCAAGTGGATGGTAGGAAACATGGCATTACCTACCTACCTCTTCTCTCCTACATGGCAACACCTACCTCTTCTCTCACACATGGCAACACCTACCTCTTCTCTCCTACATGGCAACACCTACCTCTTCTCTCTCCTACATGGCAACACCTACCTCTTCTCTCACACATGGCAACACCTACCTCTTCTCTCACACATGGCAACACCTACCTCTTCTCTCCTACATGGCAACACCTACCTCTTCTCTCTCCTACATGGCAACACCTACCTCTTCTCTCTCCTACATGGCAACACCTACCTCTTCTCTCCTATATGGCAACACCTACCTCTTCTCTCTCCTACATGGCAACACCTACCTCTTCTCTCTCCTACATGGCAACACCTACCTCTTCTCTCCTATATGGCAACACCTACCTCTTCTCTCTCCTACATGGCAACACCTACCTCTTCTCTCCTATATGGCAACACCTACCTCTTCTCTCCTATACATGGCAACACCTACCTCTTCTCTCTCCTATACATGGCAACACCTACCTCTTCTCTCTCCTACATGGCAACACCTACCTCTTCTCTCCTATATGGCAACACCTACCTCTTCTCTCCTACATGGCAACACCTACCTCTTCTCTCTCCTATACATGGCAACACCTACCTCTTCTCTCTCCTACATGGCAACACCTACCTCTTCTCTCCTACATGGCAACACCTACCTCTTCTCTCCTACATGGCAACACCTACCTCTTCTCTCCTACATGGCAACACCTACCTCTTCTCTCTCCTACATGGCAACACCTACCTCTTCTCTCTCCTATATGGCAACACCTACCTCTTCTCTCTCCTACATGGCAACACCTACCTCTTCTCTCTCCTATATGGCAACACCTACCTCTTCTCTCTCCTACATGGCAACACCTACCTCTTCTCTCCTATACATGGCAACACCTACCTCTTCTCTCTCCTACATGGCAACACCTACCTCTTCTCTCTCCTATACATGGCAACACCTACCTCTTCTCTCCTATACATGGCAACATCTACCTCTTCTCTCTCCTACATGGCAACACCTACCTCTTCTCTCCTACATGGCAACACCTACCTCTTCTCTCTCCTATAACACATGGCAACACCATGGCAACACCTACCTCTTCTCTCCTATACATGGCAACACCTACCTCTTCTCTCCTATACATGGCAACACCTACCTCTTCTCTCTCCTATAACACATGGCAACACCTACCTCTTCTCTCCTACATGGCAACACCATGGCAACACCATGGCAACACCTACCTCTTCTCTCCTACATGGCAACACCATGGCAACACCATGACAACACCATTGGCAACAACACCTACCTACCTCTTCTCTCGGTCTTGAAGTGGGAGGGTCTGGCTGCCCTGTGGACGCACTGCATGAGGCGTTCGGGGAGCCGGTCGTTTGGGGGCGGCAGAGGCGACAAAGATGACGCGGTCCACCCTCATGGGGGAGAAGCTGCGGTTGTACTTGGCGCGGATCGCCTCGCTGCTCATCTTCACGCAGTCCTCGTACACCCGCATCAGGGGCTCATCCTCCTGGAGATGAGTCAAGTCAAAGTCAAAGTGAAAGTTAAAGTCTGTCCTGAGCCTAAGGCTCATCACGCCAGTGCTTATCCTGGTTTCTGTGGCGTTAAGCGACTGAGAGTCATAGACACCCCCCTGGATAGGACGCCAGTCTATCGGAAGGTTGGTACCCCTTACACCTGGGTGGGGTGAGAAAATAGCCGTAAAGTGCCTTTTCCAAGAGCACAACGCCATAGCCGAAAGCTGGGATCAAACCCGCAACCTTTAGATTACGAGTCCAACGCCCTAACCACTAGACTATAGCAGCGGCGAAAGTCAAGTCAAAAACACTGTAATCATCCCTGAAAGGCTATTACAATACTGACAGGCATATTGATACAAATCATAAATGAAGAGAGAAATATGTGTGTGTCCCCTAGTTTTTCTTTCTTTCTTTCTTTCTTTCTTGAAGGGCTGGATGAAAATACTTACTCTGTAACCCTTAAAAAAAAAATTTAAAAAAGATAAATAAATAAAATAATAATAATAATAATAATAATAAATAATAATATAAAATAATAATAATAATAATAAATAATGATAATAATAATAATAATGGAATTTATGTAGCGCTATATCTTGTAAAAACGAATCAAAGATTATAAAGATTATTCTTTTTTTCTTTCTTTCTTTTTCTCTTTTTTCTTTCTTTTGTTTGTTTGTTTCTTTCTTTCTTGAAGGGCCGGATGAAAAAAAGTATGTGATACTTACTCTGTAACCCTTGAAAAATAAAGATTATAAAGATTATTCTTTCTTTCTTTTCTTTTTTTTCTTTGTTTTTTTTTTTTTACTTTCTTTCTTTCTTTTCTTTTCTTTGTTTGTTTTTTTTTCTTTCTTTCTTTTTTCTTTCTTTCTTTTTTTCTTTCTTTTTTTCTTTGTTTCTTCCTTCCTTCCCTTCCTTCCTTCCTTCTTCCTTCCTTTCTTTCGTTCTTTCTTTCTTTTTTACTTTTTTTTTTCTTCTTTGTTTCCTTCCTTCCTTCCTTCCTTCCTTCCTTTCTTTCTTTCTCTTTCTTTTTTCCTTCCTTCCTTCTTTCTCTCCTTCATCTTTCTCTATGTATTTAGGAGCAGATGATAACAACAAACAACAAAGAAACCCCAAACCCAGCATGCACACAGGTGTCTGTCATATTTAGACACCATCCCTGAGGAAAAACTGGGAACTCTATGGGGCAGTTTGGGGCTGTAGGTTTTTTAAGGGTACATTGGGGACACACGTACCTCAATGTACCCATAAAAAAGCAGCTTGGGAACAGGCATTCCTCAATGTACCCTTGAAAAAAGATGTTTGGGAATATGTGTACCTCAATGTACCCATAAAAAAGCAGGTTGAGAACACATGTACCTGAATGTACCCATAATAAGAAAGCAGTTTGGGAACACACGTACCTCAATGTACCCATAAAAAAGCAGTTTAAGAGCACATGTACCTGAATGTACCCCATATTTTTTTTAAGCAGTTTGGGAACACACATACCTCAATGTACCCATAAACAAGCAGTTTAAGAACACATGTACCTGAATGTACCCATATATTTTTTAAAAAGCAGTTTAAGAACTCATGTACCTGAATGTACCCATAAAAAAAATGTTAAAAAGCAGTTTGGGAACGCACATACCTCAATGTGCCCATAGAAAAGCAGACGCAGAAGTTCCTCTAGTTTGTCATCGGCCTCATCTGACAGTCCAGCCACATCGATGATGGTTGGGAGCAGAACGTCTTTGAACCGATCGCGGTCTTCTTGGCAACACTTTTCCAACCTGGGGACAGGATAGCCTAGTGGTTAGAACATAGAGCTCGCAGTCTGACAACCCGTGTTCAAATCCTATTCAAGGGGATTTTTCCTCTGGAGTTAACATCAGTGCTGACTCCACTCTCCCCAAAAGTCTTTCGGATGAGACTTTCAACTGAGGCCCTGTATGCGAACGCCCGCAGAACAAATTGCGCACATGTAAAATCCTGTTCTGCTGTTTGGAAGAGTAGGCCATTGTGTGCAGGTGGGAACGGATGACAAGATTTACAAAACTGCATACAGACACATGGGAACTGGATGTAAAAAAAAAAAAAAGTACATAAATGCTTATTCATGATCCTCAACAGAAAAGAAAAAATAAAGTCAAATAAATAAATCTGCGAAAAAAAAGAAAAGCCTCTGCCAAGTTTCCCTATGATATTTTGTTATTTTATCTTGTTCATTTTGTTCATGCAAAAACTCAGTGAAACTCACAAGCATACGTACGAAGGAGGAGGGGGAAGCAGACGATGACGAGTCAAGCGAAAGTGAGCAGCTGGATGCAACAGATATGATGGATTGATTTATTTATTCTTTTGTATCGAGGATAATGAAATAAGCACTTGTGCTTTTTTATATCCTGTCCCCCGTGTGTATGCAGTTTTGTAAATGTCATCTGTTCCCACCGCACACGATGGCCTACTCTTACGAAAAGCGAACAGGATTTAATGTGTGCGCAAGATGTTCTGCGCGCGTTCGCACACGGGGCCTCAGTTTAAAGTCTCCTCCGAAGGACTTTTGGGGAGAGTGGAGTCAGCACTGATGTTATTTAACTCCAGGAGAAAAATCTCGACACATTTGAAAGGGGATGAGTTTGTTTACAGTTCATGCTTCGTGATTGGCATAGCAACTTTAAATAATAATAATAATACATCGAATTTATATAGCTCTACATCTTACAAAAAAACAAATCAAAGCGCTTGCATTCGACCTAGACAGCACACAAGCTATCAATAACAATTAATGGTTTTAGCAAAGTCGAATGTACACACACATGCACGCACACGCACACACGCACACACGCACACACACACGCACGCACGCACGCACGCACGCACACACACACACACACACACACCACACAAGCACGCTCACACATATGCACACACACATTAACATACTAACACACACAGAGAACATCTTGCGCACAAGTTAAATCCTGTTCCGCTTTTCGTAAGAGAAGGCCATTGTGTGCCAGTGGGAACAGATGACATTTACAAAACTGCATACACACGAGGACTGGATGTAAAAAAGCACATGAGTGCTTATTCCATTATCCTTGGTATAAAAGAATAAATAAATAAAAATAAATAAATAAACAAACACATAAAACTCACACCTCCCCCCCCCCTCTTTGTCTCTCTCTATCTCTCTCTCTCTGTGTCTCTCTCTGTGTCTCTCTCTCTCTGAATGTCCATGGTATGGCTGATATAATATTTGTGTTTTCATAAACATTGAGACACTTTAATTTTCAGCATATGTTGGTAGTAATATGTGTACAACTCTTGTTATGTGCCATTCCCTATGCCCAGTTTACTTTTGTATTGTGGCCTATGGCCAATGTACAGTAAAAGTCTGAAGTCTCTCTCTGTCTGTCTGTGTCTGTCTGTCTGTCTCTCTCTCTACCCTCTCTCTCTCTCTCTCTCTCACACCATGAAGGCAGCCACAATCAGGCTTCGGGGCATTACCTCTGATTGACAATAGTGATGGGGGCACCTCGGCCCAGGTCTCCGGTGTAGGCATACTCGTGCCAACAATCCTCTGACAGGGCCGCCGCTATGCCGTTGATGAAGGATGACTTGCCCGCTCCTGTCAACACACTCTCGTTAAGAGAGAGGGATGGAGGGAGAGAGAGAGAGGGAGGGAGGGAGGGGAAGGGAGAGGTGAGGGAAGGGGGAGGGAGGGGAGGGGGGAGAGAGGGAGGGAGGGAAAGAGAGGGAAGGAGAGAGAGAGAGGGGGGGAGAGGAGAAAAGAGAGAGGAAGGGAGGGAGAGGAGAGAGGGGGGGAAAGAAGACGAAGAAAAAGAGGAGGAAGAAGAAGAATTGCGAAGAAGAAGAATTGCGAAGAATTGCGAAGAATTGCGAAGAAGAAGAAGAAGAAGAAGAAGAAGAAGAAGAAGAAGAAGAAGAAGAAGAAGAAGAAGAAGAAGGAGAGAGAAGAGAGGGGGAGAGAGAGAGAGAGAGAGAGAGAGAGAGAGAGAGAGAGAGAGAGAGAGAGGAGAGAGAGAGAGAGAGAGAGAGAGAGGAGAGAGAATAGATATAATAAATATAATAATTTATAGAGGATTAACAAAATAATCATCATTATCCTAAAACACATACACCCACCCCCACCCATGCCCCCCACCCCCACATACACATTCATCCTCCTTCCCACCCCCCACATCCATCCCTCTCCCCCCCACCCCCCCCCCCCCACACACACACACATGCCCCCTCACCCCCCCCCCCCTCCACACACACAACAAAACAAACACAACCAAAAAATACTGATCTCTCCCACCCCCCACCCCCCACACACACACCCACACCCCACCTTCACCTCCCTCAACCCCCCCCCCCCCTTCCCAAAATCTGATCCATCATACCATGTTTCCACACACACACACACACATGCCCCCCCCCCACACACACACACACAACAAACAACCAAAAAATACTGATCTCCCCCCCCCCCCCCCCCCCCCCCACCACACACACACCTCACCCTCCTCACCCCTCTCTCCCAAAATCGGACCCATCATACCATGTTTCCCCACCACGACGATACGAAACGGCCGCAGGTTTCTCTTGTCGCTCTCTGAGCCACAGACACTGCAGAGCTTTAAGATAGCTTCCTCGCACTGGCTGACCAGTTGCTCCATGTTGGTCTCCCCTTGCGCAGGCTGGGTGTTGCTAGGCGACGTGGTCGGTTCCAGAACCATGTAGTCCAGAGACGTCGGTTCTTCGTCCGCGACGGAGGCCATTTTGTTTTCTTTTTTCTGTGAAAGATGGCATATTTCAGTTTTTTATTATAAAAAAAAGGTATTGATTGAGGAAAAAGTAGTGGAGGAAAAACAAGTGCAGGTACCAACTTCTCAATCATTTTGAAAATGACTCATCAAAGATTCAATTTATAAAAAAAAAAAATTTTAAGGTAAAGGTGTCCCATAACCTAGGTGGTTGTAGGGGAGTGAGGCATCAGAGGCATTGTATTGTACTGCCTACCTCAGCCAGTGTTTGTATTTTTTGTATTGATTTGTTTTGTGTTGTATTGTGTTCTGTTGTATATTTGTATTGTTTTGTGTTTGGGCTGTTGTGTTAGGTGCATGTCAGGTATGTGATAATGATGATATATAGTACTTAAGCACACACACTACACACACACACACACACACACACACACACACACACACACACACACACACACCACACACACACACACACACACACACACACACAACATATTTATATTATTTTGATAAGTGGAAAGGCCTTACTTTTTTGTTCTGGTTGTTGTTGTGTATGTTTTTTGTTGTGTTTTGTTTGTTTTTTGTTTGTTTGTTTGAATGTTTGTTTGTTTGTTTTTGTTCATATGTGTAGGGTTTTTTTATTTATGAAATATAATCATAAATCATTATTATAATTCTTCTGGTTGCTGTTTGTGTTTTCCCCCTTCCTCTTGATACCCCCTCCCCACCCGTTCCCACCCCCCCTCCAAATTTTTTTCCTTTTTTGAGTGTGTGGGGGTTTTTTTGTGTGTGTTTTATGGGGGGGGTTGTGTTTGTTTGTTTGCTTGTTTTTTGTTTGTTTTTTGCTTTAGTTTTGTTTTGCTTGGGTTTTTTTTCATTCATTATGTTTGTTTGGTTCTCTGTTGCTTTTGTTTGTTTATTAGTTTTTTGGTTAGTTTGAATGTTTGTTAGTGTATATGTTATTTCCTCTCAGTGGAGATTGGTATTATCATATGTATTGTTGCGTTTGTTTTTCGGGGTTTTATTTTTGTTTTTTTGTTTGTTTGTTTGTTTTGTTTTGTTTTTTCTTTTCTTCCTCATAACATAAGTATGAATTGAAGTGTGGAGATAATGTAATCTGACATAAGTTGCTTATTGACATTTCATGGATTTTTTTAAATTATTTTTATTTATTTATTTTTATTATTATTTTTTTTTTTAAGTCTTAAATAATGGTTGGTGACATTGTATTGATATAAGCTGTTGACACCATATGATTTTTTTTTAAAAACAATTTTACATGTGTGCATGCCCATATGTTTGTTATGTTATTCCACTCAGTGGTGATGGGTATTATCATATGGTATTGTTGCTTTAGTTGTTTTTTCTTTTCTTTCCTTCTAATATATAATCCGTGTGGATTGGTTTTTTGATGTTTTGGTCTGATTGTTTGTTTTTTGGTGGTTGTTTTTTTTTTTTTTTTTTTTTTTTTTAAGTCTTAAATAATGGTTGGTGACATTGTATTGATATAAGCTGTTTGACACCATATGATTAAAAAAAATTTATTTTTTTTAAATGTGTGCATGCCCATATGTTTGTTATGTTATTCCACTCAGTGGTGATGGGTATTATCATATGGTATTGTTGCTTTAGTTGTTTTTTCTTTTCTTCCTTCTAATATATAATCCGTGTGGATTGGTTTTTTGATGTTTAGGTTTGATTGTTTGTTTTTTGGTGTGTTTTTATGTGTTTTTTGTTTGTTTGTTTGTTTTTGTTTTTCTTTTGTTTGATTGTATGTTTGTTAGCGTATATGTTATTTCCTCTCAGTGATGATGGGTATTATCATAAGGTATCGTTGTGTTTGTTGTTTTTTTCCTTATCTTCTTTTAAAAAATATAAAGTATGAATTGAAGTATAGAGATATTGTAATCTGACATAAATTGCTTATAGATTTTTTATTATTTTACTTATTTATTTTTAAAAATTTTTGTTGTTGTTGTTGTATTTATTCATTTTTTAAAAAATTTGTTTTTATTATTATTATTATTATTATTATTATTATTATTATTATTATTATTATTATCATTATTATTATTATCATTATTATTAAGTCTTAATGTTTTTTGGTTACATTGTAATTGATATAAGCTGTTGTGTGTGTGTGTGTGTGTGTGTGTGTGTGTGTGTGTGTGTGTGTGTGTGTGTGTGTGTGTGTGTGTGTGTGTGTGAGTGTGTTTTTTTGTTGGGGTTTTTTTTGACACTATATGATTTTTTAAAAAAGACTTTAAATGTGTGTATGTACCTACGAGTATACGAGCTGAGTGGAAGAGCGCAAACCGTGTGTGTGTGTGTGTGTGTGTGTGTGTGTGTGTGTGTGTGTGTGTGTGTGTGTGTGTGTGTGTGTGTGTGTGTGTGTGTGTGTGTGTGTGTGTGTGTGTAGATGCACGGGTGTGTGTGTGTGTGTGTGTGTGTGTGTGTGGTGTGTGTGTGTGTGTGTGTGTGTGTATGGGTGTGTGGGTGTATGTGCATATGTGTGTATGGCTTTCGAGTAGATTTAAAAAAAAAAATTTTTAGTTTTATTTATTTATTTTATTTATTTATTTTATTTATTTTATTTTCTCTTTTGGTTGTTGTTATAGTAGTTGCTTGTATTATTTATAGGCATAGTTTATTTTAAAGTTGTTGAAATCATGTTAGCAAGTTAATGTTGGTGAAATGTTTGTTGTTGTTGTTTTAATTGTTTGTTTGCTTTTTCCCCTTTTCTTTCTTTCGTTGGTTTTTTTTTTGTTTGCTAGGGATTTTCTACTTTGTTTTTTGTTGGTTTTTTGTTTTGTTTAGGATTTGATTTTTGCTATTGTTTTGATTTTTTTTCTTTTTCTTTTCTTTAGATAGATGGCTTGATGGAAAAAAGCAGATCGCTGCTTACTCAATGTACCATCTGGAAATAAAAATTTGATTGATTGATTGATTGATTGATTGACACACACACACAAAACTACACACACACACAAAACTACACACACACACAAAACACACACACACACACACACACACACACACACACACACACACACACACACACACACACACACACACAGAATACAATTACAAGAGCCGGTGGGAACAGACGACAAAATTTACAAAACTGCATACACACGGGGACTGGAAATAAAAAAGCACACGAGTGTTTATTCCATTATCCTCGATATAAAAATAAATAAATCAGTCAAAAATATACACTATATAATATATACATATATGTATATTATATATATATATATACATATATATATATATATATATATATATATATATATTATACACTCACAAACACAGAGTAACACACACACACACACACACACACACACACACACACACACACACACACACACATACACACACACACACACACACACACACACACACACACACACACACACACACACACACACACACACACACACACGCATATTTCAGTTTAAAGTCTCATCCACAGAACGTGTAGGAAAATACAGTCGATGTAAATTGCTGACCTTTTGTCTCAAGAGAGGAGAAGAAAAAAAAAATCGATCTCCTCAAACAGTGACTCGATCAGAATGCTACAAATTAGTACTTAAAAACAAAGGAATAACTTCAGTTGAAGACACATTTACCGCAAAACAACGACGCACGTTTTTCGTTTGAAGAGACAAGCTGACTTTCACGGCAGATCTGTTATTTCAATGTGTATAAAATATATTAGTGTGCAATAGGCTAACTGACAAGTGGAAATACGACTATTTTTAACAACAAACGCTTCCAGTGTACTTTGCGCATGAGCAGTAGGCTACTGGCTTCCCTCACCTTTTGTTGTGCTGCGACTGTGGTTATTTCTGTGCAGATCTATTCGTTACGATGAACCGTCAGCAGTTTCTTACTTCAGCACAAGACGAAGCGATTTTGTAGAGATCTGAATATTGAGATCAAACTTCTGGTGGCTCTGTCTGATTTGCAGGAAAACAATTTTATATGCAGCCGATCTCTGCAGTTCGCGTACGTGTCCTTTCTTCCCAGCCCTATTTGTCAATATTTTCATCATGCAGTCATGAGAGCATTCGTGAGATATTCTTCCGCGGAGTACCTGTCGCAAGGTTGTTGTACAGTAAGTTTATATGCATTTATCATGTAACACACTTAACATCTTAGGACAAATGCTATCAGATTGCTTATTTGTAATCTTTTCTGCAAATATAGTTTAAGTTATTCATAAGAATTGTTTATTTTAGGGACATTATTACTCCGCGGATATATCATGCAATCAAAATAGGGGAATTCCCGATTTCCAAAATAGCCCGGGAACGCTATGCCAAGTAATCTTTCAAAGGTAGCGTTCATGTAGCCTAGTATGCTGACGAGTCCTTTATTCATTCGTTCTTTAGGGTTTAAAGGTCAAAGCAATTTTTAGTTTCTTATCATCTTGACTAACAAAAGCGATCCACTCAAAATCAGTACATCCGAACATGTTAGCCTAGTCCAATTATGGGAGATTCGATCCATAATGCGCGGTAACTGTGCACTTCCTGTTTACCTGGATGTTATCAGCGCTGTCGAAAGTCAAAAAGTAACAAACAAGTTTGAATTTGAAAGTGTCTGATTGAATATCCTGGCAACAGTCAGACTGCAAGCCGTAGATCGGTGCGTGTTGTCATCAAAGTCACGACGTTTGTCGTCTGCAACTGTGAGTACGAGTATGGAATAGTGCAAGCACGATAGCTACTCTGACAGTGGTCGGTATGTAGGCCTACACATTGATTACACATGTTTGGGCACACAGAAGTATGCACGCCTATAGATGCAAACACAGGCTCGTAGCAGGCATGAAGACACAAATACACATACGCGAGCATGCATGCTGTATGTGCGCGCACCCCCACATAGGCCTACACACACACACACACACACACCACACACACACACACACACACACACACACACACACACACACACACCACACACACACACACACACACACACTCACACACCACACACACACACACGTACACAACACACACACACACACACACACACACACACACACACACACACACACACACACACTTACACACACACACAACACACACACACACACACACCACTGTACACACACACACACACACACACCACACACACCACACAACACACACACACACACACACACACCACTGTACACACACACACAACACCACACAACAACCTGTACACACTGTACACACTGTACTTAGTTACATTTTGGTTCCAGGTGAAATAACCATGGCCACAAATAAGTCCCCTGCTAAGAGGATTAGCTCTTTGTTCCTGGAGTTTGTAGTATAATTAATCTTGGTCTTTTGTGTGTGCATGTGTGTGTGTTTTTATTTTATTTTATTTTTATTTTATTCTTTTATATTGAGGATAATGGGATAAGCACTCTTGTGCTTTTTTACAGCTAGTCCCAGTGTGTATGCAGTTTTGTAAATATCATCTGTTCCCACCGGCACATGATGGCCTACTCTTACGAAAAGCGGAACAGGATTTAACATGTGCGCAAGATGTTCTGCGTGCATTCACACACGGGACCTTGGTTTATAGTCTCATCCGAAGGACTTTGGGGGAGAGTGGAGTCAGCACTGATGTTAACTCCAGGAGAAAAATCTCCTCAACCGGGAATCGAACCTGGGTCGTCAAATTGTGTGTGTGTGAGTGTGTGTGTGAGCGTGCATGTGAGGGTGTGAGCATGCGTATGTGCATGCATTATCCTTGATATAAAAGAATAAAGTAAATGAAATAAGGAAATGGGTGTGTGTGTGCCAGTGCTTGGTACATGTGTAAATAATAGTTTCTATAGATGTCTTTTCGAGTCAATGGTCTTAATAACATTGTATCCATACATTGGTGTGTGTGAGTGTGTGTGCGCGTGCGCACACACACACGTGTATGTGTCATGCGTGCGTGTCATGCCTGCATACATGTGTGAGTGTTTGTGATCTTTTTTGTTTGAACAATTCTTTGAGCCATTGTGTGCCAGTGGGAATAGATGACACAATTTAGAAAAATGCATACACACTGGGACTGGATCATGGATGTAAAAAAGCACATGAGTGCTTATTCCATTATCCTTGATATAAAAGAATAATTTCAATAAATTTAGACAAAACACACACTCACATATAAATTATATAATATATACATATATATACGTAATACATATATATATATATATATGTATATATATTGATATGTATATATATGTATATATCATATCACTTATAAGATATAATTATAGATTTGAAAAGTGGATAAAGGAAGATTCTAATTTGTTAAAACTGTCAAATGTACTGATTTTAACAGTTGACAAATTGGGGGGTGAGGGGGGGTTGTTGTTTGGTTGGTTTGGGCATAGGCAGTTACTAACTGAGTTAGGCTACATTGTAGTATGTGTACATGACATAAGTTCATGAAGTTGTAGAAAATAGAGTTTTCAAAGTAAGTGTGTGAGGATATAATATATTCTGTTGTGCGCCTTATCTGAGCAGTCTCTCTCGTGGAAGCTCCAAACGTTCAGACACAAGAATTGTACAGGTAAAGCAAAGGTGTCCCCTAACCTGCCTGTCATAGGGGAGCCAGGCATCAGAGACCTCAGCTTCTCCAGGGGCCAGCATATTGAGGGCAGCACCCATCTCCTCTCCCTCGCTGCTTTACCTTCCCTGGCCTTAAGAGGGCAGGTACCCATGAACAGCTGGGTGAACTGGGGGACTGTACTGAAGCCAAAGTACAAACGGTCACCCATTCACTAGGTAACCACACTCAATGCAGCTTAACATTGGCTGGAGGAAAGTGATTGCTGTGACCTCTGAACTATTCCGCCCCACAGCAGATTACCCAACAAACAGACAATGGGCAGGCCTGCACTTACATGTATACTTTCACCATGACTTCTCCTCACTGCCTACCCTACATTATTTACAAGCCTTCTCCCATACTAAAAACACCCCACCCTCGCTTAAATTACAACTCCTTACCTCCCTTACTCACATGTGCATGCACTCACCCACACGCTTAACACACACACACTACATACACATACAGTGATACACACACATACACACACTACACAAACACACTACACACACACTAACACACACACACACTACACACACACACTACACACACACACTACACAAACACAATACACACACACTACATACATACACACTACACATACACACACACTACACCACACACTACACACACACTACACACACACTACACACACAACAGACACTACACACACAACAGACACACAACACATACACACACACTACACACACACAACACACACTACACACACTACACACACTACACACACACACTACACACACATACACACACACTACACACACACTACACACACAACAGACACACAACACATACACATACACACTACACAAACACAATACACACACACTACACACACACACACACACACACACACACACACACACACACACACACACACACACACACACACACACACTACACATACACAACTACACACACACTACACACACACTACACACACAACATACACATCACACACACACACACACACACACACACACACACACACACAAACACTCAGCTCAACACACACACACACACACACACACACACATTCTCTCTCTCTCTCCTCTCTCTCTCTCTCTCTCTCTCTCTCTCTCTCTCTCTCTCTCTCTCTCTCTCTCTCTCTCTCTCTCTCTCTTCTCTCTCCTTTTTTTTCTCTTAGAAGAAATTGGAGTATTCAGACATTTTTTAGAAAAGATTTTTTAGAAATCACATGCTATCTCGCACACATACAGACACGCGCACACACACCACACACACACAACACACTACACTACACAACACTACACTACACTACACTACACTACACTACACTACACCCACACTACACTACACACACACACACACACACACACACACACACACACACACACACACACACACACACACACACACAACACACACACAACACACCCCACACAACACACAAACAACACACAATGACTAACCACACACACAAGACACACACACAGACACACACACACATACACACACACAACACAACACACACACACACAACACACACACACACACACACACACACACACACACACACACACACACACACCACACACACACACACACACACACACACACACACACACACACACACACACACACACACACACACACACACACACACACACACACACACACACACACACACACACACACACACACACACAACCCCACACACACACTACACACACACACACACACACACACACACACACACACACACACCACACAAACACCACTACACACACTACACACAACACTACACACACTATCTGAGCTATCACTAGCACAAAACCTGTTGAGAAGAGTAACAAGACTGCACAAGTCTTAGCCAGTTGAGTGTGGTTTTATTTCGGGTCAGTAGATGTTGGTGACACAGGACACCTAGTTATTACCAGTAATAGTGTAGACCTCAACTTGTTCCAGTTTAAGGACCGGTTTCTTTACAAGCAGCAGGTGTGTGCACCAAGCCTGCAGAGATCCAGCAACATCATTGAGCAGGGTTTTTTTTTTAGGGGTTTTTGTTGTTGTTTTTTTTGTGGTGGTGGGGGGGTTGGTTTGGGGGTTTTTTTGGTCGTTAACTGGCTCAACACGTTTGAGGAGATTTTTCTCCTGGAGTTAACATCAGTGCCGACTCCACCCCCCCCCTCCCCCCCCCCCCCCCCCCCCCCCCCCCAAAAGTCCTTCGGATGAGACTCTAAACTGAGGTCCCGTGTGCGAATGCATGCAGAACATCTTGCGCACATGTTAAATCCTGTTCCGCTTTTCGTAAGAGTAGGTCATTGTGTGCCGGTGGGAAGAGATGACACAATTTACAAAAAACTGTACACACACGGGGACTGGGTGTAAAAAAGCACATGAGTGCTTATTCCATTATCCTCGATATAAGAGAACAAAATAATAAATTTTTAAAAATATAAATAAATAAACAGCAGGCAGTAAGCTCTTGATTTTAAACTAACTGCAAATTATTTTCAAATCAGAAATCTAGCACTAGTGTTGAGTTGGGTTGTTGTTTTTTTTTTCTTATTGGTTTTTTTTTTTGGTGGGGGGGGGGGGGTTGGGGGGGGAGGGGGGTATCATTAACTGGCTCAACAGTTAACATCCAACAACAGGAAGCTGATCCCTGTGTGTGTGTGTAACTGCAAATTATTTTCAAACTTCAGAAATCTAGCAACAGAGTTTTGTGGTTTTCTTTCCATTAACTGGCTGTAAACTTTCAGCATGAGGGGTGGAACAGCCTGGTTGGTTAGAGCGTTGTGCATTGCGCTGGTGATCTGCTGACCTGGGTTCCAATCCTGTTGAAGGGGATATTTCCCCCTACAGTTAACATCAGTGCTGACTCCACTCCTTCCAGAATTCCTTCGGATAAGACGATAAACTGAGGTGTGAAAGCACGCAGGTTATCTTGCGCACAGGTTAAAACCTGTTCTGCGTTTGGGAAGAGTAGGCCATTGTGTGCCGGTGGGTACGGATGACAAAACTGCATGCAAAATTTCAACATTCGTAATTCTCAGGAAAAACTATAATGAAATTGCGAAACTGCTATCTCTCTTTTCTGAAATGCTTTATACAGGTATATGGACAAATTTTTCACAGTTTTGGGGTTTGTTGCTGACATTAGTAATCTAAATCTGAACATATTTGGCTCTCTGAAGAACTTCATAGCAATAAACTCTTTTTGGATTTCTTCTAAAAAAAAAAAAAAAAGGACAACACAGAAGGAAATGAAGTTCATCCTTGTTTTCTTCTTAACATAATGGACATATCAAATCATCGTCACTTTGGTGTTTGTATGATCTAAATGAATGAACAGTGATACTAGAGAGAGAAAGACAGACAGACAGACAGAGACAGATAGACAGACAGGCAGGCAGACACACACACACACACACACACACACACACACACACACACACACACACACACACACACACACACACACACACACACACACACACACACACACACACACACACACACACACACACACACAACAACACACACACA
>CM060345.1:34556611-34566611 GCA_030674155.1 Stramonita haemastoma
AAAAGCACACAAGTGCTTATCCCAATTATCCTCAATAATATAAAAGAATTAAAAAAAATAATAAAATAAAAATAAAATAAAGACTTTCTTGCTTTCTTTATTCCAGGCAGGGTCACAAGTGGATGGGTAACCGCTTGCACCCTTGGCTTCAGTACAGTCCCCTAGACCGCCGACCTTCTCCTAGCCAGCAGTGCCCTCCCCTGTCAAGTTTCCCTATGTTGACCCGCGGCAAAGTGAAGAAAGCTGAACCTTACCCCGCCCGAAGACATGGACCCCGCCTTCAGCCAACCTCTGACTCCACAGAGGAGCAGGAGGAGGAGAAACCAGAGGAGTTAGGATCTGTGGGACCTAGGAATAATGAGGGGATAGGGGCAGCGGAGCAGTGGGTTCGGTTCTTCAATCGTCATTCCCAGCCCATCATGAGTTATGCCACTACCACCATACTTGCTGCTGTGTGAGTAGGCTATCTGTGTCAAGTCAAGTCAAGTCAAGTCAAGTCAAACTTTTGTTTCCAGATGGTACATCGAATAAGCAGTACAGTTGCTTTTTTTCATCAAGCCATCCTTCTAAGAAAAAGAAAAAAGTCATATACATGCATATTTGAAAAAGGAAAAAACAACAACCTTAAGGAGATATTACGTGGAGATGTGTTTGTGTGTGACCCTGTGCTGTGGAGGTCTTTGCCTTTTTTGTCTTTTTGGTATGTTTTGTATATAGTGCACGTTATGGTAATACTCACGCATGCACATATGCATATATAAGGTGCATGCTTGTATGCCTGTATGCACGCGCATACGCACACGCACACACACACACACATGCACAAAACTTTGTGTATGTGTATTCAACAAGCATTCAACGCAGAGATCTGTGTTACAAAAATTCCTGTATTGTAATAATAGTAATGTAATGGGCAAAATCTGTTGCAAAAATTCCTGTAATGTAATAGGCAAAATTTGTGTGACAAAAATTCCTGTATCATATTCAACAAGTATCGAACTCAGCAAATTTGTGTGACAAAAACTCCTGTATTAAACAAGTATAAGATTTAGAAAATTTGTGTGAAACAAATTCCTGTATTAAACAAGTATTAGATTCAGAAAATTCGTGTGACAAAAATTCCTGTATTGAACAAGTATTAAATTCAGAAAATTCATTAAATTCAGCTCAGTGGTCAGAGCACTCACTTTCTCCAAGCTAAGGTTAAGCAGCATCAAGCGTGGTCACCAAGTGGATGGGTAACCGCTTGCACACCTTGGCTTCAGTACAGTCCCCCAGTTCACCCAGCTGTCAATGGGTACCTGCCCTCTTTAGGGTCAGGGAAGGTAAAGCAATGAGGGAGAGGAGATGGGCGCCGCCCTCAACATGCTGGCCCCTAGAGAAGCTGAGGTATCTGATGCCTCGCTCCCCCACGACCACACAGGTTATGGGACACCTTTACCTTGACCCTTTACCTATATATTTGTATACACGATGCTGCTCTTTTCACAACACACTCTCCCCCCCCCCCACCCCAAGGGGAGAGCAGCCTGAATTTCACTGGCAGAGAGCTCTGCAGCAGTTACTGAAAGCAGGAAACTATACAAATCAAACAATCGGAAATGTTGTGTCCATCTGTTTGTCTGTCTGTTGACAAATGAAACAAATGGAAATGTTGTGTCCATCTGTTTGTCTGTCTGTTGACAAATGAAACAAATGGAAATGTTGTGTCCATCTGTCTGTCTGTCTGTCTGTTGACAAATGAAACAAATGGAAATGTTGTGTCCATCTGTTTGTCTGTCTGTCTGTTGACAGTCTGAGCGTCGTAGCCATTTCCTTGTTCGGCAAGGGGCCTGTGGACAAGCAGGAGATAATCCAAGGCCTCCAAGGAGACTTCGTTGCAGACATCACCCGGCGTTCCACCTCGGCAGTGATGAAGGATCTTCAGGGAGACTTTGCACAGAACGTGACGCGCAACGCAACCACAGCCGCACAGAGGTTCCTGCAGGTGAGGTGTTGGCATTGTGTGGCTGTTTTCCTGCAGGTGAGATGTTGGCATTGTGTGGCTGTTTTCCTGCAGGTGAGATGTTGGCATTGTGTGGCTGTTTTCCTGCAGGTGAGATGTTGGCATTGTGTGGCTGTTTTCCTGCAGGTGAGAGCCTGGCATTGTGTGGCTGTTTTCCTGCAGGTAAGAGCCTGGCATTGTGTGGCTGTTTTCCTGCAGGTGAGAGCCTGGCATTGTGTGGCTGTTTTCCTGCAGGTGAGAGCCTGGCATTGTGTGGCTGTTTTCCTGCAGGTGAGATGTTGGCATTGTGTGGCTGTTTTCCTGCAGGTGAGAGCCTGGCATTGTGTGGCTGTTTTCCTGCAGGTGAGAGCCTGGCATTGTGTGGCTGTTTTCCTGCAGGTGAGATGTTGGCATCGTGTGGCAGGTGTGGCTGTTTTCCTGCAGGTGAGATGTTGGCATTGTGGGGCATGGCTGTTTTTCTACCTCCGCCAGGGGTCCTGAGATTCACGATAGTAGGATTTTGAGTAAAGGTAAAAAGGTAAAGGTGTCCCATAACCTACGCGGTCGAAGGGGAGCGAGGTATCAGAGACCTCAGCTTCTCTAGGGGCCAGCATGTTGAGGGCGGCGCCCATCTCCTCTCCCTCGCTGCTTTGCCTTCCCTGACCCTAAAGAGGGCAGGTACCCATTGACAGCTGGGTGAACTGGGGGACTGTACCAAAGCCAAAGCACACAAGTGGTAACCCATCCAATTGGTAACCACGCTCAACGCTGCTTAGTATTGGCTGGGGGAAAGCGAGCGCTCTGACCACTGAGCTATCCCGTCCAGATTTTGAGTATCAAGTCAAATCCACTTTAATCATCCCTTGAAGGGTAGTTACAATGCTGACAGGCATTTTGATAGAAATCATTATCTTGAAAGATTCATGAAAACTATTTTCATATTGGTTTAACCCTCTTGCGGTTGAATTCTGTAGAGCTTAACTCACCCTAGACTTTGAATTCTTTTGGATGTTTTTACCTGAAACTGACTTGCTTTGTTCATATTGTCACTGTGCATGTGTTTGACAAGCTATTGACTTGAAATTTTGTCACAAGTTGTGCAAGTGTTTACACTTGCATTTCCAAGCATTTGTTTGTGTGTGGTCATCTTGTGTCGTGTCACTGTCATCAAATATGTCACCAAACCCAGGTAAATACAGGTCATATATGATACTACAGTGAAACATGCATGTCTATGACAACAGGCCATGCGTCTTAGTATTCAAAAAGGCATTGAAGCCTACCTGAAGTGTTCAGCAACAGTTGTTTACAATGGTACTCCAAGAATGTGTCACACAGTGTCACCAAATCAGCTGTTGTTTTATATATCTTGAGGGCACACAAGTTTTGTTCAGTCATTTTCCTTGAAACACAAGTCGTAAAAGCCAATGCCTAATTGTTACATTACAGTTTGTATACATGTGTATGTAGTCAGCACTCATCTGTGAATGCACCGTGCAGCAGGCCGGTCAGATGTTTGCACACTGGGGGGTGTAGCGCAGGCCGCCACATGTTCTGGAGTGTGGCCAGTGGCACGTTGTCTTCTGGTCACCATCCTCCCTATTGACATCATTTTCTTCCTGGTCATCCGCATCAACTTCAATGTCTGACTCACCTGACATTTCTTGTTCATACTTTTCCACTTCCAATTGAATAGCATTTAAATCACCTTCACAATAATCCGATAAATCGTCTGCTACAAAAGAAAACGCCATTTTTTTTCACCACACTGCTGTGTGTGAATAGCGTCTCTATCACGGGCTTTGCTTTTGAACCCCCCCCCCCTTTCCTACTGTGTGCGTGTAAGTGGTCTAAGTTTATCAGTGGCACCATCTTAACCCCTACACTGCGCTGTTGACGAGCGCCGCTCGTCATGAACCAACGCTCTCTCTGTTTCGCTCAGCATTGCTGAAAATCCTTCTTATTATGATTTGTTTAGCTCCCTTGATGTATCTTCAACCCATGAGTCCCATTTGTTCAAGTTATTTGCATATTTTATGACGTTCAATCGCAAGGTAAACAAGGTACTGCGAAGTTCAATTTTTGGGTTTTCGAAGCAATGGCTGTCCCTCAACTGACTTACACAGTTGCCGAAGTTATTGATGAAATTTATAGAGATCAAGATAATGGAGATTAGGGTTGATTTTTTTTATCCAGTTCACATCGAACTTTGCGAAGTTGATGCAAACGACTCAGGTTTTGATCTGGAAGAAACTTCTGCGTACTCGTGGTCTGAATCGGAACATGAAGATCGTATCGTTCGAGATGCAGTTGGGTATATTTGAGGGCTTTATTCGTTTTTATAACATATTTATATTGCTTTTTTTCTCTGTTTATTCATAAACAGAACAACTAAATGTGTGTATCATATGGTTGCACCTTTGGTCAGGGCTTGGTCAGTGAGCAAGCGAGCCAGTCACTGAGTGGCCGATGTGTTTGATCTACTTTGGAGTGGTTGCGACCTCGTGTGTCACTTGTCACCTAGGCTACTCGTTAGCTGTCAGTTATCAGTGTGTGTGTCTGTTTGTTTTGTTGATGAGCTATTGTTCTTGCTGACATCTGCCCTGGCTCCCTGGCTGTGTGTTTGTGTGAAGAGCAGGTGTGTGTGTGTGTGTGTGTGTGTGTGGTGTGCGTGCCTGCGTGCCTGCACGCGCACGTGTGTCTGTCTGTCTAATTATATATTTTTAAATTTGTCACAAATACAATCTTCATTCAATTTCCTTTCATTCAGTATATACTTTTATGTAGCTATCTTAGGAATTTCCTGAATTAAAAGCAATTGAAAATCATATGCGTGATTTTTGTCTGTTTCTGAAAATTTCTTCAGCATAGGCCTGAGCAAAATAGGTCAGCAGTGAAAAGGTTAAACATTCCCACAGTCCCCCTACCAAGTTTCAGACTCTTTGTGTATGAACCATGTCTGTGGTCAGTGATGGAAAAGTACCACCCATGTGCTTGGCATCTACTGGCGGCTATGGCCATAACGGGAAAGAGAAAGGCCTACTGTTAAGGCCGGCTATGGCCACAACGGGAAAGAGAAAGGCCTACCGTTAAGGCCGGCTATGGCCGTAACGGGAAAGAGAATGGCCTACTGTTGAGCCGGCTATGGCCGTAACGGGAAAGAGAATGGCCTACTGTTGAGCCGGCTATGGCCGTAACGGGAAAGAGAATGGCCTACTGTTGAGCCGGCTATGGCCGTAACGGGAAAGAGAATGGCCTACTGTTGAGCCGGCTATGGCCGTAACGGGAAAGAGAATGGCCTACTGTTGAGCCGGCTATGGCCGTAACGGGAAAGAGAAAGGCCTATTGTTGAGGCCGGCTATGGCCATAACGGGAAAGAGAAAGGCCTACTGTTGAGCCGGCTATGGCCATAACGAGAAACATGGGCATAAAGGGACAAGACTGTTAAAACATTCCCAGATAACTTCAAATTTAAAAAATCACACACACGCACGCATGCATGCACGCACGCAACACGCACGCACGCACGCACGCACACGCACACACACACCACACACACACACACAACACACACACACACACACACACACATGAACGCACACACATACACATGAACGCACACACGCATGTGCATGCAGACACACAAACACACACATATACTAATGTAGGAATACAATGTTATTAAGACCATGAACTAGAAAAAAACATATAAATAACACATATAAATAACACATATTTGCTCAAGCACATAGTACGCACTCATGCATGCACTCTCACAATGTTATACAATATACATACACACAATTAAAAAAAATCAATAAAGCCAAAAATAAGACATACTTATTTCATATGCATGTGTGCACATACGCACCCCACTCCACACACGTACAACACACACACACACACACACACACACACACACACACACACACACACACACACAGGATTCAGGGGAGGGAATGATTACTCCCGGCAAATCCCAGTTCGGGACTAAGAGGGTTAAATCTTCATCCACTGCCCCCTCTCTTTCAGGACCAATTGCAAGCAGCCGAAGAGGAATGGAGCAGAGCGGGAACCCAAGCAATGGAAAGATTCAACAAAACCTTGGAACAAAAACTGAAAAATTTAGAGACCCAATCCCAAACGAACTTAACGGAATTTCAGGAAAACATGATGCAAATGATGGACACCTCCTTGAAAGAGAAAATGGACGAGTTCTTCAACAAATTCGCGGAAAAAAACGACGCGGAATTGAAAAGAAAGATGGCCACCCTGAGAGGCGATGTGGACACCCAGATCATAAGACGACGATGAATCTGACGGAGAAAATGGAGGAGGTGAAGAGCAGTCTGAGCGATGTGTTTTCTGAAAACCTGAGGAAAGTGATGGGGGAGGTGGAACGCAAGACGGGGCGCCTGCAGACTCTGGCCGAGAAAATCGACACGCAGCAAAGTTTTCTGGAGCAAGTGATGGAGTCCAAAGGGTTTATGAAGATAGGTATGGGGGGGGGGGGGGGTGGGGGGGGGTTGTGGAAGGGGAGTGTGTGGGGTGTTTGCGTGTGTATGTGGGGGGGGGGGGGGGGGGGGGGGGGGGGGGGGGGGGGGGGGAGGGTGGAAGGGGGTGTGGGGTGTGGGGGGTGGGGGGGGTGTGTGTGGGGGGTGGTGTGTGTTTGTGGGGGGGGGTGTGTGAGGGGTGTGTGGGGGGGGTTGTAGGGTGGGGGGTGTTGTGTGTGGGGTGGGGGGGGGTGGTGTGTGAGGGGGGTGTTTGTGGTGGGTGGGTGGGGGTGTTGTGTTTGGGTGGGTGGGGCGTGTGTGGGGGGTGTTTGTGCTGCGTGTGCGCGTGCATGGCAGTTTGAATAACTGCCCTTTATCGCAAGCCTGACAGAGAAGGACTTCCCTTTGTAAGAATCTTGACAGAATGACTTCCCTTTGTTGCCAGATTGACAGAATAGCTTCCCTTGTTGACAGATTTCTTTGGTCCGTCATATTTGGATGGCGCTGCTGGAAATGTTGCTCATCTTTGCTGCCTGCATGTTCTTCAACCGGGCGTTGCAGACGCAACACGCCGCAACAGCAACGTCAGCAACCACGCCCAGACACCCAAGCTTCCCAGGCTACGGTCAGACGTTTGTGACAAAAGATGATTTATATTTGTCAGGGGTGGTTTTTTTGTTGTTGTTTTTTTAAGATCGGTTTTTATGTTGTGTACAAAACGTTTTGAAAAGCAAACGAGTTGTGTGGTTGTGAATCATGTTGTTGTGTACAAAAATAAGTTGGAGAAATGAAGGGGGGAGAATTTTAGTGTTGTGATTATGATGATATTCACGATAATGAGAATTATGATGATGATAGTTGTATCAGTGATAATGGTAGCAACGTCAACAATACCAGTAGCCATGATAATGATAATGTTAAAAACAATTATGACTATGATGATAAGATGACGATGATAATGATAGTGGTAATAGCAGTAAATGATTTTCATAAAGCCAAAAGAATATTTACTCAATCCTAATAATAATGATGATTATAGTAAAAATTAAAAAATATAATAATGACAATTGATGATGATGATGATAATAAAGAAGAAGAGGAAGAAGTCAGTTTGATATAACAAAGAGAATCTTGCTTTTACCTGATAGTGATAGTGATGATGATGTTAATGATGATGATGATGATGATAATAATAATAAGTCGATTATTTAATAATAATGATGATGATGATAAAAATAATAATAATAAGTCAATTTCACATAACAAAAAAAATCTTGCTAAAGTCTGATAGTAATAATGATAATAAATAATAATATAATGGTGATGATGATGACGATGATGACAACGACAACAACACCACCAACAACAATACAATGTAGAAGACCTGAGTATCACAGAAGATGAGACAGGAAAAAAAAGGAGAGCAGCTTCAATTTCATGCGCAGAAATTTGCCTTCACTTAACCCTCTTGCATTCAGATTCCCTGAACACAAACTGCCCCCAGATTTCTCATTCCATCACAAAACCAGGTCAGGCACACATGCTGGCTGGCCTTTTCCTCCTTCTAAGTACACACCAGCAGCTATAATTACTTCCAGACATTCTACAGGGTTTCTCTTCTAGCCTGATAGAACTTTGACATGTGGTAGCAATTAGTGGTGTACACAGCATGATGGAAATCCCACTGTGTGTAAATCCCTGCAAATCCTGGATCGGGACTAAGAGGGTTAAAGTGGTAATTTTTTTTCCGTATTCCTGGGCTACAGCTCCAAGATTCACAAAGGTCAGATTTTGCTCATGCAACCATTTTTAACCCCCCAAAAAGGTACGCGCCACGTAGTCGAGTGTTAGGGCGTGACCGTAATCAAAGGTTGCGGGTTCGATCCCAGCTGTCGCTATGCTTGTGCCCTGAAAAGCACTTAACCATTTCTCACCCACCCATGAAAGGGTACCAACTTGTGGGTACCTCGATAGACTGCGTCCTATCCAGGGATCTATGACTCATGCTTAGCGCCACAGAAACCGGAAGCACCGCCTATGAGCCTTAGCCGACAGACTTAACTTTAACTAAAAAGGTAGCTGTATTTTGACTTCGGGGTTGGGTTTGTACAAAACAAATCCAGGCCGAAGCTGTGTCAGTTATTGATGTCAGCTGACTGCCAAGCCTACACTCAAATGTTGTATGTTGTTGAGATTGCCTTCAGCATGACAAGCTCTTAACCTGATTTCTTCCTTAAAGGAGAGAAAAAAAAATCCTCTGAAGTTGGAGTATGGCTGCCTATAGGGCGAGGTATACTTGAAAACAGTCATGCACGCAAAACCTTCTCATTCAGTGTGCAGTTTCTATCTCACAGTGATTCCCAGGTGGGATGGATGAGTGAGTGAGTCAAGAGTGCACATTCTGGGTGACAGACCCCCCAGAGTGTTAAGCTAGAGAATATGTAACAACAAATCTTTGCAATACAATACAATACATTACAATACAGCCACAAAATAACACAATACAATAGAATTCTCCACCCCCTATAGAACCACACAACAACAAATCATTGCAATACAATACAATACAATACAGTGCAATACAGCCACAAAATGATAAATATAATACACTACTCCACCCCCTATTTAAAAAAAAAAAAATGTTCACCATTTTTCAGAGCCCTCCAGAAAGCTCACAACGAAGCCCACCCCACGTTTGATCGACACCAACAACAGCGTGGTGACCGCTCTGTGTTTCCGCGACGCTGACAAAGACTTGACCCTGACCTTGGGCAGGCAGTTGGTGGAGGGCAGCGGTGACCCCAATCCCTATCTCAAGACCTTTGTGGTCGACTCCATGGAGGACATCCGCCATATCCCAGCATGCAGAGCGGCGCTGGTGTTCGTCGACCCCGACGAAAGGGAGATGATCATCGAAGATGAGCGATACCACATCGGGCAAGGCTTGCGACGACATGCTGTTCAACTCTTGTTGGATTCCAGAGGTAAATCAAATCAAATCAAATCAAACAAAATTTTATTTCCAGATGGTACATCGAGTAAACAATAGATTTGCTTTTTTTCATCAAGCCATCTATCTAACAAAAAAACAAAAAACAAAAAAAAGGTAAGAGGGGGGGGGGGGTAGTGGGGGGAATAACGGGGAAGGGAGGTGGGTTTAAAATGATCTCCTAGGTCAGTGTATGTGCAGACTTGCCGTAGACTTTCTCCCTTCTATTTTTAGAATTTAAAAATATATATATAACTTTCATTTCGAGGATAATGGAATAAGCTCTCAATTGCTTTTTTTTTTTTTAATTCCTCTCTTCTTGTCTTCTTCCTCTTGTCTATTTTCTGCCTTCTGGGTCCATTCTCCTGCCTTTCTCCCCCCCCCCCCCCCCCCCCAAATAACAATTCTCCCCCACGCCAAAGTCGGATGTGCTGGGCCTGACTTGTCAGGTGCTTAATAGCAGCACAACGCATTTTTGCTTATATGACAGACAACAGTAGTTGCTGTCTGAGCGTACGACAAAGAAGAAGAAGA
>CM060345.1:34571611-34586611 GCA_030674155.1 Stramonita haemastoma
TGTGTATGGCAATAAAATGACATGATTATGAAATGTTGATTATATTTTAAATGCTTGCAAACTATAATCCAAGTGTGATTACAAAGATGCCATTTTACTTGTAGAGAGGTTTTTTTCTGCTTTGTTTTGAGGGGGCTGAGATTTGATTATCAATAAAATCTAACAATTTCTTTTTTTTTGTTTTTAATTGTGTGCATGTTTGTTTTGAAGAAGTAATTCCTCTGTGTGTGTGTGTGTGTGTGTGTGTGTGTGTGTGTGTGTGTGTGTGGTGTGCATGTGTGTGCGTGTGTGTGTGTGTGCGTGCGTGCGCGCGTGCATGCGTTTTAACATGTGCGCACGTCAAGATGTTCTACACACATTCACTCATGGGACCGCAGTTTATAGTTTCATCCAAAAGACTTTCTAGAGAATGAAGTCAGTTCTGATATTAACTCTAGGGTAAAAATCTCTTTGAACAGACATCTCACAGCACACAAATCCAGCAGAACTCAGTCAAGGGCCCAGTGCTACAATGAGCACGCCCCTACCTTTTGCCACGTCCAGGTGCCGTCAGTTCCTGCTATAAATAGCACCAGTTGGGATGGGATGGGAAGGGATGGGATACTGCTGAGAACAGGTGTGGAGGATCGGTGGTCTAGAGGTAACGCGCCTGCCTAGGTTTGGGTCGGAAGTGTGCGGTGGTTCAAACCCTGCTTGGGCCCAAAACTTTTCTCCCATCCATTAGATTATGAGTGGTGGTCTGGGCGCTAGTCTTCCTAAATGAGAAGATAAATCGAGGTCCCATGTGTAACACAAAATTATTTAGCGCACGTAAAAGAACCCAAAACAACAAGAGAGTTGTGCCTGGCAAAATCTGGTCAGTAAAAAAAAAAAAAAGCCACTCTGATAGGGAAGCAAAGACAGATAAAAAAACAAATAATGGTTGATGCCACTCTTGTGGCGACATGCTCTCCCCAAGGAGAGCAGCAGAAATCTGCTGTGAAGTAAAGTGGTGTAAAAATAAAATAATAATGATAATAAAAAGAAAGCTAAATGTGTGGGAAACTGACAGCTGTGGTCTTGATGGTGCCTTGAACCAGGACATGATCCCAGGCCCTCAGATCATAAGCGCAACGCTTTAACCACTGGGCTATCCTGACCCTGGTGGGTTTGTTTTGGGGGGAGCTAGCAGCTCTACCGAAGATGGACAGCCCCCCCCCCCCTCCCCCCAAATGATAAAAATAATAATTATATGGGATTTATATAGCGCTGAATCTTTTAAAGCACACAAATCTAAGCGCTTGCATTCAAATTAGTCACACGCATGCAACTGTTCACAAATAAAATTAACAAATTATATCTAAAACACACACACACACACACACACACACACACACACACACACACACACACACACACACACACACACACACACACACACACACGCACGGCAAGGTGACAGAGATGGAGGAGACTGATTGAGAGAAGGGACAGATGTGAGGTACTATGCTATGATGGAAGGAGAACCTAGATAGGAAATAGGCTAAGTGTGTCTTTAGGTTGGATTTAAAAGTGTCAAATGAAGGATTTTGACGAAGGGAGAGAGGGGGGTCATTCCAGATAGATGGACCAGAAATAGTGAAATAACGACGGCCGACATTGGATTGTTTTGAACCTTGGTATTTTTAAGCACATTGTATCTGCGGCAGAAGGGAGGGAAGGATACGGAGTGTATAGGTGAAGACAGTCAGGGAGATAGGAAGGTACGGTCTTGTGTAGACTATATCATGCCAACCAGCTGGTCCTCAGGTGGGCTCAGTATCCTGCGCTCCTGTCTCCTTCACCCTTTCTTTTTTTCCTTTTCCTTTTACTCTTATTTCCAGGATAATGGAATAAGCTCTCGTGAGACGGTAAACCGAGGTTCCGTGTGTTACACATCATTTAGCGCACGTTAAAGAACCCACGGCAATAAGTGGGTTGTCCCTGGCAAAATTTTGTGTAAAAAAGCCACTCTGATAGGAAACAAATACAGTTGCAGACAGGAAAAAAAAAGGGGGGGGTGTCGCTGCACTTGTGGCGACGCACTCTCCCCGGGAAGAGCATCCCGAATTTCACGCTGAGACATCTGCTGTGACATGAAGTGGTATAAAACAAAAATAAAAATAAATGTGCTTTTTTTTTTTTTCATCTAGCCCCTGTGTGTATGCGGTTTTGTAAATTTTGTCATCTCTTCACACCGGCACACAATGGCATACTCTTACAAAATGTCGAACTTTACAGGTTTTAACATGTGCGCAGTATGTTCTGCGTGCGTTCGCACACGGGACCTCAGTTTATAGTCTCATCCGGAGGACTTTTTGGGAGAGGGGAGCAGAGTCAGAATCAGCACTAAAGTTAACTCCTGGGGAAGATGTCCCCTTGAACGGGATTTGAACCCAGCTCAACAGAACACGAGCACAATATGCAATACTCTAACCATCCAGGCCTTGTTCATTCAGCAGTCCACTGGGGCACACCACACAGCATTATGTATATATATATATATATATATATATATATATATATATATATATATATATATATATATATATATATATATATATATATATATATATATAATGTGTGTGTGTGTGTGTGTGTGTGTGTGTGTGTGTGTGTGTGTGTGTGTGTGTGTGTGTGTGTGTGTGTTTTATACCACTTTTATTTTACAGCAAATTTATCTGTGTGAAATTCAGGCTGCTCTCCCCGTGGAGAGTGCGTCGCCACAAGTGCAGCGCCATCCTTTTTTTTTCTTCTTTTTTTCCTGTCTGCAACTATATTTGTTTCCCTATCAGTGTAGCTTTTTCTACAAAATTTTGCCAGGGACAGCTCTCTTGTTGCCGTGGGTTGTTCTTTTACGTGCGCTAAATAATGATGTGTAACACACGGAACCTCGGTTTATCATCTCATCTGAAAGTCTAGCACCCAGACCACTACTCATAGTCTAATGGATGGGAGAAACGCTTTGGGGCCCAAACGGGATTCAAACCACCGCACACTCTGACCTGGACTTTTTGCTTTCTAGGCATGTGCGTTACCTCTAGACCACCACTGATCCACAGTATTCAGAGCCAGGTGCTACCCCACCCTCAGACAGCCGGCCCTGATCCCCAGCAAGAGCTGAACGGAGCTTTGCAGGGCTGTCACCTCGAAACATCCACCCATCCTGGAGCCCTGCAAGGGAGAGAAGCTCACTGAGAGTTTATGGCGTAAGAAGAAGTGCATTCTCCAGTGTAGAAGCACAAAGTACAGAAAAATTTGCCATTCATTTTTCCGAATCAGTGGTTTATAAAAGTTTTTGAGAATTGATAATTTTTTTTCCCAAGGGCTTAATTTTTTGTTAAAACTGACGTGTAAAAAAAAAAGGTGTACATTTTTAAAAGCCCTTCCCCCCACCCACCCCCCAAAAAAAGAAGAAAAAAAAGGATAAAGCTAAGTTCTGTAAGGTTGGTTTTTTTATCATCAAAGAGAAAAAAAAAATGAAAAAGAAAGAAAGTCAAACTTGAAATAAAAATCTAAAACAACTCTGGGGATGTTCCAGTCAGCGTAACTGTTTACTTTCCGTGGGAACGATCTTAGAGTTGTTTCCCTTCCCATCTGGCATATGAGATCCATTACCCCCTGTCGCTGTAAATTCAACTAAGTTTGCATGAGAAACAGAATTTTAACCTTGGCTTTGAAAGAATCCATCGAAGAATGCAAAGATACACTTAAGCGCGAACGAATAAAAGTTTCCTTTTTTTTTCTTTTTTTTTAACGCAGTGTTTAGGGACAAAACAAGCAGAGGAGACCCTGTCCAAGGGAAGTAACTACTAGTCCCTAGAGGTCGCTTTTAGATCGCCCAGTGGTTTCGTGTCTGTCGAAGTTAAAAATGACAAAGCAAGCCAAAAACTGCACGTTAAATCCTGTGTAACTGATGACAGCAGAGTTTGAGGGCTAGATTTACAAAGTAGCAGCAACAACAAAAGTGTTTTTGCTGTGTGTGTGTGATAAATAGCGTAAACCAACTTGGCAATGGCAGTCAAGAGTTTGAAGCTGAAACCATTCTCAAAGAGTCGACGTTGTCAGACCGAGATTTGGCTCTTTCTGTGGACTCGAGTTATTGTGAAACAGATACGACACAACAAACTTCAATGCAACTTGTGTCCAACCCACGGCTCTAAACGAACTTATCTGCTAATTTTGTATTTCATAGGGAACGACATAAACAAGATGAGTGAGTATTGCACTTTATTTTCCAACTAGATCTAGGCATATATCCCCCTGTCCTTTCCAATTGTGGCCAGTTTTTTCCTGACTTGATCAGTAAATTCGGCGTTGAACTTTATTTAGAGACAGTTATAAATTTTGTAGATTTTTCGTGTGTGTACTAAGTAGTGATAAACTTTAAATTCTTGTTCTTTTTCTTACTAGAACAGTAGAAGTATATTACCAGTAGGAGCATACCATTATGGCTTAACACTGACTGGGATGACATACCTATAAGTACTGTGAATGAAATTAACTGTCCTTTCACAATACACACACACACACACACACACACAACACAACAACACAACACAACACACACACACACACACCACCACACACACACCACACACTTTGGCCTTATTTATTGAAAATGTGGTATTTTCTTGAGCTGTTAGTTGATTTCCAAGTAAATTCTTATTGAAAAAAATAGTCTAGTTACACATGTCTGACCAAGAACTAATTGCGTAATAAGACTACAGAGGCATACAACTTTTAAACTAAAAGCTTAGGATCTTTTCTGCACTCTCTCTCTCTCTCTCTCTCTCTCTCTCTCCTCTCTCTCTCTCTCTCTCTCTCTCTCTCTCTCTCTCTTCTCTCCTCTCTTTTCTCTCTCTCCTCCTCTCTCTCTCTCTCTTCTCTCTCTCTCTCTCTCTCTCTCTCTCTCTCTCTCTCTCTCTCTCTCTCTCTCTCTCTCTCTCTCTCTCTCTCTCCCCCTCTGTCTCTGTCTGTCTGTCTCTCTCTCTCTCTTGTGCATTTTTTTTTTTATTACCTTGTTATATATAGTGTCCTTATTTCTTGTATGTGTTTGGTACTGGTATAGTTTCTTGTTCTGGTATTTTCTTCTGTTATTGTTTAGTTTAAGATTTTTTTTAAAATCTTGATTTTGTCCCTGATGAGGCGGGACTGTTAAAAAAAGCACACGAGTGCTTATCATTATCCTCGAATAAAAGAATTTGCCTTGCCTTGCCTGCCCTGCCTTGCCTTGCCTTCTCTCTCTCATCTCTCTCTTCTCGTCTCTTCTCTACTCCTCTTCTCTAACTCTCATCTCCTCTCAACCTCATCTCTCACGGTCCGCTCTCTACCTGATCTCTCTATCTCTTCATCTCTCATCTCTCATCTCTCTCATAGCTATGTTGAATCCTCCCCTTTTGGTGGAACTCCACCATTTTGACCCTCCCAGAACCTTTTTTTTTTTTTTTTTTTTAGATCTACAACACAACATTCATATCTATTTACATTTTTATTTCTAGTCTGCTTAGAAAAGGTGTGTGTGTGTGTGTGTGTGTGTGTGTGTGTGTGTGTGTGTGTGTGTGTGTGTGTTGTGTGTGTGTGTTTTTTATTTCAAAGGTAATGAAATATCACAAACGGTTTTGGCTGTTGTTGTTGTTTTTTTGTGTTTTTTTTACTGCAGTCCCAGTGTGTATGTGGTTTTGAAAATTTTGTCATCCGTTCCCAAGAGCCAACAATGGCCTACTCTTCCAGAAAGCGGAACAGGTTTAAACATGTGCACATGGTACATTGGTTTATAGTCTTATCTGAAGGACTTTTGAGAGACTGTGCGTGTGTGTGTGTGTGTGTGTGTGTGTGTGTGTGTGTGTGTGTGTGTGTGTGTGTGTGTGTGTGTAGGGGGGGGGGGGTGATTTCATTTTACGTGTGTGTGTGTGTGTGTGCGCGCGTGCGTGTACCGTGGATGGGTTGTGGGAGTGTGCTGGTGTTGGTGTGGGGATTTGTATTCGCTCTGCCTACGCCATGTCAACTGTTGCTGCGGTCTGTGATTGCTAACATGGTCAAAGGGAAGAAACCCACTTGAATGACAGTTAAATCTCTTATTATTTCCCTTGGTCTGCATATTAATTTTTGTCTCCTGATCTTATCTGCTTTCAGTTTTAGTTCTTTTACTGGAGGATAATAATAAGCGCCCGTGTGGTGGTTTTTTGTTTTGTTTTGTTTTTTTTGGTGTGGGATTGTTTTGCTCTTTTTTTTGGTGGTGAGGGGGGGGGGGGGGGGTGGTACATTCATCCCCTGTGTGCATGTGGCTTCGTGAATTTGTTATGTGTTCCCATCGGCCAACAATGGCCTTCCGAAAGGCTGGCTGATCGCGTGTGAACGTGTGTGCAAGATGTTCTGCGCGTGTTCGCACACGGGATCTCGGTTTGGAAGTTTCCATCCGTCTTTGGTTTGAAGAGATGTTGATTCAGAAAAGAAACATTGTACACAAACAAATCAATTTGAGGCAGCAACAAGCTGATAGCTTAAAGTGAAATCCACTAACAAACAAAACGAAAATCAGCCCCCAAAAAGTCAATGTTAAAACAAAGCAATCCTTCTGGAACAACTATAATCGATAAATTAAAGGCATTATTTCTAAACTTGGTGCATGTATACTTATAAAAGCTTTAAAACTTCACATTCTGCATTTAACTATTCACTGAATATGGGTATTTTGCATATTGATGTCATAGTTTTTAGTATCCGTCTTTGTGTCTGAGTACGTTTATAAATTTGACTGTGTATTCGCTAGTGTATACCTATTTGTGTTCCTATCTGGTGTCTGCGTTTGTTTCTCTAACAGTCTGTCTGTTCCGTCGATGCGTCGTTTTGAGTTGGGGTGGTTTTTTTAGTATTTAATTTTTGTTGATTTTTATTTTTATACCACTTTAAGTCACGGCAGATTTCTCTGCGTGAAATTTGGACTGCTCTCCCAGGGAGAGCGTGTCGCCACTAGAACAGCGCCACTCATTTTTAAATTTTCTCCTTTTTTTCCTCTTTTTTTTTCTTTTTTTTTTTTCTAGCTATTAATGATTTCATCAAAATGAAAGCTAGGCTAAGAACCTCACAGAAGACAGTGTACAAACTTACAGGCTTCCAAAGATTTGTGTTTTTTTTCTTCTTTTTCATCAAACACTCAGACACAGCTACTTTTGTCTGTCATGTGAGTGAAAAGGCATTGCGCCACCATTAAGCGCTTGACAATTCAGGTCCTGCGCATCAGACTTAGGCGTGGTTTTTCATTTGTCTTTTATGACCCACTTTTAAACAACAGCAGCGTGTACAATGAAAAACAGACATCTCCAACACCATTCAGATACCATTGTCCAGTAGGAGAATTTCTGTGCCAGGAATGTCCTCTTCTATTCCTGTCTTTAATTCTCCCTTATCTTCTCTTCATATCCTCTCTTTATCTTATTTCTCCTTCTTGGTCCACTCTCTGCCTCTTCTATCTCTCTCTCTTCATTCTCTCTTCTTCTCTGCTCTCTTTCTCACTCTCCTCTCTCTCTCTCTCGTCCCTCCCCCCCCCCACCAAATCTTAAAATCAAGTTTCTTTTCCCATCTTCAATCTCATCTTTCTTTTCATGTGGACTGCCTCTTCTGTCTGCAGGATCTGTCTTCTATCATCACTCTCCTCAAGCTTCTGAAACAGAATGATATTGGGACGGGACGATAGCCTATGGTCAGAACATGCGCTGGCATTGACGACCGGTTCGAGTCCGTCGAGGAATTTTCTCCTGAGTTACATCACTGCGCTCCACCTCCCAAAAGTCTTCGGATGAGACTTTAAACGAGACCGTGGTGAACGCAGCAGACATCTTGCGACACGTAAATCCTGTTCCATTCGTAAGAGTAGGCATCGTGTCGGTAGGACAGATGACAATATTACAAAAACTGCATACACACGGGACGATGAAAATAGCACATGATGCTTATTTGTATCTCATAAAAAGAAAAAATATAAATAAATACATAAATAAATGATATTCATTTGTAAAGCTCCACCACAAAATCAGTCACTTAGCACCTGACTCACTTTTCTGTTAGGAGCCATTTTAGGCAGGTCGGGGTCAGGTTGTTGATTTTGAGATTGTGATTTGTTATAAAACTAGCCATTATTCTACATTTTGATGAAATTCAATGTATAATTTTGGTTCCTTTTGCTTTTAAACATGTTTGAAAACTACCCAAGCCCTCATTCAGACCTCCTATAGCAGTGTTAAACTTGTCCAATTTCATTTTGTCACATCCTGAATGTATCATTTCAATTTTAATACTTTTCACAGCATTGTACGATTTTTGTTTTTTTTTTTTTGGATTTGAATAGTCTTTTTAATGCAGATCAATAACATGTCAATAACAATAGTTGACTTCTGGTACAATGCGACTAATTATGTGGTGGAGCGTCACATTTTTCTCAGTTGAATGAAGAAATCATCTACAATCTTTTTCAAACTGAACACGTTAGATCAGAGTTGGGTTGTTACTAAATATTGTTTCATGGCTTCAGTTGACTTAAAAAATACTTATTACTCTGTCCCTACCCTCCCGCGACATAGGAAACTCCAAACGTGCTAGGGTTTTGAGATGATTCAATAAACCAGGGACCCGTGTGCAACACGCATTTAGCGTACGTAAAAGAACCCGTGGCAACAGAAGGGTTTACCTGGCAAAATTAGGGGAAAAAAAGGGGGGGGGGGGAAAGCCACTCAGAGAGGGGAGGAAAAATACACATGTATACAGGAAGAGAAAAAAAAAAAAAAGGTGGCGCTGCTCTTTGAGGAGATAGGCTAGGGGAGAAGCAAAAACAGTGATGACTGATGGTGCTCCATACGGAAATGATCCATACATGTATGCTTGCTGGGGACGGGATAGCTCAGTGGTCAGAGCACAAGCCAAGGTTAAGTGGCATCGGACGTGGTCACCAATTGGATGGGTGACCATTTGTGCGCCTTGGCTTCAGTACAGTCCCCCAGTCCACCCAGCTGTCAATGGGTACCTGCCCCCTTTAGGGTCAGGGAAGGTAAAGCAGCGAGGGAGAGGAGATGGGTGCCGCCATCAATATGCTGGCCCCTAGAGAAGCTGAGGTCTGTGATGCCTCGCTCCCCTACGACCCCACAGGTTATGGGACACGTTTACCGTTACCTTTTTATGGAGTCAGTGCAATGGAGCCCACCTGGTGAAGGAAAGGAGAAGGAAAGTGCACTGGTCTGAGCATTTAACAAATACAGCATAATCAGTTTAGGATTAAATTGTAAAACAAAAAAAGGTAAAGGTGTCCCATAACCTGTGTGGTCGTAGGGGAGCGAGGCGTCAGAAACTTCAGCTTCTCTAGGGGCCAGCATGTCGAGGGTGGCGCCCATCTCCTCTCCCTCGCTGCTTTACCTCCGCTGACCCTAAAGAGGGCAGGTACCGTTTACAGCTGGGGGAACTGTACTGTAGCCAAGGCGCGCAAACGGCCAAACGATTACATTGTATTCATCGCAAACAGTGAGCACTTTGGAAGAGGGGGAAGGGGGTAGAAGCCCTGGCCTTGCTCTGGCATCCCGTCATTTACCAAAATTATATGTACGCAGCATTCCACACAAGGTTTTCAGATCAGAAGAGAGAGAGAGAGAGAGAGAGAGAGAGAGAGAGGGGGGAGAGGGGGGGGGGAGGCGGTTCTCATCTCTGTCGAGCCTGTCCACTTTGTGACAGAAACCGCTTGACGACTCTGTAGACGTAGTTGTCTTTTCTTGACTGAAGCCAACAGAATCTCCTCTTGGACAAACTGTTATATTTGTGTGATGGTTGGCGCATGTTTTTCATGTCCGATGGTTATTCAGTGTGCCTCATGTATGTTCAGCACTTTGTGACAACGCTTGTTTATTTTTTTTTCTTTCTTTTCTTTATAGTCCCACATGCACGTTTCCTTATCACGAATAGATATAGGAAGATAGAACACATCAGTGGCGATTTATTTGTTGTATCTCCGAAGTCGGAATGCGGCTACCCTTTATGGTGGCCAACAAAACCGGTCGCATACAAAAATCTCACTATTCGTGACACTGGGAGTTCTATCCATGGATGAAAAAGAAAAAAAAAAGTTTCATGGAGCTGCTTTTTGTCTGTCCATTGCAGGGTTGAATCTGGACAGAACTGGACTTGCTTGTACTACGCTTGAGAGCGGTTCTGGTCTGAGTTCTCTGATGACGCCGGATGCCAGGTAAGGACACACATTTGAACAGCTCCTAGATTGTATGTTTAAATGCATAAGAAAGAAGGGAGATAAAGAGCTCAGGTAGAAAGGGATGGGACATTTTGAAGCATAAGAAAGGCTACCTTTTATTATTTTAAACGGTGTTCAATATTTAATGAAATAAGTATTAGTTTCACTTATATATAATCTTATCATACAACTTCTCACAGCAATTTGGTTTATGCCATAAAAATGGTGCGCATGTTATTGTTTGAGACTGTGTTCAATATCTTAATAGAATGGATTATTAGTTTCACTGTACAACTTCTAAAAAATTGGCTTGTACCATAAAAATGCATACGCGTGTCATTATTTTAGGCTGTGTTCAATATCTTAATAGAGTATTAGTTTTAATTGATATTGATTTTGTCTTTACTTACAGCGTGTTGTAATAATCTGCTTTAGGTCATAACAATGTGAGCGAACGTTTCCAGTGGTGTGTGTGTGTGTGTTGAGTCTATGACTGGCTGAGGTATTGCTGATTTGTGGGTGCTTTTTATATTGTGGTGGGTGCCTTCTGATATTCGGCTACTGTGTTGTGGGTATTTTTTCCCCCTTGATATTCATATGTTTACATGTTGACTGCTCTAATGTATGGCTTGCACCTGCTTGAATTTCTCTGTCAGTGATTGATAGTAAAGTGTTTTGAATTGACTTGACTTGAAGAAATGTCGGTAGTTAGTTTCAGAGTCATGGCAACCCATCAGCTTGGTCCTCTCTGCATGATCTCCATGCCCAGATTGTTGAGGTTTTCTCGGGTCTTCTTTTTTTTATTTTTTTTTAGCTTGAAGCTAACGTCGATGGTTCCCTGAAGCAAACATTGGGAGTTTCCTCTGGAGCGAACATTAGGGGCACACTGGAGCCAACATTGGGGTTCCCTGAAGCTAACATCGAGGGTTACGAAAGTTAACATCGGGGGTTCCCCTGGAAGTAACATCAAGGGTTCCGTGGAGCTAACATCGAGGGTTCGCAGAAGCTAACATTAGGGTTCCCCTGAGACTATTAATGGGGTTCGCAGAAGCTAACATTAGGGTTCCCCTGAGACTATTAATGGGGTTCGCAGAAGCTAACATTAGGGTTCCCCTGAGACTATTATTGGGGTTCGCAGAAGCTAACATTAGGGTTCCCCTGAGACTATTAATGGGGTTCGCAGAAGCTAACATTAGGGTTCCCCTGAGACTATTATTGGGGTTCGCAGAAGCTAACATTAGGGTTCCCCTGAGACTATTATGGGGTTCGCAGAAGCTAACATTAGGGTTCCCTGAGACTATTATTAGGGGTTCGCCGAAGCTAACATTAGGGTTTCCCTGAGACTATTATTGGGGTTCGCGAAGCTTACATTAGGGTTCCCCTGAGACTATAATTGGGTTCGCGAAGCTAACATTAGGGTTCCCCTGAGACTATTAATGGGGTTCCAGAAGCTAACATTAGGGTTCCCTGAGACTATTAATGGGGTTCGCGAAGTAACAATAGGGGTTCCCTGAGCTAACATTGGGGGTTTCACTGGAGCTAACATTAGGGGTTCACTGGAGCTAACATTAGGGTTCGCCAGGAGCTAACATTAAGAGTTTCCTGGAGCTAACATTGGGTCTCCTAACATTTGAGGTCCACTGGGCTAACTTCACAGGAGCTAACATTGGTGGTTTCCTAAAGTTAACATTGGTGGTTTCCTAAAGTTAACATGGGGGTTTCCTAAAGTTAACATGGGGGTTTCCTAAAGTTAACATTGGGGGTTTCCTAAAGTTAACATTGGGGGTTTCCTAAAGTTAACATTGGGGGTTTCCTAAAGTTAACATCGGGGGTTTCCTAAAGTTAACATCGGGGGTTTCCTAAAGTTAACATCGGGGGTTTCCTAAGTTAACATCGGGGGTTTCCTAAAGTTAACATCGGGGGTTTCCTAAAGTTAACATCGGGGGTTTCCTAAAGTTAACATCGGGGGTTTCCTAAAGTTAGCATCGGGGGGTTCCTAAAGTTAGCATCGGGGGTTTCCTAAAGTTAACATCGGGGGTTTCCTAAAGTTAACATCGGGGGTTTCCTAAAGTTAACATCGGGGGTTCCTAAAGTTAACATCGGGGGTTTCCTAAAGTTAACATCGGGGGTTTCCTAAAGTTAACAGCGGGGGTTTCCTAAAGTTAACAGCGGGGGTTTCCTAAAGTTAACAGCGGGGGTTTCCTAAAGTTAACAGCGGGGGTTTCCTAAAGTTAACAGCGGGGGTTTCCTAAAGTTAACATGGGGGTTTCCTAAAGTTAACATGGGGGTTTCCTAAAGTTAACATTGGGGGTTTCCTAAAGTTAACATTTGGGGGTTTCCTAAAGCTAACATTGGGGGTTTCCTAAGTTTACATCGGGGGTTTCCTAAAGTTAACATTGGGGGTTTCCTAAAGTTAACATTGGGGGTTTCCTAAAGTTAACATTAGGGGTTTCCTAAAGTTAACATTGGGGGTTTCCTAAAGTTAACATTGGGGGTTTCCTAAAGTTAACATTGGGGGTTTCCTAAAGTTAACATTGGGGGTCCTCTGGAGCTAAAAAAGTGGAGGACCCTGGCCAGGATAACTCCCCAGGAACCAGCGTTGGTGGTCTTCTGGAGTTGACCTTGGTATTGCCTCCATTCCTGTAAAAGTCTCGTGATGAGATCACAAACCGAGATCCCGCGTACAAAGAACGCAGGCAGAGCATTTTGCGCACACGTAGATTGAAACCCCTGTACCGTTGGCCTATCGCAGCAGAAGCAAGGGCAGGTCAGCAATGGCCGGTAGTGTGGATGGCATCAGCATACCCAGCATGCACCTTGTGACTTGGAAAGGGATAGACTCCTCCAGGTTCAAGTCCTTCGGATGAGATTTTAAACCGAGGCCCCGTGTGCGAACGCACGCAAAACATCTTGCGCACACGTTAAATCCTGTTCCGCTTTTCGTAAGAGTAGGCTATCGTGTGCCGGTGGGAACAGATATTTACAAAACTGCATGCACACGGGGACTGGATGTAAAAAAGCACAAGAGTGCTTATTCCATTATCCTCGATATAAAAGAATAAGTCAAAATAAATAAATCAAATCAACTCGCCTGAGAGACACAGCCTTGAAAAGCTCCGTGCAGGGCACCATGGACTCTTCAGGAAGTCAAAATGAATATTATATATATATATTATATATATATATATATATATATAATATATATATATATATATATATATATATATATATATAAAACAAGAAAGGAAAACATTCAGTAATACAGACCTAGTAAATCAAATCTGTGAAGCAATGATGATGAATGAATGAATGAATGAATGAATGAATACCATGATATGTAACTAGTTTTGTATACTTCTGCTGTATGATGTTGAAGTACTGAATGAATGAATGAACGAACGAATGAATGAATAATTGGATCAATGAATGAATGAATGCTGTGATTTATAACCCATTATGTAGACTTTTGGTGTGATGTTAGAGTTGCAAGTTAGGGTTGCTTTCATTTCTATCTTTTTATCATCATCATCATCATCATCATCATCACCATCATTTATTAAATATTATTATTATTATTATTATTATTATTATTATTATTATTATCATTATATATTATTATCATTCCCCTTGTCTTATATGCACGTGCGTGAATGTTTTGAATGCATGTGTCTTGATTTGCTTGCTTTACAAGATTCAGGGCTATGAAAATTCCAAATAGTATTATTATGAACATTATCATCATCATCATCATTAATTTTATTTATTATTGTTATTGTTGTTATTATCATCATCATCGTCATCATCATCTTCTTCTTCTTCTTCTTCTTCTTCTTCTTCTTCTTCTTCTTATTATTATTATTATTATTATTATTATTGTTATTATAAAATCAACTTTTGTGAAAAGACGTTAAGCAAAAGATTCCTCCATTCACTACTTCTGTGATCTATAAATTACTGAAAAATGTCCTCACCTGTGGATACCATAACTCTTCTAATCCCTTTTCTAATCCCCCCCCCCCCCCCCAAAAAAAACAACAACAACAAACAACAACAAAAAACAAACTCTCCTCTGTCTCTGTCTCTCTGTCTCTGTCTCTGTCTCTGTCCTCTCTCTCCTCTCTCTCTCTCTCTCTCTCTCTCTCTCTCGATTTGATTTGATTTGATTTGATTTGATTTGGTATGATTTGATTCTTTTATATCGAGGATAATGGAATAAGCACTCTTGTGCTTATTTACATCCAGTCCCCGTGAGTATGCAGTTTTTGTAAATGTCATCTGTTCCTACCGGCACACGATGGCTTACTCTTACAAAAAGCGGAACAGGATTTAACGTGTGCGCAAGATGTTCTCTCTCTCTCTGCGTGCGTGCGTGTATGTGTACACCTGTCGAAGTACGTGCAAAAGAAATATAAATATGTTAAAAACACGTGCAAACACATGTTCGAAACACAAAGATTTTAGTATTTACTACATACAACTACTTTCAGCATTGGCAGACACAAACTGAAGAAATCAACCCAGCATTTCTACTGTTAGTATGTTCTCACAAAACTTACACAGAGCTAAAAAGAACACACACACACACACACACACACGCACGCACACACACACACACACACACAACACACACACACACACACACACACACACACACACACACACACACACACACAACCAAACAACAAACAAACAGGTAAATGAATAAAACATGCATGTTTGTTTTTTTAAAAAGAAGCAAAAACAAGAACACTACC
>CM060345.1:34594111-34601611 GCA_030674155.1 Stramonita haemastoma
TTGTCTGCTTCCTCTCGTCCTCCCCACCCTCCTCTTCTTCGTTCTCTTCCTCCTTTCCCCCTTACTTTGCCCACAGTATTTTACATCCCATTAAGAATAGACAAGATTGCCAAGGAAAAGAATGCACAATCTCAGAACTAGGAATACTGTGTGTAGTTATTACAATAGCAATAAGAGCAGCAGTAGCTATTTGCCCCCGTGTACGATAAAAAATGTAAAAGGTAAGATAAAGTGTCCAATAACCTCTGTGGTCGTAGGGGAGCGAGGCGTCAGAGACCTCAGCTTCTCTAGGGACCAGCATGTTGAGGGCGGCACCCATCTCCTCTCCCTCGCTGCTTTACCTTCCCCGACCCTAAAGAGGGCAGGTACCCATTGACAGCTGGGTGGACTGGGAGAACTGTACTGAAGCCAAGGCGTGCAAACGGTCACCCATCCACTTGGTGACCACGCGCGATGCTGCTTAACCTTGGCTGGGGGAAAGTGAGTGCTGTGACTACTGAGCTATGCCGTCCCTTGTGTACGGTACATGTCAAAAGTAAAATGACGAAAATGTTAGTATGGAAAACCCCAACTATCAACAACAACGCCGAAAAGAACAACACCAACGCTCAACAACAATAAAATCAACAGCAAAAGCAACAACAGCAACAACAAAACAATAACGTGACAACAAGGACATCAACAACAAAAGCATAACAATAACCACAGCAACGATCTCAATAACGACATCAACAACAACAATAACATCAACAACAAAAGCAACAACAAGAACAACAGCAACGATAACAATCATAGTGACATCAACAGCAATAACAACACCAGCAACAAAAGCCACAACAAGAAGAAGAAAACAGCAACGATAACAATAGCGACAACAACAACAACAACATCAATAGTGACAGCAATAACATCAGTGATGCCGACACTTGGGGAGCAGACGGTTTGCCAACGGTTAATGGAGTGATTGAATAACGGAGTCTGCATTCCCTTTTACCCCTTCATGCAAAATGCAAAGGTAGGAGAGGGAATGGGGGGGGGGGGGGGAGAGAGTGTTGTAGAATGGCCCAGAGAGAGCGCGTCGCCACAAGAGCTGTGCATATCCATTTTTTTTTTTTCCTTTTTCCTGTCTGCAACTGTATTAATTTGTTTCCCTATCAGAGTGGCCTTTTTTTCTACAGAATTTTGGCAGGGACAACTCTCTTGCTGCCGCGGGTTCTTTTACGTGCGCTAAATAAGTATGTGAAACACACGGGACCCCGGTTTATCGTCTCATCCGAAAGACTAGCACCCAGACCACCACTCAGGGTCTAATGAATGGTTGGAAAGTTGTAGGCACCAAACGGGATACGGACCACCGCACACTCCGACCCGGACTTTTCGCTTTCTAGACAGGCGCGTTACCTCTAGACCACCGATCTGTAGATGCTGCTTTGTCCGCTTGCTCTGCTGCCGGTCTTCAGAATACAGGTACCTCACCTGTAGACCCCGTATCCGCTTTTCACATCTTCTTAGACTGAAACTGCAGCACAGCTCAGAACACTGAAAACTTCAGCCGCCGTGGCGCAGTGGTTAGCACCTTGGGATATGGACTGGAAGTTCGTGGGTTTGAATCCCGTAAGAGTCACAGAGTATTTTTTTTTTGCCGGATTTCTGGCTGGCTCCTGATCAGAGTGAGTTCGGGGAGACTGCGACCACACAGTCGAGCATCGTCCACTTTACCGATGCTGGTTTGAGAGTGTTGCTAACAAAAATGACCTGACCAACACTGCAGGTGTCTGTATTTCTCGGGCTCCGTTGACCTACCAGTTAGTAAGCAGCAGAAAGTAGTAATAGCATAAGTAGTAGCAGTAGTAATAGCAGCAGAAGTAATAATAGCAGTAGTAGTAGAAGTAGTAATAGTAGTGCTCTTTGTGCTGTGATGGGTACGTGCTGATGTTCAGAACCTGTGTTGAGCTATATTGATATTATGTTTGTGTGGTTATTGTTTTTATATATGGCTTGTAACCCATCGGAATTTCTCTGTTTTAGAGATAATAAAGTATTTTGAATTTGAATAGTAGTGGTAGTGGTAGTAGTAATAGCAGCAGCAGCAGCAGCAGTAGTAGTAATAGTAGTGAAATTGGTAGTAGTAGTAGTAGTAGTAGTAGTAGTAGTAGTAGTAGTAGTAGTAGTAGTAGTAGTAGTAGAAGCAGCAGCAGCAGCAGCAGCAGGCAGAGAGTGTAGTAGTAGTAGTAGTGTAGTAGTAACAGCAGTAGTAGTAGTAATAGTAAAAGTAGTAGTAGTAGTAGTAGTAGTAAGTAGTAAAGATAGTAGTTGTATAGTAAGAGAGTAAGTAAGCTAGTAGTGTAGTAAGTGTCAGTAGTTTGCAAACTCGCACAGTATGCATAACATAAGCAGTGAGTTATTTATAATTGCACTGTAAGAGTAATTAGCACTTGTAAATATATTAAGCAGTAGAGTGTGTTACCGTAAACTTAAATGTTGGTTCCATTTGTAGAGTGTGACCTATCTGCCTTGTAAATTGAATCTTTCATCCATGAAGTTGATTCGTAATCTCACGTAAGAGTTGTTACCTGTTAACTGCACTGTCAAGAGTGTGATTATCTTATCAATCTGCACTTGTAAGAGTGTGATTATTGTTAATCTGCACTTGTAAGAGTGTGATTATCCTTGTTATCTCACTTGTAAGAGTGTGATTATCCTGTTAATCTGCACTTGTAAGAGTGTGATTACCTGTTAATCTGCACTTGTAAGAGTGTGATTACCCTGTTAATCTGCACTTGTAAGAGTGTGATTACCCTGTTAATCTTCACTTGTAAGAGATGTGATTATCCTGTTAATCTGCACTTGTAAGAGTGTGATTATCTTTAATCTGCGCTTGTAAGAGTGTGATTACCTGTTAATCTGCACTTGTAAGAGATGTGATTATCCTGTTAATCTGCACTTGTAAGAGTGTGATTATCTTGTTAATCTGCACTTGTAAGAGTGTGATTATCTTATTAATCTGCACTTGTACAACCCATTCTCAATCCCTGTCCTTTTCAGACGAAGCATACACTTACGATATTACATGAAAAGATTTGCCCCCCCCCCCCCCTCGCCTTCCCTCCTAGCACGCAGGCAATCCCCTCCTTCCTCACATCACACACACACACACGCACACACACACACGCACACATGCGCGCGCACGCATGCACGCGCACACACATAAATGATACAAATCTGAACATGACAGAGACAGAATGATAGACAGAATTCGTGACTTAAAACTCGGGCTAAACTGATAAAGCTTAGTGTCTTTTTAAAAGATGAGAGAGAGAGAGAGAGAGAGAGAGAGAGAGAGAGAGAGAGAGAGAGAGAGAGAGAGAGAGAGAGAGAGAGAGAGAGTTTTGCATTCTTTTTAAAAGAGAGGGAGACAGAGAGAGAGACAAGAGAGAGAGAGAGAGACAGAGATATGACGAGCTGGTTTTATTTTCATGTAAACAGAGGAGAACAAAAACATCACCAATAATCGCAACAACAAAAAATCTTCACTATCCCCCCCCCCCTCCTCTATCTTTTCTTTGGGGGGGGGGGGGAGTGAAGGGGGAAAGGGGGTAAAAGACAAGTGAGAGGGTGGGTCGGGGTGGATGGGGGGCTTAAAAATGAAAAAAAAAAACAAGGAACATCAATTGTTACTCCTGTTAACATTATCAACTGCAGTTTGACAAAAGCAGAGAGAGAGAGAGAGAGAGAGAGAGAGAGAGAGAGAGAGAGAAGAGAGAGAGAGAGAGAATATGAATGAATGAATAATCTTTATTTTTCAAGGGTTACAGAGTAAGCATTACATACTTTTTTCATCCGCCCTTGGAGAGAGAGAGAGAGAGAGAGAGAGAGAGAGAGAGAGAGAGAGAGAGAGAGAGAGAGAGAGAGAGAGAAAATCAAATCAAATCAAATCAATCAATCATCACAAATCAAATCGAATCAAATTCTTTTATTTCGAGGATAATGAATAAGCACCCATGTGCTTTTTATTTTATTTTTTACATCCAGTCCCCGCCTTTAGGGATACATCATGATATGATATAAAATAACCAATACAGAAGAGAGAGAGAGAGAGAGAGAGAGAGAGGAGAGAGAGAGAGAGAGAGAAGGAATACAGTTCCTGTTTGGCTGCCCCCCTCTCTCTCTCTCTCTCTCTCTCTCTCTCTCTCTCTCTCTCTCTCTCTCTCTCTCTCTCTCTCTCTCTCTCCTCTCTCCTCCATCTCTCTGTCCGTCGTCTCTCTCTCATGTCTTTCTCTCTATATCTCTGTATCTGTCTGTCTCTCTCCGTCTTTCTCTCCTACTTCTCTGTTTTGTCTGTCTTCTCTGTCTTCCTGCCTGTCTTCTGTCTGTCCTCGTCTCTCTCTCTCTCTCTCTCTTCTCTCTCTCTCTCCTCTCTCTCTCTCTCTCTCTCTCTCTCTCTCTCTCTCTCTCTCTCTCCTCTCTCTCTCTCTCGAACACGTTTTGTTTTTAAAAAATTAAAATAAAAAAAACAAGAAATGGAAAAATAACCTCTTGAAATGCCCCTAAAGGCGGCCAAGAGCTTTGGACTTTTGTCAGCGTAAAGGCAGATACACGCTGTAGCCGCGCGGTTAATTTCCTCCCTGTGGGTCCATGGAATCGTGGGTTCCCATCTCGGCAACGATTCTTGTCGCTATCGGTGTTCCCCAGCTTAACGCCCTCTGGGAGTCACCCAGAATCCTGCGCAGTCTGTCTCCCCCATCCCACCTGGGAATCACGAGAGACCGTAGGTCCACACCTGGTGTGTGAAGTAGGTGTGTAGGGCTCTTTTCCAGCACCTGGACACACAGGCGGCTATATTCCGACCTCGGAGGGGATTTTCCCTGCTCAGGTGGAGAGTGGTGGTCACTGAGTTTGTCTTGGATGAAGACAATCTACCTTTTCAAAGCAAAATTATTACATTGTATGTAGGCCTCGGCACTTAGCTGATGGCAACAACTGAGAGTTGTTCCATAACCTATGAAATCGTAGGGGAGCGAGGCATCAGAGACCTAGCTTCTCTAGGGGCCAGCATATTGAGGGTGGCGCCTATCTCCTCTCCCTCGCTGCTTTACCTTCCCTGACCCTAAATAGGGCAGGTACCCATTGACAGCTGGGTGGACTATAGACTGTACTATAGAGTTTTGAGTGTGGGCTAAATCTGAGGATCCACGGTAGAGCTTTTTTTTTTTTTTACGATCTCCTTGATCAAATTGAAACGCAGACCTGCCAGTGCCTTAATTCTCTTCATGCATACACGCACGCACGCACGCACGCACGCAGCACGCACGCACGCACGTACGCACGCACACACACACACACCACACACACGCACGCACGCACGCACCACGCACGCACGCACGCACGCACGCACGCACGCACGAGAGAGAGAGAGAGAGAGAGAGAGAGAGAGAGAGAGAGAGAGAGAGAGAGAGAGAGGATCAGACACGCCCTTCAAGATCCAGAAGTTCATGCCGACGATCCGTTGAGTTACGGAAACACGAAGATACCCAGCATGCACCTGGAGAGGGATAAGCTCCGCCAGGTCAACTTGCTCGAACAATTCCTAAACACAAAAAAAACATGAAAAAAATCAGTGCAAAACGCAAACGTTTCGTCCAGTGGAGAAGAAGTCGACAGATGGTCAGCGTATGGCGTATTGTATCAGCGTAATGGCGCGGCGTAGATGACGAAGTATGGCGGTGTGATGGCAGATGCTGTGTCATTTAGCAGAGCATTGTGTGGGTGCAATGACGTCATATATCTACTACACAGAAGCGGATTGCGTCAGCTCTATGGCGCATTGAACCACCAATTGCGACAGAAATAGCGACATCGTCTGCTTGATAACGCTTGGAGAGATGGACAGAGAAAGGGCGAGTTATCGACTTTTATGGACGATTCTTCCCATTGTCTTCGGTTCGCCGAGATCTATGTTGAGGAAGATCGTTTTTCCTGTGGTTAATATTTGTACTTCTTCTTCGTCCAACGCTCAGACAACAGCTTTTGTTGTCTTGTCATATCAGCGATAGGTTTCCACATACTGTCGTTATCGTTCATCCCAGCGCTCTTCTGTCACTATAGATCTGTTTGTCTGTCTGTCTGTCCATCTATCCATCTATCTGTCTGTCATCTATCCATCGTCTGTCTGTCTGTCTGTCTTCTGTCCGTCCGTCCGTCGTCCGCCCCCCCCCGCCCGCCCCGTCCGCCATCATCTATCTATCTATCTATCTATCTATCTATCTATCTATCTATCTATCTATCTATCTATCTATCTAACTCTATCCCTTAGTCTGGCGACCGTGGGAGCCCCCCTGAAGACTTGACAACCAGTTCCCTCCATTCCTCTCTCTGTTCTGCCTTTCTCAGGGTTTTGTCGAGTTCTAGGCCTGTCCATTCGCTGATGTTGTCCTCCCTTCTCTTCCATGGTCTGCCTCTTTTTCTTCCTCCTTGGACAGTGCCTTGCAGTATTGTTTTTGCAAGTACTTTTGATCTCGTGACATGCCTATACCATTTAAGTTTACGCCTCTTTACGATTGATAGGTTTTCGTAGGGAAAAGGGTTAGGCCCTTCTATCACAGTGCAATCAAATTCACACACACACACACACCCATCCACCCGCGTATTCTCAAGCGTGCATTCATGCATTTACCCGCAGATGGCTACTCTCTCTCCCTCCTCCCCCATCTTTTTATTATCATTTTTAACTAGGTAAGAGTTAAATTATAACCCATACCAAATCAACAGAGGGAATAAATGTAAGTGAGGTTTCGGTCGGATATAGCTTCTATCTATCTATCTATCTGTCTGTCTATCTATCTATCTATCTATCTATCTATCTATGTATCATCTATCTATCATCATCTATCTATATCTATCTATCTATGTATCTATCTATCTATATCTATCTATCTATCTATCTAATCTATCTGTCTGTCTGTCTATTATCTATCTATCTATCTATAATATCTATCTATCTATCATCTACTATCTACTAATTTATTATTGAGTAAGCATATCCGATAGATAGATAGATAGATAGATAGATAAATTAGATTAGGTTAGATTAGATAGATAGAAATAGATAAGATAGATAGATAGATAGATAGATAAGATAGATAGATAGATAGATAGATTAGATTAGATTAGATTAGATTAGATTAGATTAGATTAGACAGACATGTGGTCTGTTCCTTACCTTAGTGACTTATGCTTTCACCATCGTCAGATAAGGAAGAGCAACACACACCATTAAAAAGACAGCATGAAAACCGACACGAAAGATGTAAACACTACCCCCCCCCCCCCACACACACACACACACACACCAAATAAACACAAACAAAACAAAATCCCCCAAAAGAAAAAGAAGCCATGTCCAACGCATGACGTTTCCCTCAATGCTTCAGGCAAAGTGATCACACTGAAACACCAGGACACAGCTACACACACACACACACACACACACACACACACACA
>CM060345.1:34606611-34611205 GCA_030674155.1 Stramonita haemastoma
AACAAGCTTAGTTGATCAATGGCTTACTAATATCAATAATAACAAAATCACTGGAGTTATTATAGTAGACTTTGCTAAGGCGTTCGATGTGATTGACCACACTCTGTTACTAAAAAAACTTAAAATCTATGGTCTGTCAGATAGTACTGTCAAACTCATGTTATCATTTCTTTCTGTAAGAAAACAAGTCGTTTCTGATAAAGGTAAGACATCGGCAGTACTATCCAATAACTATGGCGTCCCCCAGGGATCTGTTTTAGGACCTATTCTTTTTTCTATATATATAAATGACTTACCCTTATCTCTAAACACACAGTGCGAGTTATTTGCAGATGATACAACTATCCATACCAATCATTCTCAATTGAATGAAGTTACATCTGCTCTGCAAGAAAGTATTCACCGCCTGCTTCGATGGTCAGAGTTAAATCACATGAGTCTTCATCCCAAAAAAACTAAGTACTTAATTATAACAACTCGACAAAAGCGACAAAATCTTCCAAACTATTCTACGGCTATCTATATTAATAACAACAAAATTGATGAAGTAGACCATCATAAAATTCTCGGAATTACAATTGACAATAACCTTTCTTGGATGTACCATATCTCTGCATTATGCAAAAAAGTATCAAAATGTGTACACCAGTTATCTAAAATAAAGCATTTCTTAGACCTAAACGCTAGGAAAATGTTTTTCAATGCATATATTATATCCCATATGAGTTATGCTTCAACGATTTGGGATTCGGCTAGCGCAAATGTTCTCAAGCCATTGTTCAGTGTGCATAGACGAGCTTTAAAAACTTGTTCTTTTAAAATCTTCATCATTAACCATTTCTGACTATAAAGCACTTGACATTCTTCCATTAAAATCCAAGCTTAAGCATAATAAGGCAGTGTTTATGTATAAAATCATGTCTGGTTTAGCTCCCCCCCTTACTTCAAAACAGATTCACGATCAATGTCAATCGTCATGCCAATAAGATAATGGTGCCACTTCCAAGAATTGACTTATTCAAATCCACTCTCACATACTCTGGTGGAACACTGTGGAATGAGATATCAACCCTCAACCTTCACAAAGCTTGCAGTGTTTCTGTTTTTAAAAAAGTCTATCACGTACATCTTATGGACAATATATCACTATTTTGATGAAATGGATTTTATTTCGTAACACCATTGATAACTAATTCCATGTAATTTCAATCATGTGTAAGTATTATGTCAACTCTTGACCACCACCACCCAATACTTTTGTCCCCTCTTATTCTTGCCTCCTTCTCTTTCTCTCCCCCCACCCTCCCCGCTCTACACCCCTCTCGCTCCAGGGTTGTCTTTTGTCTCTCTCTGTCTTCCTGCCTATCTCTCTGTCTGTTCTACTGGCTCCCTGTCTGTTTTTTTTTTTCCTGTTGTCTGTCTGTCTGTCTGTCTGTCTGTCTGTCTGTCTGTCCGTCCTCTCTCTCTCTCTCCTCTCTCTCCTCTCTCTCTCTCTCTCTCTCTCTCTCTCCTCTCTCTCTCTCTCTCTCTCTCTCTCTCTCTCTCTCTCTCTCTCTCTCTCTCTCTCTCCCTCTCCCTCTCTCTCTCCCATTCTTCTTTCCCCCTTCCCCACCCCTTCTCTCTTTCCCCCACCATTATGTCTGTCTCTTGTGTAAAGCGTTTCTATTTCACTGAACTGTCTAGGTGCACATTATATCTCAGATTTATGATGAAGCCTTTGCATAATCTTGTGTATGTTATGATTTTGCTCACTTAACATAAGTAGGTACTAACTTGCATAATTGTAGTTCTTATTGTTTCCCTGATCCTTCTTTTTCTCTCCTTCCACCTCCTCTTGCTCCTCCTCTCTCTCTTTCCTTCTATTCTGTTTTTCTCTTTTCTTTGTCCATTTCTTCTTACCCTCTTCAGGAGCTGAAAAAGATAATAACAGCCCGCACCTTATTCCTCTCACTCACTCCCTCTCTCTCTTTTTAAATGTTATAGCTTTATACTCATTATGCTCAAATCATACGATTGGTTGATTTATTCACAAATTTTGATTTTCATAGCTTTATAATTGAATTACGCGTTTGGATTGATTGGTTGATTGATTCACTTTTTTATTTTATTTATTTTTTTTTTTTTTTTTTTTTTTTTTTTTTATTTTTTTTTTTTTTTTTAATGAGGGCTGGATGAAAACAAGCCACCATTGTGCTTAATCTTTTCCCTCAATAAAAATGTTCATTCAAAAAATGTTCATTCATTCATTCATTCATTCTCTCTCTCTCTCTCTCTCTCTCTCTCTCTCTCTCTCTCTCTCTCTCTCTCTCTCTCTCTCCTCTGTGTCTGTCTGTCTGTCTGTCTGTCTCTCTCTCTCTCTCTCTCTCTCTCTCTCTCTCTCTCTCTCTCTCCTCTCTCTCTCTCCATCTCTCATTCTCTCTCTTCTCTGTACCATCTGGAAATAGACTTTGACTTGACTTTGACTCACTCACTCACTCATTCACTCACTCTCTGTCTCCACAACACACACACACACACACACACACACACACACACACACACACACACACACACACATCTCATCCCTCTCTCTCTCTCTCTCTCTCTCCTCTCTCTCCTCTCTCTCTCTCTCTCTCTCTCTCTCTCTCTCTCTCTTTCCCCTCTCTCTCGCTCCCCAGGGGAATCATATCAGTATCAATTAATATTACCGTAAAATCCCTAGCATAAGCCCACCATCTAGCAAACGCCCACCCCCCCACTTTGGGCCAAAAGTTGTGCACAGGGGTAACTACTTAGCAAACGCCCACCCTGCTTTTTTCAAAGAGACTATGCTCACTTTCACTAGGATTTGTGCAGACTGTTCTAAAAGTCATCTTATTCCCCTTTTTTATCTTTTCGTGTTTCTTTCCTTTTTTCTTATTCTTTGTCCGCTCTCCTCGCTCCCACCCATCCACAACAAGGTGAATTAAAATTACGTCATGCTTGTTCCACTGACGTCTTTCGTCTGTCAGTGATGTACCGGTACTTAGACGACGCTTCCTGATGACCGGAAGTTGGTTCTTGAATCTCTCTGTGCCATTTTTTGCAAAATGCCGAAGCGATAGTCTTACATTTTATCTTTCGAATTGGAAGCCCTCCAGTACCTGGATAACGAAGCAGGTGGGAATGTTTCGGAGTGTGCCCGTGAATTTTCTGTGGATAGGAAGAGGATCAGGGAATGGAGTGAAAACAGAGATAGACTTGAACAGCAGTATCGAAAAAACATACAAAAACGGAAACTGTCAAAAGGACCAGCAGTTAGATCTGAACATGTCGACCAAGGTGTGCTGCATCATCTGGAAGATGAAAGATCTAAAGGCAGGGTATTGCGAAACAAGGACCTACAACTGAAAGCTATGGAACTCGTTGGCCTTCTTTGCCTCAAAGTCCCTTTTTTCTATTTTCCTTCACTTCTACTCACACGACCTAACTTACATGCTTTCGGGGTTTGTATTAACTCAGTTACACAGTTGAGCACAAAAATTACTTTGTGCAAAGGGGTCAATCCCTAGGAAACGCCCACCCCCCAATTTTGCCCTAAATCAGTGCACAGGGGAGGTGGGCGTATGCTAGGGATTTTACGGTAATAGGAATCAGTATTTCATATCAATACTTAGCATTGCTATAAAAAGGTCCAATGTTTATTTTCTTCGTCGTCTTCTTCTTGTTCCTCTTGTTTCTTCTTCTTCTTCTTCTTCCTTTCTTCTTCTTCTTCTTCTTCTTCTTCTTCTTCTTCTTCTTCTTCTTCATCTTCTTCTTCTTCTTCGCATTCTTCGCAATTCTTCTTCGCAATTCTCCTTCTTTCGCAATTCTTCTTCTTCTTCTTCGCAATTCCTCTTCTTCTTCTTCGCAATTCTTCTTCTTCTTCTTCGCAATTCTTCTTCTTCTTCTTCGCAATTTTTCTTCTTGTTGTTCTTCTTCTTGTTGTTGTTCTTCTTCTTAGCAATTCTTCTTCTTCTTCTTCTTCTTAGCAATTCTTCTTCTTCTTCTTCTTCTTCTTCTTCTTCTTCTTCTTCTTCTTTCTTCTTCTTCTTCTTCTTCTTTACAATTCTTCTTCTTCTTCTTCTTCTTCTTCTTCTTGTTGTTCTTCTTCTTAGCAATTCTTCTTAGCAATTCTTGTTGTTGTTGTTGTTTTGTTCTTCTTCTTCTTCTTCTTCTTCTTCTTCTTCTTCTTCTTCTCTCTTCTTCTTCTTCGCAATTCTCCTTCTTCGCAATTCTTCTTCCTTCACCGTCGTCGTCGTCGAACGCTCAGACAGCAACTATTGTCTGTCATATGAGCGAAAATGTTTACTTTATCTTGATCGATAATTATAAAAAAAACGGTTTGTGCTTTTGCCTGAGAAACCATAGGAAGAATTTATGGCAGATAATATCTATATTTTTAAAAAAATGGTAGTAGTAGTAGTAGTAGTAGTAGTAGTAGTAGTAGTAGTAAGTAGTAATAGTAGCAGCAGCAGTAGCAGTAGTAAGTAGAAGTAGTAAGTAGTAGTGGAGTAGTAGTAGTAATAATAATAATAATAATAATAATAATAATAATAATAATAATAATAATAATAAGTCGATATAAAAAAACAAA
>CM060345.1:34611305-34618805 GCA_030674155.1 Stramonita haemastoma
GTCATGCCGGTAGCACACCTGGACTGTCTGTTAACAATTCCCACATTTTTTTTTTTTTAATAGGGGAAATCTTCTTCGACGAACGCTTTGACAGTGACTGTTGTTCTTTTAGAGCAAAAAATGCGTTGTGCTGCTGTCCTGACAAGTCGGGCCCAGCGCGTGCAAACTCGACGTGGGAGACAACTGTTATCTTTAAGTCTTTATGTTAAAAACAAAGGTAAAAGAAAGGGCCAAGATGGTAGAAAACGGATCAAGAAATAGGTGTCAGAAAGAAAAGGAACACAGCACAAAGAATGAGAGGGATAGAAAAGAGGGAATACCTTCCTTTATGTATCGTGGTCTAAGCCTAAAGAGAGAGATCTATCACCGAAGACAGTCTGTGACACATACTGAGACAGTGTGACACACGTTGAGACACTCTGTGACACATATCGAGACAGTCTGTGACACATAATGAGACAGTGTGACACACATTGAGACAGTCTGTGACACATATCGAGACAGTCTGTGACACATATCGAGACAGTCTGTGACACATATTGAGAGTCTGTGATACATATTGAGACAGTCTGTGACACATCTTGAGACAGTCTGTGACACATATTCAGACAGTCTGACACATATTGAGACTGTGACACATATTAAGACTGACACATATTGAGACAGTCTGTGACACATATTCAGACAGTCTGTGACATATTGAGAGACATTTCCTGCTATTTAAATCACATTTAGCTCTAAAGCGAAGAGTACTAAAACGCTAATTAATGTAGGCGTATGTGTACACATTCAACCGCGTATGCACTAATCTAAAACATGTTCTTGAATTTTGTATAGAGACATAGCAAACAGTACAGTGAACGGTCTTAAAGGAATTGTGAATGTGACATGAGCACACACACACACACACACACACACACAACAAACACACACACAAATGTGCAATCTCTTTACCTTTGCAGTGGAAAGAATGTTCAATATGGCAAGTGACGTCACATCCGTCTCCGGAACGAGGTTTCCGTCGTCGCATTCTTCCTTGTCAGATCTGCATGCACGCATGCACACACACACACACACACACACACACACACACACACACACACACACACACACACACACACACACACACGCACGCACGCACATTGATGAAAAAAGCAAGTGTTTTGCTTACTCAATGTACCCTCTGTAAATAAAAATTTGACTTTGACTTTGACACACCACACCAAGCACACATCCATGCACTCACACTTTTCCCACAGCATACAAGATATGGCAACATACATAATCCCTAAAGGACTGGCAAACCAGATGACTTGATGACATAACCCCCCCCCCACATGAACCTGACATGGCCCAGATAGGCACAAGACAGGAACGATGGATGAAAGGGAGGGAGGGCTGCTACAAAGGGCCACTCTGACAGGGAAACAAATACAGTTGCAGACAGGAAAAGATAAAAACAAAATAATAATGGGTGGCTCTGCTCTTGTGGCGACGTGCTCTCCCCAGAGAGAGAGAGAGAGAGGGGGGGGAAGAGAGAGAGAGAGAGAGAGAGAGAGAGAGAGAGAGAGAGAGAGAGAGAGAGAGAGAGAGAGAGAGAGAGAAGCAGCCCAAATTCCACGCAGAGAGAAATCTGCATGCCGTGACTTAAAGTAGCATACAATAAACAAATATATAAATAAATCAATCAATCAATCCTACAGTGGATGGACAACGCCTAGGCGATATCGTGCTGATGTGCTCTGTGACCCATGAACACTGAGCACCTAGGTGCTCAAGTACTGAAGTGTTCTAGTAAGCATTGAACACAGAGAAACAAAGGCAAGCTACCAACCTAACACATAGGTGCTCAAGAGCTAAAATTAATGTCCTGGTGACCTTTGAACACTGAACACAAAGGGAAGCTACCCACCCACCTAACACCTGGCTGCTCAAGAGTTCCAGTGAGCTCTGAACACTAAACACACACACAAAAAACAAAGGAAAGGTGAGTCACCCACCTGTCGACGTGTCCATCCCCACAGAAGCCGTGGCCGTGGGTGTAGGAGAGGGGAGGGAGGGGGGGCTGGGGCGGGAGGCGGTCACTGCTTCCACCCAGTAACGGTACTCCACACCTCTTGTCACCTCCCTGATCATCATCATCATCGTCGTCATCATCGTCGTCATCGTCATCATCGTCATCATCATCATCGTCGTCGTCATCGTCGTCATCGTCATTACCATCATCATCACACACACACAACACACACATACACTCACGCACACACACACAAACACACACACACTCACGCACACATTATCGTTAGTGTTCTTTGGTGTTGTGGTCGTCGTCGTTGTTGTTGTATATGTCACCATTAGTGTCGTTAATGTTATCATCATCTTTGTTTTCAGTGTTATGATTGTAATATCGTTGTCGCCGCGGTCGAAATAGTCGCAGTCATCATCATCATCATCATCATCATCATCACCATCACCATCATCAACATCATAACAGTTGTCGTAGTCGTCATTGTCATTATCATAGTTGTTGTCGTAACTGATCATTATTAAAATATAAAATATCCAACACTGCACACATTTCATTATTATCCAAATAGGCAACCGCACAGAGAGAGAGAGAGAGAGAGAGAGAGAGAGAGAGAGAGAGAGAGAGAGAGAGAGAGAGAGAGAGAGAGAGAGGGGGAGAGAGGGAGAGAGGAAGAGAGGGAGAGAGAGAGAGAGAGAGAGAGAGAGAGAGAGAGAGAGAGAGAGAGAGAGAGAGAGAGAGAGACAGACAGACAGACAGACAGACAGACAGGCAGACAGACAGACAGACAGAGACACATAGACAGACACACAGAAATACAAAGACATTCTGATCATGAGACAGTAAGAGATAGACAAGCAGACAGACAGAAAGACAGACACCCCCCCACACCAACACCCCACTGCCCCCCCCCTCCCCCCACCACACACACCCTCACAACCTCCCACACCCATCCACACACACACACACACACACACACACACACACACACACACACACACACACCCTCACAACCTCACACACACACACACACACACACACACACACACACACACACACACACACACACACACACCCTCACAACCCCCCACACCCATCCACACACACACACACACACACACACACACACACACACACACACCACACACACACACACACACACACGCACACATACACACGCACACATACACACGCACACACACACCCTCCCCCCAAAAATCCCGACAGCTCACCGGTCATGTAGACAGTGCGGTGTGTGTTGCGGACAGGCTGGGGGCCTGTGAAGGGGGGGTGTCTGTGCAGGCGGTACAGAGGGTGACGACACCCCGCGCACCTGGCCTGCCCCCCTGCTGACTCCACCTGCAGGGCGTCGATGGCAGTAAAGGGGGTCCGCGTGTAGACCTGAACCTGCAACACCCCAACACCCCCATAGAGATCTCAACCTGCAACACCCCAACAGGGATCAACACCCCAATGTAGATCTGAACCTGCAACACCCCAACACCCACATAGAGATCTGAACCTGCAAACACCCCAACACCCCCATAGAGATCTGAACCTGCAACACCCCAATGTAGATCTGAACCTGCAGCAACCCGACAGAGATCTGAACCTGCAACACCCCAATGTAGATCTGAACCTGCAACACCCCAATATAGATCTAAACCTGCAACACCCCAATGTAGATCTGAACCTGCAACACCCCAACGTAGATCTGAACCTGCAACACCCCAATGTAGATCTGAACCTGCAACACCCCAATGTAGATCTGAACCTGCAACACCCCAATGTAGATCTGAACCTGTAACACCCCAATGTAGATCTGAACCTGCAACACCCCAACGTAGATCTGAACCTGCAACACCCCAACGTAGATCTGAACCTGTAACACCCCAATGTAGATCTGAACCTGCAACACCCCAACAAGGATCAACACCCCGCCACCCCAATAGGGATCCTTCAGATGAGACTTTAAACCGAGGCCCTGTGTGCGAACGCACGCAGAACATCTTGCGCACACGTTAAATCCTGTTCCGCTTTTGTTAAGAGTAGGCCATCGTGTGCCGGTGGTAACAGATGACATTTAGAAAACTGCATACACACGGGGACTGGATGTAAAAAAAGCACAAGAGTGCTTATTCCATTATCCTCGGTATAAAAGAATAAATCAAATCAAATCAAATCAACCAGACACCCCCAGAGAAGAAAGATGATGTAAGGCGTGTGGAGTTGTAGAGGATGAGTTTTTTTGTTTTTGAATTTTTGGAGGCGTGTATGTTGTTTCAGGGTCTACGGAGCAATTTACTTAAAGAGGTGCAACAGTCCAGCCACTTATTGGTAGGAGCAACCCAACAAATATGTTTGAATAATTTGGTTCCAAGTGATTGTGTACAGCTTGACGACCTTCGAGAGCCCTTTGCAAAGTATTGTTTTGGATTGCATGAATCTTCGGTGACTTTCTTTTTCTTCTTTCTAAACAATTTGTTTACTTGTGTCTAGAGGCTTTGTTTGCTTCCATGGCGATAAACTATGTTCTGTTCTATTCACAACACACACACACACACACGCGCACACACCACACACACACACACACACACACACACACACACACACACACACACACACACACACACACACACACACCCCTTACGCAGAGGCTTGGTGTAGTTGAGAGACAGGGTGACGGGCATATCACACACACACACACACCACAGACAGACGGACAGACACACACAGACCACACAGATATTCACACAGACATACACACAGACACAGACACAGACAGACACACACACACACACTGACCCACCTTTCGCACAGGCCTGGTGTAGTTGAGGGTCAAGGTGACGGGCATATCGCAGACACAGGCAGGCAAACAGACAGACAGACAGACAGACAGACAGACAGACAGACAGACCTACCCACCTTACGCAGAGCCTTGGTATAGTTGAGGGTCAGGGTGACGGGCATATCGCAGAAGGCAGGCACAGACTTGATCACCGCCGACGTGTCGTCATCGAACACCAGCTTCAGGCGACGTATGCCGTCAGCATTCCACGTCACCCATAACGTCAGCCTGCCCCCACCACACACACACATTTCTGTGACGTCAGCTTTACCATAGGACAAGGTAAAGGTGTCCCCCCCCCCCCTCCCCCATAACCGTTTTAGGGGAGCGAGGCATCAGAGACCTCAGCTTCTCTAGGGGCCAGCATATTGAGGGCGGCGCCCATCTCCTCTCCCTCGCTGCTTTACCTTCCCTGACTCAAAAGAGGGCAGGTACCCATTCACAGCTGGATGAACTCGGGGACTGTACTGAAGCCAAGGCGCGCAAACCGGTCACCCATCCAACTGGTAACCACGCTCGATGCTGCTTAACCTTAGCTGGGGTAAAGCGAGTGCTCTGACAACTGAGCTAACCCGTCCCCTAACCACAAATATAGCGTATGTTAACTCTTAAAGTGATTTTATGCCGTCATCTTATTTCTGACGTCAACCATGGTGAGATCTCATCATGACGTAGATTTAGAGCTCTTTTAAGCCCTGGTGATCTTAGAACTCAGCAGAGGCACAGAAAGACGGCGAACTCTGGTGGTTTTGTGTATACCTCCGTTTTTGCCCACCACGAAGGTAGCCGCATTCCGACTTCGGGATGTATGCTGGGTATGTTCGAGTTTCCGTGACCCATCGAACACTTGCATGAGTTATGAGATCTTTAACGTGCATATTTGATCTTCTGCGTGTGTATAGACACGAAGGGAACAAAGGCACCGGCAGGTCTGCACTTGAAGTTGACCTGGAAGATTATAAACATCCCCATCCTTAGTTCATCAGACGTCGCTGAGATTCAAACCTACGACTTCATGGACCCATGGAATTGAAGTCGAACGGTCTTAACCACTCGGCTATAGCGTCCGTCCGTCTGAAAGTGTGATTTGACTTCTTTTTTTGGTTTCCATTCTTTTGTTTCGAGGATATTGGAATAAGCATTGATGTACATTTAATTTACAACCAGTCCCCGTGTGTATGTAGCTTAGTAAATTGAACTCCTTAAGGAGTTTTTAGGGCAGTGCACTGCGCTGAAAATAAAATTGTCAGGTTACAGTGTGTGGTGGAGAAAGTGGAACGAACGTGTAGTGGCGGGGCAGAGTCTTCTGTGGGCGGGTGGCTCGTGTCGTGCATCCATGCCATCATTCATAGCAAGCCTACTTCTTTTTCTCTCTTTTCAGAACTGGCTGTCAAGTCTTCAGGGGTGCCCCCACGGTCGCCAGACTAAGGGATAGATAGATAGATAGTACTTGTCTCTTTTATTTTTGTATTTTCTTAAGTTGTGTGTTTGATTGGGAGTGAAATTAAAATAAACTTTAGAGTGCACAGACAGACAGGAAGACACAGATAGATAGACAGACAGACAGAAACACACAGACACCCACACCCACAACCCCCCCCCCCTCCACCCCCCCCCCCCCCACAACACCCCCCACCCCCCCACCCCCACCCCCCCCCCCCCCCACAGACACACACACAACAGCCCCAACTACGTTACCACCACAGGTTTGACAGCAGTCCCCAGGCCGGCAGCCGCTGCTTGGCAGCGTCTAGCAGTCAGGTACACACCCGGGCACCAGGCTTTGGTGCTGGCCACACACGGCTCCGCGTCTGGGGCCTGACAGCACACACACACATGCCACACACATCACACACACACCACACACACACACACACACAAGCACCCCGCATCACACACACACACACACATGCCACACACATAGCCAACACAACACACACACACACATAGCCACACACACACACACACACACACACATAGCCACACCCACACCACACACACACAAGCACACACAACACATACCACACACAACACACACCAACAACACCCACACCACACAACACACACACACAAATTACACACACACAAACACACACACACACCCCACACAAACCACACATATACCACACACACACACACACACACACACACACACACACACACACACACACACACACACCAACACACACACGTCAGCAAACGCTTGGGTAACGTGCCGTCACACTGCCTGACTGACTGACTGACTGACTCTCAGTGGTGATGGGTATTATCATATTGTATTGTTGTTTTTGTTTGGGTTGTTTGTTTGTTTTTGTTGTTGTTGACTTTTGATATTTTCCTTTCATATATATATATATATATATATATATATATATATATATATATATAATAATATATATATATATATATATATATATATAAAGTATGAATTGAAGTATGGAGATATTGTAACCTGACATAAAGTGTTTGATTGACATTTCATGGATTTTTTTTTTCAAAAAGTCTTTTAAATAATGGTATTGGTGATAGTGTAACTGATATAAGTTGTTTGTTTGACTCTGTATGATTTTTTAAGCTTTAAATGTGTGCATGCGCGTACGCGCATACGTGCTTGTGTGGGCGAGCA
>CM060345.1:34623805-34630459 GCA_030674155.1 Stramonita haemastoma
CCACAAACACACCCACACCCCCCCAACCCCCCCACACCAACCCCCCCCCCAACCACCACCACCCCCCCCCAAACCCACCCCAACCACCCACCACCATACCCAAACTCACCGGCGTAGCTCATGTAGTTCCTGTAGGGGTGTCTGTATAGGAGGCGGGCAGGAGGCAGTGGTCAGTGGCTCCCTGAGGGTCTCTGCAGTGCACGTTGTGCGAGGTGGGGGCCGTGTCCGAACACAGGTCCCCCAGCACCAGCGAGGGATGCGTCTCCGCGCAGGGGTCGCTGCACTCGATCTCGGAGACGCCGTGGTGCACGTGCCACAGCCCCAGCACGTGCCCCATCTCGTGCACCAGGCTGTCCATCTGCCCCGCCGTGCCGAACGTCTGGTGCTGGATCACTGCCCCGCCTGGTAAAAAAGTTAAAGTTACAGTCTGTCCCCAGCCTTAAGGCTCCTCAGGCCGGTGCTTATCCCGGTTTCTGTGGCGTTAATTCAGCGACTGAGAGTCATAGACTCCCCCCTGGATAGGACGCCAGTCTATCGCAGGGTTAACCCCCAACACAAGGTTTAAAGTTAAAAAGTTAAAGTCTGTCCCCAAGCCCTAAGGCTCATCAGGCCGGTGCTTATCCCGGTTTCTGTGGCGTTAAGACTGAGAGTCATAGACTCCCCCCTGGATAGTTAAGTTAAAGTCTGTCCCCAGCCTTAAGGCTCATCAGGCCGGTGCTTATCCCAGTTTCTGTGGCGTTAATTAAGCGACTGAGAGTCATAGACTCCCCCCTGGATAGGACGCCAGTCTATCGCAGGGTTAACCCCCAACACAAGGTTGGTACCCCTTTTACACCTGGGTGGGGTGATAAAATAGCCGTAAAGTGCCTTTTCCAAGGGCACAACGCCATAGCCGAAAGCTGGGATCGAACCCGCAACCTTTAGATTACGAGTCCAACGCCCTAACCACTACACTACAGCCGCGGCTGCCCCGCCTGGTAGGGGTAGGGTATTTTGGTGTGGGTTTTTTTTGGTTTGTTTTTGTATAGAAGGCACCCATCAGTCTTGGAAATTGCGCTCTAGTCTTTAGAGCGCAAAGCCTGGGTATAGAGTAAGTATGGAGGGTTAGCTGTTACCCATGCAGCAGACCCCTCCCCCCTTTTTTTTTTAGAGCACAAAGCCTGGGTATAGAGTAAGTATTGAGGGCAAGCTGTTACCCATGCAGCAGACCCCGTTTTTTTGTTTTTTTAAAATTTTTTTAAATTTTTTTAGGGTTCTGGTAAATAAGGTAAAGGTGTTGCCACAACCTATGTGGTCGTAGGGGAGCGAGGCATCAGAGACCGCCGTCCCGAACATCTGGTGCTGAATCACTGCACCGTCTGTTAGGGTGGGGTTTTTGAATTAATTTTTTTTTAAAGGTTGTTGTCAATTTCTTCTTTGTTTGTTCGTCGTGTTCGACGATGACCTCCAAAACAGCAGAGGAGGCAGCTACTGTTTCGGAAATTGGGCAGGAATTTGATTACAGTGGAGATGCCTTGCCCACAGCCCACCCCCACTCTCTCGGCCAAGAGAGCATAAGGACAGTCAGCGTTGGAGATGTTCTTCAAAGGCCAACTAGCCCCCAGGGCTGCAGCACATAAGGACTGTGCAAGTCAAGCCTCCTAGTCAGAGAGTCCTAGTCGATCACTAAAGACTAAGCTGTAAAGTGGAATTCCATGAGTGGGAAAGAAAGCCACTGGTCATACAGCCTCTCACTTTGCTGTTGCCCCCAGCGTCAATGGTTTAATCAAGAACTGGGATAAAACCCAGCTATGTGGTCGTAGGGAAGCGAGGCATCAGAGACCTCAGCTTCTCTAGGGGTCAGCATGTTGAGGGCAGCACCCATCTCCTCTCCCTCACTGCTTTACCTTCCCTGACCCTAATGAGGGCAGGTATCCATTGACAGCTGGGTGAACTGGGGACTATGTTGAATAAAGCCAAGGTGCACAAACAGTCACCCATGCACTTGGTAACCACGCTCGATGCTGCTTAACTTGACTGGTGGAAAGCGAGTGCTCTGACCACTGAGCTATCACGTCTCCCTTGGTTTTGAGGGCTGTGGTAAAAAAAAGGTAAAGGTGTCTCATACCCTGTATTCGAGGGGATTTTTCTTCTGGAGTTAACATCAGTGCTGACTCCACTCTCCCCCCTAATGTCCTTCGGATGAAACTAGAAACCGAGGCCCCGTATGCAAACGCACGCAGAACATCTCGCGCACACGTTAAACCCTGTTTAGCTTTACTTAAAAGTAGGCCATTGTGTGCCGGTGGGAACAGATGACATTTACAAAACTGCATACACACGGAGACTGGATGTAAAAAAGCACACGAGTGCTTAGTCTATTATCCTCGCGTGATTAAGCAATCATCAACCCCCCCTCCCCGCAATTTGTTAACCCCTCCCCCCCATGATATTAACCTGTCCCCCCCCCCCCTCCCCGTGATGTTAACCCCTTTCACCCTGCAATGTGTTAAACAACCCCTGCCCCCCCCCCCCCCTCCCTCCCCCCAAAGCGCGATATTATTAGCAACCTTTCTCCCCTTGCGATTGTGGAAACTTCTCTCCCCTTGTGGTTTTATCAACTCTCTCTCTCTCTCTCTCTCTCTCTCTCTCTCTCTCTCTCTCCTCTCTCTCTCTCCTCTCTCTCTCTCTCTCTCTCTCCCCATCCTTGCAATTTTAATCCCACTCCATTCTACTACAGTGGACTACACTAGACTACACTACATTGCACCACACTCCAAACCACACGCCACGCCACGCCACACCACACCACACTACGCCACACCACACCACATTATGTTCAACTCCCAACCACACACACACACCACACTACCCCAAACCTCGCCACACTACACACAACACCACACCCCAAACCACACCACACTCCACACCATACCACACCACACTTCAAACCACAACACCACACCACTCCACCATTACCAAACTGGCACCATCTCCACCACCCCTCTCCCCTCCCCCCCACACCTAACCTCAATCGACCACACAACTCCCTTCTCCCCCCCCCCCTCTCTCTCTCTTCTCCCCCCCTCTCTCTCTCTCCCTCTCTCCCCCCCCCTCTCTCTCTCCTTGGATCATTATAATTGTTGTTGTTTAGTTGAGGCTATCTTTTTATCTCGATGTTATCCCTGAAAAGTGCAGGGACTGGATGTAAAAAAGCACACGAGTGCTTATCTATTATCCTCGAATAAAAGAATTTTGCCTTGCTTGCCTTGCCTTGCCTTGCTCCTCCCCTCTCGTCTCTCTCCTCTCTCTCTCTCTCTCTCCTCCTCTCCACTCTCTCCTCATCTCTCTCTCTCTCTCTCTCTCTCTTCCCTCTTCCCCCCCCCTCTCTCCCCCACTCCACCCACTCCTCACAAACTGACCTTGCACAGCGTACACGTTGTTTTCCCAGGGAAGGTGGCCAGGCCGATCAAGTGGGTGGACTTGAGCGGGGGCCGACCGCTCTGGTCAGAGAAGACGGCGAAGAAGACGTTGAGGTGTGAGTCACAGGGCAGCCCCACCAGCTCTCGCACCTCCTCCACAGTCACGTAGGCTCTGTCACACAGTCGTAGAGGTGTTTTGTTTATTTTATATTTTATTTTATTTTATTCTTTGATATCGAGGATATGGGATGAACTCAACACAGTATACTGACAAGTTTTTTTCATCACGTCTCCGGCAGAGGTTGACATTAATAATGGTCGTATTCGACTATTCGGGCCTGGTTGACGCCGGGATATATTATGACAGTAAGCGTAGAGAACAACCCTGTCAAGTAGTCTCAAAGCGGATGCACCTCCACAGCATTACATCATTTACAAAATTTTTATTTATCATCATTACATCATCCTCATCATCATTCATCATCATGCATTAATACTATTGTTATTATCATATCATATTATATTATATTATATTATATTATATCATATTATTATCATAATATTTATTATTGCATGATGATCAATGATGATGAGGATGATGTAATGATGATAAATAAAATTTTGAATTTTGAATTTGAATTGATTAACGAAATTTACGGAGACAGAAATCCTAACACTGAACTCTTGTAGCTCTCGCTTTCCGGACAAGATTTATTTTTTTTAATTTTTATTTTACACCACTTGATGTCACAGCAGATTTCTCTGCGTGAAATTTGGGCTGCTCTCCCCGAGGGAGAGCGCGTGCGTCGCCACAAGTGCAGCGCCTACCCATTTTTTTTTTCCCCCTCAGGGATGGTGTCTAAACACGACACCTGTGTGCATGCTGGTTTTTTTTTAATTTTTAAATTTTTTATTCGGATCGGGACTCTTCAAGATCCGAACCCAGCTAAACCGCTCAGCCACTGTCACCCTGATGGTTCTGACGCTGTGGTAGGGTGGAGGAGGGAGAGGGTGAGAGTGAGGGAAGGAAGGAGGCAGGGAGGGTGTGGGTGGTGTGGGTGGAGTGGGTGTGCTGTCCTGTAGTAAGCGGATTCCAGCTGTCTAGAGGAATGGCTCTTTTGGGAAGAGAGAGAGAGAGAGAGAGAGAGAGAGAGAGAGAAGAGAGAGAGAGAGAGAGAGAGAGAGCAGAGACAGAGAGACAGAGAGAGAGAGGGAGACACAGAGAGAGAGGAGAGAGACAGAGAGAGAGACAGAGAGAGAGAGAGAGAGAGAGAGAGAGGAGAACAGAGAGAGAGAGAGGGAGACACAGAGAGAGAGAGACAGAGACAGAGAGAGACAGAGAGAGAGACAGAGACAGAGAGAGAGGGAGAGAGACAGAGAGAGTAAGACAGAGAGAGTTAGAGAGAGAGAGACAGAGAACAGAGAGGGAGAGAGAGACAGAGAGAGAGAGGGAGAGAGAGAGAGAGAGAGTGAGACAGAGAGTGAGAGAGAGAGAGAGTGAGAGAGAGTGTGTGTGTGTGGTGGGGGGGGGGGGGGGGGGGTTTTAGCGTGCGTTCGCGCGCGCGTGTGTATGCCTACGTGCGTACGTGCGTGCATGCGCGCGCACGTGTATGTGTACCAGCGTGCATGCGTGCGTGTGTGCATGTGTGCTTGTCTGCGTGTATGTTTGCGCGCGCGCTGTACGGATGCACGCACGCGCGCGCCCATGCCCGTGTGTGTGTACACACTTATGACTGAAACGGCCACGGACAAACTAAATCATATGCGTGGGAGGCGGAGTGGACACGATTAGATTAGGCTGGATAGAGCCGGAGGGGATGACAGAGAGAGAGAGAGGAGAGGACGACGACAGGCCAGAGGCAGGTCTTGGAAGTCTTGAAGTCCTCTGGCCTAGATGACAGACAAACTCTCCACCACTCCGCTGGGTGCAAGAGACTACAAAGCCAGACAAAAACAAAACAAAAAAAAAACACACGAAAAAAAGAAGAAAAACCAACCCCCCCCCTCCCCTCTCCTCTCGAAATTGCAGACACACCACAGGCCCTCAAGGGAAAAAGCAAGACCTTGCGATCCCCATCATCCATTCAGGGCGGAAGGACAGAAGACAATGCTGTCCTGCATGTTGCGTCTGTCTCCTCTGTCTTCCAGGTCTCTGGAGACCACAGAGAGAGACACAAAGAGAGAGAGAGGGAGGGAGGGAGGGAGGAGGGAGGGAGGGAGGGAGGGAGGAAGAGAGAGATAGGAGGAGAGAGGAGAGAGAGAGAGAGAGAGAGAGAGAGAGAGGAGAGAGAGAAGAGAGAGAGAGAGAGAAGAGAGAGAGAGAGAGAGAAGAGAGCTTAAGACCCATGAAAACGAGAGAGAGACAGATAGAGAGATCTCTAACAGCCGAAGAAACCAGAGAGATGATATCTAAGTCCCGAGGACACCAGAGAGAGCTGTCTAAGACAAGAGCCATGAGGACCAGAGACAGACCCAACTCACCTGTAGGGGGATCCGGGATCGTAGCAGGTGTAGTGGGTGTCTATGTCAGGCCTGCAGCAGTCGCCCCCGTCCCAGCCGTGGTACTGCTTGTTGCACTCGAAGTCGCAGCGGCCGTTGCCCCTCTTGTGCTGCGGACACACGGTCCTGTGGTCGTCGCAGTCCCCCGCCGTCCTGCCCGGTCTGGTCGTGGCGACACTCGGGGTTGCAGATGCCGTCCCCCACCAGGTCCAGAGCGCAGCCCAGCACCACCAGCCGCCTCCTCAGCGTGGTGTTCCGCACCTCTCGAACCTCCACATCCAAAGCAAATCAATTTTTTTTTTCAAGGTGGTACATTGAATAAAGCATCGATTTTGCTTTTTTTTTCTTCAATCAAGCCATCTATGTAAAGAAAAGAACCACCACCAACCCCCCCCCCCCCCCCCCACCCCCCCACAGAACAAACCCTAATACAAACAAAAAAAAGGAAAAAAAAACAACAAAAACCCCAAACAAAAAAAATTATAAAAAAACAACAAAAAACAAACAAAAAACACTATTTCACCAACATTAATTAGCTAACATGATTTCAACAGCCTTAAAAACAAAATATGCCTAGAGATAATACAAGCAACAACAATAACAACAAAAACAACCCCCCCCGAAAAACAAAAAAAACAAAAAACAAACCCACTTAAAAGTCACACACAGACAGACAGACACACGCACACACTACACCACATACACACTAAAAACACACACACACTACACACCCACACACAAACACACTACAAAA
>CM060345.1:34630559-34635559 GCA_030674155.1 Stramonita haemastoma
CACCTTGCGCTCCTCCCGAGACCAGCGCTGCAGGCTGGCGAAGTCTTCGTAAAGGTAGAGCGGGTCCGGGGTCGGGGTTCGGCTCCCGGGCTGGGAGGAAGAGGGTGGATCCCGACCCTTACCCGACCTGCCACCTCCAGAACGTGAGGAGGAAGAGGAGGAGGAAGAGGAAGGAGGGAAGGCTCCGCGGACGGGACGGGGCAGCGCCTCTTCCCCTAACGTCATCACCTGCCTGACGCGCTGTCGGATCTCCTGTGGCGTCAGCACCGCCCCCACCACCTGAGCTCGTCCAGGGCGCCTCTGAACGCCAGGGGCTTCTGCACCGCCACGGGGCCGGGCCTGAACACCGAGGAGGCTGAGGGCGCCACGCCGCCCAGCGTCAGCACCTTGCAGGAGGACGAGGAGGAGGCTGCCCCCCCTGAGGACACTGGCGGTGAGAAGAGCTCCCGGGACTGCTGGTGGCCCAGAGCCAGGAGCGCCCCGTTGAGGTAGAGCGCCATCCTCTGCCCGTCATAGGAGGCCGCCACGTGCGTCCAGGCCGAGTGCCGGTAGCGGCGGTGTGACCACAGCGTGCTGGCCTGGGCAGCTCGCGCTGTCTTCAGGGTGAAGAAGAAACGGGCGTTGGTGGGCGGCGCCGCGTTCATCGTCCCTCCTCCCCCTCTTCCTCCTTCTCCGCTACCTCCGTCTTTGGACTGAGTGCGGATGCCCAAAGCCCAGTACCCGCCTGGGTTGAAGCCTCCGCACGTGTCCATCAGAGCTGAAACAGGCAGACAGGTAGGTAGACAGGTGTGTGTGGGCAGGTGGGCAGGGGGTCAGGTGAAAAGTGAGTGTGATACCAGCAGAAAGATTGATTTAATGATCGAGGACTCTTTTGGTTTTGATGCTCTTTGTCAGTTAAAGGAAGGAAGGAAGGAAGGAAGAAAGGAAGGAAGGAAGACAGGAAGGAAGGAAAGATGGATGGATGTATGATAGGAAGGAATGCAGGAAGGAAAAAAAGGAAAAAAAGAAGGAAAAACAACAGCTAGTATTAGTGGTGGTGGTAGTAGTAGTAGTAGTAGTAGTAGTAGTAGTAGTAGTAGTAGTAGTAGTAGTAGTAGTAGTAGTAGTAGCAGCAGCAGTAGCAGCAGCAGTACTAGTGACCTCCGACCTGGCCTTCCCCTCCTACGACCTGTCCCCCCCTGTGCCGCCTTGCGGGCAGACGGTGTGCGACAACCCGGACCTGGTGCTGAGCTACGCGCGGCACTCAGAGCTCTTACTGAGGAACGACCAAAAAACAGCCTGAGTATTTCTTTAGAACAATGGTTTGTTGGGTTAGAGTTTCCAGGTTCACTGATGATAAGATTTTAGGCGTATGCGACCGTGTTTTTTTTTTCTCTCCACATAACGGTGCAGAAAATTGAATGTCAAAGTCCTTGGGATCAGACTATAAACCGAAACCCCATCATCCTTTCGGAAGAGTAGGCCATTTCGTGCCGGTAGGAACGGATGACAGAATCTGCATCTGGCCCAGGCCAAAATCTGTGTCAGTTATTGATGTCAGCTCATTGCCAAGGCCTACACTAATATGTTGTTGTGTTGTAAAATATTGTGTTGAGATTGCCTTCATCCATGACAAGCTCTTAACATAACAACATGCATTCTCCTTGAAAGGAGAAAAAAAACACTGGAGTAGGAGTATGGCTGCCTATATCAATATATGGCGAGGTACATAAAGAAAACAGTTACACACACGCACAACTTCTCATTCAGTGTGTAATTTCAATCTCACAGAGATTCCCAGGTGGGATGGACGAGTGAGTCAGAGTGCACATTCTGGGTGACAGACCCTCAGAGTGTTAAGTTGGGGAACGCACAACAAAATCTACACCAACAGAATCTGTATTCCGACCTCGGGGACTGAACCTATCACTGTTGTCAAAACAGTCGTGGTTTTGTTTGTTTGGTTGTTTTTTTTAAGTGAGCAAGTCCGTAAAGCACACGAGCCGACTGGTTTAGAGTCTCCTCCAAAAGACTTGACATTCAATTCGATTGTCCTGTCAAAACTGGGAAGAAAAGGGCGAGGCTGGGAATGGAACCCACAACCTCATAGTTTTACTGGTTAGGCAGGTGAACCTCAAAACCACGCTGCCACCTTCATTCCTTAAAATTACAAACAGACAGAGAATAAAATCAAACTGTGGGTTTGAAATATTTCGCAACGATATCTTTAGTTCTACGCCGGGACGCAAAATTTAATCCCCCCAAATAAAAATGTGGAGTTGTTGCTTGACGTAGGAGTATGAGGCTGCATGCTGGGTCAGGTCGAAAGCTGGGTCAGTTATTGATGTCAGCTCAGTGACTAGTATAGCCAGGCCTGCAGTAACAGGGTGTTGTGTGTTGAAATGTCATGTTGAGGTTCATCTTCACCCCTAACAAGCTCTCAAACATAACAACCACCCCTGTGGGGATCCGGGGGGGGGGGGGGGGGGGGGGGGGGGGGGGGCGCTGTTAGTATAAATAGCATCCCCCGCGTTCTGGAAATTTTGGAATTCTCTCTTTTCTTTCTCTCTCTTTTCTTTCTCTCTCTTTTCTTTCTCTCTCTTCTCTCTCTCTCTCTTTTCTTTCTATCTCTTTTGTTTCTCTCTCTTTTCTTTCTCTCTCTCTCTCTTTTCTTTCTATCTCTTTTGTTTCTCTCTCTTTTCTTTCTCTCTCTCTCTCTTTTCTTTCTCTCTCTTTTTTCTGTCTGCCTCGTTCCCTTTTTCTTCCTGTCACCCCCTTCTTGTCTATCTTTTGCCTTCTTGGTTCACTCTCTTGCCTTTCTTCTTCTTCTTCTTTTTTTCCAGAATGATTTGAAACATAACAATTCTCTCCCACACCGATGCACTGGGCCTGGCTTGTCAGGCACTTAATCAACCGCAGCGCATCGCATTTTCCCTCACAGGACAGACAACAATAGCTCTTATATGGGCGTTCGACCAGGAGGAAGAAAAACATAACAATCTGAAAAAAATAGTTCGGTGGTCTAGAGGTTATAACGCGCCTGCCTACAAAGCGAAAAATCTGGGTCGGAGTGTACGGTGGTTCGAATCCCGTTTGGGCCCAAAACTCCCCCCCCCCCCCCCCCCCATCCATTAGACCATGAGTGGTGGTCTAGGTGCTAGTCTTTCGGATGAAACGATAAACCGAGGTCCCGTGTGTTACACATCATTATTTGGCACACGTAAAAGCATCCACGGCAACAAGAGGGTTGTCCCTGGCAAAATTCTGTAGAAAAAAGCCAGTCCGATAGGGTAACACATACAGCTGCAGACAGAAAAACGAAAAAAAGGGTGGCGCTGCACTTGTGGCGACGCGCTCTCCCGGGGAGAGCAGCCCAAACTTCACGCAGAGAAATCTGCTGTGACATAAAGTGGTATGAAATAAAACACACAAACGCAAACGCAAGCGCAGGCGCAGGCGCAAGCGCCGACGCACGCACACACACACACACACACACACACACACACACACACACCACACACACACACACACACACACACACACACACACTTGACCACCACAAGTTGACAAGAAGTAAGAAAACGAAGAAAGGAAAGAAAGAAATAACAGACAGAAAAAAAGGGGGGGGGGGGGAGGGAGGGCAAGGAAAGGAAGGGGGGTGGGGATAGAAGGAAAGAGGGGAGGGATGGGGTAAGAACAATGTAGGGGAAGGAGGGGAGAGAGGAGGGAGAAGGGGGGGGGGGGGGGGGGGGGGGGGGGCGGCAAGGAGAGTGGACAGCCAAAGTCACTGACCGTTAACCAAGAGAGGGATGACTCATCCGCCACAACACAACTAGACAACCCCCACCACCCCCTCTCTCCTTCCCCACCAACACCCACCACCACCACCACCATCGTCAGCCCTCACCCCCCCCCTCTCCTCAGCATCCCAGTAGCAGCGTCTTACTCCCTCCCTCTTCCCCCTTCTCTCTCTCTCTCTCCCCTCGTGTTTGCCGCCGTTGACTCCACAAGATATCTTAGCGCAAGCAGGTCACAGCCCTCTCTCGGAGCTTTCGCTTACTGACTCCACCGACCAAATGATACTTTCTTCACTCACCTTCCTCTTCCTCCTTCTTCTTCCGTCTTCTTCCTTCTTCCTCCGCTTCCTCCTCTTCCCCTCACTACTCCTTCTTCCATTTCTGTCTTGTCATCCTCTTCCCCCCCTGTCCCCACCCGCCCATATACACACACACTGTCCGTTCCATTCCTCGATTTCGATGGTGTCTCCTCTGTCGGTTCCCCCCCCCCCCCCCCCCTCCCTTCTCCACTTTGTCTATGTCTCTGTCTCTCTCCCTCTCTCTATCTCTGTCTGTCTGTCTGTCTCTATCTCTCCCCCCCTCTCTCCCCCACTCTCTCTCTGTCTCTGGGGCTTTGGGTATAGTACGGCATGTACTTTAATAGTACACAATTGGGTGGGTGGGGGTATAACAGAGGGAGGGAGGATGGAAGGGAGGGGGAGAGAGAGGGGGAGGGGAGGGAGGAGGAGAGAGAGAGAGAGAGAGAGAGAGAGAGAGAGAGAGAGAGAGAGAGAGAGAGAGAGAGAGAGAGAGAGAGAGGAGAGAGAGAGAAGGCAAGGCAAGGCAAAGGCAAGGCAAAATTCTTTTATTCGAGTATAATAGATAAGCACACATGTGCTTTTTTACATCCAGTCCCCGCCCCTTTCAGGGATAACATCAAGATAAAAAGACAGCCTCAACTAAAACAAGAACAATTATAATGATCCAATTACCAAGAGCAAACCATACCAAGTATCAAACAACAGGTAAGAAATAAGACAGAGATACAATATTAAGGTAATGTTATAAAAAAAGGCACTCATTCAGAAACGAAAATAAGAAGTAAGAATCAGTGATGATTTTGATTTGAATAATAAACAAGCAAACAAACAAACAAAGAAATAAACAAACAAAAAAAGTAATAAAAAACAAACAAACAAACAAACAAAAAGGCGCAATGATTATAGATCAAACATGAGAATATGA
>CM060345.1:34640559-34648059 GCA_030674155.1 Stramonita haemastoma
AATCTGTTGTGACATAAAGTGGTACAAAATACAAACACAATCATGAGGGATGGATGGAGGGCGGGGTTGTATGTGTGTGTGTGTGTGTGTGCGTGCATGCACGCGCGCGCGCGCGTGTGTGTGTATAGAGGGGGGGGGGTGGTTTAGTGGCTCGAGTGCTGAGCTCGTAATTTGACAGAGCAAGTTCGGGCCACCACTGAGATGCCTGCTCGTGGAGATTATAAATCAACCCTGGAGTTAACATCAGTACCGACTCCACTCCCACCAACCCCTTCAGATGAGATTGTAAACTAAGGTCCCATGTACGAACGCGCGTTGGACAATCTTGTGTACACGCTAAAACCCGTTTCGCCTTTCAGAATAGTAGGCTTTTGTGTGCTGGCAGAATGAGTAGGATGACAACATGTAGAAAACAAAACACCGGTGCACACCTGCTGTTGTATTAAGACACCATCCCCGAGGTCAGAATGTGGCTTTCGTAAAAGGGTGGGCAAACGGTCATATACACACATTTTCACCATTGGTAAACCTAGGAAATTTGGCTGAGGAATGACATAAAAAAAAGAAAAAAAAAAAGAAAAAAAGTCATTGAGTTAACGTCAGATGATTTCTGGTTGTCCTGTCTTGTCTTGTCTTGTCTGTCTGTCTGTCTTCTCTTGTCTGTCTGTCACACATACACACACGCGCGTGTATACACACACGCACCCACACTCTCGCGCACGCATGCACACACACATATACACACACGCACACACAAACATACACTCACGCGCGCGCGCGCGCGCGCACACACACACACATACAAACAAACACACACACGTTCAATCAATGTTTTCACTAGGGAACACGCAAACTTTAACATTATCAGTGATTCTATCAATCAGAAACAAACAAACAAAAAGTTGGCCTGTGTGTGTGTGTGTGTGTTTGTGTGTGTGTGTGTGCATGACTGTGTGCATGTGTTGCATGTGTGTGCATGCGTCTATGCGTGCGTGCATGTGCGCGTACGTGCATATATGTGTGTGGGTTAGTGCGCGCATGCGTAAGCATATGTATGACACAAAAGTCAAAAGTCCTTCGGATGAGACTTTAAACCGAGGCCCCGTGTGCAAACGCATGCAGAACATCTTGCGCACACGTTAAATCCTGATCCGCTTTTCGTAAGAGTGGGCCATCGTGTGCCGGTGGGAACAGATGACATTGACAAAACTGCATACACACGGGGATTGGATGTAAAAAAGTACAAGAGTGCTTATTCCATGATCCTCGATGTAAAAGAAGAAATCAAATAAAAAATCACACACACAGACAGACAGGCAAACAAACAGACAGACAAACAGACACACACACACAGACAGGCAGACAGAAAAGTCAGACAGACACGCAGACAAACAAACAGACAGACAGACAAACATTCAGACAGACAGACGGGCAAAACAGAAGCCAGACACCCAGACTTAGGACGCGATGTCTGGCACTACAGACAACAACCAAAAAAAATGGATGCCCCTGAACACCCTCCCCCCTCCTCCCACATTTATCCTCTGCCCCCCTCCTCCCCCCCCAAAAAAAAAATCAGAGACAACACACGGACACATACACATACAAACACACACACACACACACACACACACACACACACACACACACACACACACACACACACACACACACACACGCACACACACACAAATTCTCTGTCTCTCTCTATGTGTCTTTGTCTCTCTCTCTCTCGCACGTGCACACACACAGTCACACACACACAGACACAGACACAGACACAGACACACACACACACACACAGACACACACACGCGCACGCACGCACACACAAAAATTCTCTGTCTCTCTTATTGTCTTTGTCTCTCTCTCTTTTTCGCACGTGCACACACACAGTCACACACACAGACACATTCTCTCTCTCTCTCTCTCTCTCTCTCTCTCTCTCTCTCTCTCGCACGTGCACACACACACACACACACACACACACACACACACACACACACACACACACACACACAACACAACACACACACAACACAGACACAGACACAACACACACACACACACACACACACACACACAACACACACACAACCACACACAACCACCACACACACCCACACACACACACACACACCACACACACACACACACACACACACACACACACACACACAACACACACACACACACACACACACCACACACACACACACCACACACACTCACACACACACACCACATAGCCTGGTGGTTAGAACAGTGCACAGACTGGGTTTGAGCCAGCACCGAGACACCTGTTGAAGGGGATTTTCCCCTGGAGTTGGGGGGGGGGGGGGGGGGTAGACGGGATAGCCTAGTGGTCAGAACATTGCGCTGACAATTTGACGACCCGGGTTTGATTCCCGTTCGAGGGGATTTTTCTCCTGGAGTTAACATCAGTGCTGACTCCACTCTCCCCAAAAGTCCTTCGGATGAGACTATAAACCGAGGCCCCGTGTGAGAGCGCACGCAGAACATCTTGCGCACACGTTAAATCCTGATCCGCTTTTCGTAAGAGTAGGCCATCGTGTGCCGGTGGTGACAGATGACATTTACAAAACTGCATACACATGGGGACTGGATGTAAAAAAGCACAAGAGTGCTTATCCCATTATCCTCGATATAAAAGAATAAAATAAAAACAAACAAACAAACAAAAACCCACCTGTTGAATGGGATTTTCCCTCTGGAGTTAACATCAGTGCTGACTCCACTCTCCAGAAAATCTTTTAGAGGAGACTATAAACCGAGGTCCTGTGTATAAACGCACACTCAACATCTTGCACATATATCAAAACTTGTTCCGCCTTTCGGAAGAGTAGGCCATTATGTGCTGATGGGAACGGTTAACAAAATTTTACTTAACCGCACGCACACGGGCATTGGACGTTAAAAAAAACTACACATGCGCGTGCTTTTTACCCTTAAAATGAAATAATTGAATGAAATGAACACCACACACATACACACACCCCCGCATGCACGCACGCACGCACAACACACACACACACACACACACACACACACACACACACACACACACACACACACACACACACACACAAGCACGCCACATTTATTAATCCTTGCCCCATACACACATTACATCACACCCCAACCCTACCCCACCCCACCCCACTACACCCACCCCACCACTGTTTACCCATCCCCGGGTAACTGAGTACCCGTAAGATCACACACTACAGGTCCGGAAAAGAGTGGGGGTAGGGGTGGGGGTGGGAGGGAAAGAGATTCAGAGTTCCAAGATCTATATCCTTACTATGTGGAGAATTTATAACATATTTGTAGGTATTCATTATCCTCCTCCTCCTAATCCTCCTCCTCCTAATCATCATCATCATCATCATCATCATCATCATCATCATCATCATCATCATCATCCTCATCATCATCATCATCATCACCATCATCATTAATCGTCATTACCGCCATGATGATGATGAGGAGGTGATGACTGTAGTTATTGTTATATATGTGTAACATGGGCACGATGTATGAACTGCAAGAGCAAACAGACGCTAAAGCCGAGTGGTTAAGACCGTTCGACTTCAATCCCATTAGTCCATGAAGTCTTGGGTTCGAATTTCGGCGGCGTCTGGCGAATTAAGGGTGGGAATCGTTACCGTCTCTCAGATCAACTTTAAGCCCAGGCCTACCAGTGCTTTTATTCCCTTCGTGTATGCACGCATGCAGAAGATCAAGCATTCACGTTAAAGATCCCGTCATTCATGTCAGCGTTCGGCGGGTTACGGAAACACGAACATGCCCAGCAGACTGCATCCCCGAAGTCGGAATGCGGCTACTTTCACGGTAGGAACACACGGCAGATCTCACCGCTTGTGAGCCTCGGAGCTTTAGCTGAGGAACGAAACAGACATGTTAACCATAGCCTGCCATTATTTGCAACAAGAAATGTGCCTGTTAAGATATAATTTATATCATTCGTCTTTTGTACATGGAGTCATTCTTCTGTCATTCTTCTCTCGTTCGCTTTACACCGTCAGATGTGTCTGGGATAAAATTCAAGGCATGTTCTTTCCAGCTCTATTGTACTGTTGTTGTTATTGCTTTGGTTTGGTTTGGGTTTTTCTTCTTCTTTTTCTCGGCTGGATCTCCGAGGTTCACTAACGGTCAGCTTTCGCGGATGCGACCATGGTGGCCCACCCCACCACTCAGGTTGCCACATTCAGACTTCGGGAAATCTTCCTGTATGATAAAGGTAAAAAGGTAAAGGTGTCCCATAACCTGTGTGATCGTAGATGAGCGAGGCGTCAGAGACCTCAGCTTCTCTAGGGGCCAGCATGTAGAGGGTGGCACCCATCTCCTCTCCCTCGCTGCTTTACCTTCCCTGACCCTAAAGAGGGCAGGTACCCATTGACAGCTGGGTGAACTGTGGAAATCTACTGAAGCCAAGGCGCGCAAACGGTCACCCATCCAACTGGTAACCACGCTCGACGCTGCTTAAAACATTGGCTGGGGGAAAGCGAGTGCTCTGACCACCGAACTATCCAGACAGACAGGCAGATACAACAATGAATTTGACGTGACTTAATTCCTACATTTTTTCGCAGGAATTATTCTGACCTGAGTGGTGAGCCCTGTGGAACACCACTCAAAACTTAAAAAAAATAAAAGTGCATCAGAATATTTGCTATCCTCAAGGACACACACACACACAACACTGGTGAGCGCAAGCACCCCCCGTGGAAATGCAGGCACCATGATCAGGGGAAACAGACTATGCCTTCAGGAAGCAGGAGTGTGTTTGGGGTTCACTGCGTCAAAAGCCTGAGGGAGGTCAACAGGGTGTGTTAGTGAGTGCGTACATTGACGAACCTCTGGCACCTCCTCTGTGGTGGTGATTAGGGCTACAAACACGGTTTTCGTTCTGGTGTGTGTGTGTGTGTGTGTGTGTGTGTGTGTGTGTGTGTGTGTGTGTGTGTGGTGTGTGTGTGTGTGTGTGTGTGTGTGTGTGGTGTGTGTGGTGTGTGGTGTGTGGTGTTGTGTGTGTGTGTGTGTGGTGTGTGTGTGTGTGTGTGTGTGTGTGTGTGTGTGTGTGGTGTGTGTGTGTGTGTGTGTGTGTGTGTGTGTGTGTGTGTGTGTCCATCCTTTAGCTGAAGGCCCACTAGACTGTGGGGGTAATGGCCGGCCCTGATTCGGTTTCTGGAGAGGCCGTGATTGACTTAGCGGTAATTCCGGGAAAGACTTTTCCCCGCCAATTACAGAACAGTACGGTACAGTGTATGTAGTGCAGAGCACAGTAGAGTGGAGTGTGGTATAGTACGGTATAGTATCGTACAGTACAGTACAGTACAGTACAGTACAGGACAGTACAGTAGGGTGCATGCATCACATTACACTACACTACTTTACACAACACTGCATTACATTACATTACACTACACTACACTACAAATAGTACAAGACACATTTTGAGTACATAACCGACACAGAGACAGACACTGCATTGCAAAATCACAAAATCATTTCGAGAACACACACACACGTACGTACGTATGCACGCACGCGCGCGCGCGCACACACACACACACAGTACACACATACACACACACACACACACACACACACACACGTACACACACACACACACACACACACACACACACACACACACTCACACACACACACTCTCTCTCTCTCTCTCCTCCCCCAAAAACTCACCTCAAGAAAATAAAACTAATGACTTGTGCGGTGGTATCCACGAAAGAAGGAAGGAAGGAAGGAAGGAAGGAAGGAAGAGAGGAAGACAGAAGAGAAGAAGAGGACTGATAGAGATGGAATGGTACGAAGATGGAACGAAGGAAGATGGAAGGAGCGAAGAAGGGGCAGACTGAGAGAAGGAACAAAGGAGACGGGGAGGGATGGAGAGAGGGAGGGAGGGAGGGAGGGGAATCCTAACGTGAAGCAATTCGGGGGGTGGGGGTGGGGGTGGGGGAGGAACGAGGGGGGAGGGGGAAGAAGAGAGAGGGGTGAGAAAATGGATAGAGGCCAGACATGGAGGGGGGAGGTTGGGGGAGAGAGAGAGAGAGAGAGAGAGAGGAGAGAGAGAGAGAGAGAGAGAGAGAGAGAGAGAGAGAGAGAGAGAGAGGAGAGAGACAGACAGACAGACAGACAGACAGACAGACAGACAGACAGAATCAGAGAAAGAGAGAGAGACAGAGACTTACAGGCGGACCGACACACACGGGAGGGGGGGGGGGGGGGGAGGACAGAGTGAGTGAGAGAGAGAGACACAGAGAGAGAGAGACAGAGAGAGAGATAGACAGACAGAGAGAGAACACACACAGAGTGAGTGAGTGAGTGAGTGAGAGAGAGAGATGAGGAGAGAGAGAGAGAGAGAGAGAGAGAGAGAGAGAGAGAGAGAGAGAGAGAGAGGGGGGGGGAGGGGGCAGGGGGGAGGAGGGGGACCAGACACCCAAATATATGACGTGATGTCTGGCTCCATAGACAAGAGGGTGGTACTCTCTCACACAGACATATACGCGCACACGCGCGCGCGCATGCACACATGCACGTACAACACACACGTATACGTATCCGCGCGCGCGCGCGCGCTACACACACACACACACACACACACACACACACACACACACACACACACACACACACACATAAACGCGCCCGCGTGCTGGCACACACACAGGCACGTGCGTGCACACACTGACACACATACAGAGACACACACGCGGGCGCGCGCACACATTTACACATTTAATCACTAAGGGGAGAGAGAGAGAGAGAGAGAAGAGAGAGAGAGAGAGAGAGAGAGAGAGAGAGAGAGAGGAGAGAGAGAGAGAGAGGAGAGAGAGAGAGAGAGACAGACAGACAGACAGACAGACAGAAGAGACAGAGAACTACATAGAAAGGCAGACTGCGAAACAGGGAGACAGATGGACAAAGAGACAGATGGACAAAGAGACAGATGGAGACAAAATTTGAGAACGACAGAGAGAGAGAGAGAGAGAGAGAGAGAGAGAGAGAGAGAGAGAGAGAGAGAGAGAGAGAGAGAGAGAGAGAGAGGAGAGAGAGAGAGAGAGAGAGGATAAGACAAAAGTTAATCAAGTTGGATGCAATTGTCTTGGAGTGCAATATACTCTAACAAGCAAATGCCTTCTCCCTTCCTTTCTGTGTGTTTGGGTTTTTCGTTCCTCAGCTAGAGCTCCGAGGTTCACCAGGGGTCAGATTTTGCCACGTATGCCACCATTTTCTCCACCACTAAAGTAGCGGCATTCCGACTTCGGGGAATCAAAGTACTGTCACAGCTACCTACCTTTCTGTCAGTATCCCCGAGGGGGGCTGCAATGTTTAACTTGGACCCAACCATTCATCTTTTCTGGACTTCATTCTGTCTCTAGTCCGTCTGTAGATCTCACTGTCCGTCTGTACTGTCTATCTCTATTTGTTGTATGT